>JAQQZY010000020.1:8255816-8274800 GCA_030068375.1 Ostorhinchus rueppellii | reverse complement strand
TGTCCAGGGTGTACCCCGCCTTCGCCCTTAAGTAGCTGGGATAGGCTCCATGCGACCCCCGTGACCCTAGTGAGGAAGCAGGGATAGAAGATGAATGAATGTTTATTAACCCTATTAATATAATTAATTCAAACTAAAACTTTTGACATATCATTTTGTTGATGATGTTTTTGTATCATATTCGATACATTGGCCATTTTTTTCAGCAACTTTTTGTTCACAATGTCAACTTAAGATCCAAAAATACATTTAACCAGTAAGATTTTGAAATGATAGAACATTTCAGGTAGTTTTGTTTTGTTTGGTTTTTTTACATACAACTTTTTTTTTTTAGTCTTTTCATTTCCCTTGAATGCCACCATAGTTTCAGTATTTTTACATTTTCAACTGAATAACAATAGAAGTGTTCCTTCCTGCTAAATTGTGTTGGTTGATTTGACGTGAGTGTCCATACTGAAAAGGGCAAAAAAAAAAAAAGCCTTTCCGCTGGCTGCAGTGTGATGATAATCCACCAGGAGGCAGAAAACACATATTTACAACAAGTTTTGAAGGAAAGTATTGATCTTTTCGATAAGATAAAGGTCTCAGAACCCGGTGTAGCAAATATGACACAAACATTTTTTCTATAGGGTTAACAGACCTTCACCTCTTCTCTGACTGCTGTTTTTTGTTTTTAAATTGAATATAAACCTGAGTGTGTGCATGTGTGTGTAGCATCCCCTTCGTTTTGTTACCGTTCACAACAACAAGCACATTTTTCATATTTTCATCTTAGATTTTCCACACATGTAGAAATAATTCAGCTTTCTTTCTGTTCAGATGGAGTCAGCTTTTGTCATTTGTTTCTGACACATTGTTCCTCGGTTCGTGATCGATGTGAGTCATTGTGGTTCACCGCATCAACAGACATATTTATTTATATACTCTGTCTATTTTTCATATTATGTCTTAGGTTTGAATATATTTCACAGGTAAAGTTGTCTCAAATGTAACAGTGAACAGGTGAAAGAGACTTAGATTTATTAGCATTTTGTCACATTGAAGAAAAACACATTATTCATGTTACATATCATCCAGTTTGGAAATAATTTACTGTTGTATGTTTATTTTAACTTAATTGTACTATGTTGTTATATTGTTGTTCTGTAAATTAAACCAGAATCCTGTGTAAATAGTTTGAAGCATCTCCAACTAAACAGTTTACATGTAAGACACTTGAATTTGAGACAAATTATTTCATTTATATCCATCAAGTTCATTATGTCTACTCAGTAAATGTAATTTTTTTGACTTCTTTTTTCAGACAAGTTTAAAAGGAGATGTCTTTTTTACCTTTAGATGTTTCGACTGCCATCTTTTAAACTTGTCTGAAAAAAAAAATAGAAATAAAAAAATTAATTTTATTTAATTTGGTGCCTCTTTTAACCGTAGAACACTTTGGCTTTAAAAAGTAACCCCATCGCTATCGCCGGGTGATTTTTACCCGAAATAATATACCCGATGAAAAGTACTTGTCATAAAAATAGATCAAAATATAACACATGACAAATTAGAGTGGTTTTCTTTCATTTTCAACTGTGGCATGTCTTATAAAATGAAAAAAAAAATGTCATGGAATGACCCTTAAAAAAGGCTTCAAAATTACTGAAACATTAAGAATTCAAGAACAAAAAAAATTCCTTAAAAAAAAAAAAAAAAAGATAATATTGCTATTGTAAATTTGGTCTTTGCTCCACCCATTCCTGGACATGTGAGACTTCCCTGGTGAAGGCACAGACTGTTTGACACTCAAACGCCACATGTTGAAAATCATGTAAATACATTTGCTCAGGTGAATATCACCCAGCGATGGTGCTCTAGGGTTAATAGTGTTTTCTTAGATCTTTAACAATATTATAATTACTCAGTGGGGCCGTTCTTCCATCATGTTACATAAAACAAACAAAAAAAACCATAATAGCCGAAAATCAGTCCAAGCATTTCTAAACTGGACATGAGTCGTGATTTATTCATTTGTGTTTTTTATTTTCTCTCATTTTGGTCAAAATATCAACATCAAGAAGCTTTATTTGTCATTGCACATATTTCAGAGCAACAGAAACATCTTTCAGCACAACAGTCCAAGATAAGACACAGGCCATGACATGAGGACACAGGATCGGTTACGCAGGAAAGCCCACACTCCGATTTTCAGAAGGAAAAATGAAAATATTATCGTTCTGAGGCAAGAAAAAAAAGATAACTTCACCTAGCATCCCCAAAGGGCGGGGTTTAGCAAATATAAGCAAATATGTTTTAAATAGTGCTGTCAAACGATTAAAATTTAATCGGATTAATCACACGGTTGCTGTGGATTAATTTAGATTAATCACGATTAAATATGAGTAATTTTTATTCTATATTAATCATGTTTCATTTTGCTTGAGCAGAGTCAAGAAAACTGGGAATCGTGCAGCTGTGGTTAGGATGGCAGCTGCCTCAGACTTCATCACAGCAGTGGATCAGTTGTTTGGTAGATGTTGTTCCGACGCAGAGCTCAGTGGAAGCCCTCAGTTTGTACGATGGAGTTCATATTATAATTAAAGACACGGTGCAACATAATTATATACGACCTGATCACCTGTCTGTTTATATCTGCACATTAGATTCATTTTCTTCTATATTTGTGTTTTTGTGTATTTGTATTTTTAGATCCAGGTTGGGTTGGTACGGGGGTCACCGTCTGTTCTGGGGGGGGGGGGTTATACTTTTTGTTTGAATTTCTTTCTTTTTTATACTTTTGGAGATTCACAATGAAAATAAATTTAAATAAAAAAAGAAAGAAAGAAGGAAAGATGGAAATATATACGCACTTAACGTGTTTGTTGTAAGCTGGGGCTGGGCTGTAGTCAGCCTGTGACGAAAGGGTTGCTGGTTCGATTCTACAGACTGGCAGAAAAACTTATAGGCTGATGTGCCCTTTAGCAAAGCATTTAGCCCCCCATTTGTGCCTGATATGGTAGTCCTGCTGCTGCTAGTGTGAAACGTAAACAGAAGACTTTAACAACCAAGGATGTTCAAGTCATTTTAGCTCGGGGGCCACATACAGACCAGTATGAGCACTGCTGTTTACTGGTGTGGACTTTTTTGTTTGTTTGTTTGTTTTTTACTGGTTTTCATTGGTTCTTACTGGTTTTCGTCGGTTCTTATTGGTTTTTACTGGTTTTCATCGTTTGTTTTTTATTGGTTTTCACTGGTTCTTATTGGTTTTTACTGGTTTTCATTGTTTTTTTACTCGTTTTCTTTGGTTCGTATTGGATTTTACTGGTTTTCATTGTTTTTTTACTGGTTTTCATTGGTTCTTACTGGTTTTTGTCGGTTCTTCTTGGTTTTTACTGGTTTTCATTGTTTTTTAATGTTTTTCTTCGGTTCTTATTGGTTTTTACTGGTTTTCATTGGTTCTTACTGGTTTTTGTCGGTTCTTCTTGGTTTTTACTGGTTTTCATTGTTTTTTACTGGTTTTCATTGGTTCTTACTGGTTTTTGTCGGTTCTTATTGGTTTTTACTGGTTTTCATTGTTTTTTACTGTTTTTCTTTGGTTCTTATTGTTTTTTTACTGGTTTTCATTGTTTTTACTGGTTTTCTTTGGTTCTTATTGGTTTTTACTGGTTTTCATCGTTTGTTTGTTTTTTTTTACTGGTTTTCACTAGTTTTCACAGTCTTTTAAAACTGGTTTTCATTGGTTCTTAGTGGTTTTTACTGGTTTTCATTGTTTTTTACTGGTTTTCTTTGGTTCTTACTGGTTTTTACTGGTTTTCATTGTGTTCCTGCATGTTCTAGTGATGGGTTAAATAAAGGATCTTATACTTTAATCGAATCTATTCTAATGTGGTGTTTGAAGCTGGAGGAGCTTCGGTGAAAACAAACCTCCTTTCAAATACTTTGTGTGGGTCGAGTGTTCCGTCTTGGTTCTTTTCATCCTCTTATTTCCATCCAGAGGACTTCCATCTTTGTGGTGGTTCTGCTGCCTGACACTACCAGATCAGCTAACCATTTGCACATGTGCAGTACTAACTCTACTTGGACAAACTGACCCAGATGCGTTGGCAGAGGCATTCAGAGTCATTCTGCTGCAGATGAGTTAATGGAGTTAAAATTATTAATCATAACGATGGATTAATGACTGTGGACTTCACACACCTGTCTAATCCTCCTGTTCTGGGGGCACATGTTCAACCAAAACCTTTCTGAGATGCGTCATGTGGTCGAGGCTGTAAAAAAAGTGACATTTACTTGAACCCATAAAGACCCAGTGTGACTTCTGTGGTACTTCACCTTCCTTAAATGATTAATCACCATTTCTTATAGTACTATCGACTGTATTTGGTGTGTGTGTGTTTTTTTTTTTTTTCAGTAAAAATCATGTATTTTCCTGTATTTAATTTACTGATCATGTAGAGTACAGGTGTCAAACATACGGTCTGTGGGATGGATTTAAGAAACGCAAACATTACACAGAAGACGATAAAAATTAAGGATATTAGAGTTATTTTAGTTCAGGGGCCACATACTGACCAGTATGATCACTGGTTTGTACTGGTTTTTATTGGATTGTTGCTGGTATTCATTGGGGTTCACTGGTTTTCATTCGTTCTTACTGGTTTAAATTGGGTTTTTGTTTTTTTGTTTTTTACTAGTTTTCACTGTTTTTTTATAAAGTTGTTTTCACTAGTTTTTATTTGTTGTTAATGGTTTTCATTGGAGTTTACTGGTTTTAATTGGGTCTTACTGGTTTTCTTTGCTTTTTTAAAAAACTGATTAGTACTAGTTTTCACTGTTCTTTAAACTGGTTTTCAGTCATTTTAATTGGTTGTTACTGGATTTCATTGGGTTTGTTTGTTTGTTTTTTTTATTGGTTTTTAGCAGTTTTTCCTTTTTTTAAAAAAAAAAAAAAAATTTAATGGTTTTCATAGATTTTTTTAAACTGATTTTTACTAGTTTTCACTTGTTCTTTATGGTTTTCACTGGTTTTCATAGTTTTGTTTTGTTTTTGTTTTTTTACTGGTTCTTACTAGTTTTCACTTGTTCTTTATGGTTTTCACTGGTTTTCATAGTTTTTTTTTTTTTTTTTTTTTTACTGGTTCTTACTAGTTTTCACTTGTTCTTAATGGTTTTCACTGGTCCAGCCCACTTCAGATCATATCAGGTTGAATGTTGCCCCTGAACTAAAATAGGTTTGATAGCCTGGATGTAGATGTTCATAAAAGTTCCGGTTAAAGTGGAGTGTTATTATATCAGAAACAGAGAAGCAAACATAGTCTGTATCACTAACTGAACATAAAAACAAACGTCTTCATCCAGTCACTGATCAAACTCCATGCATTTATCACCAGACACTACAATATTATCATATGTATTTTACATTTTTAAAAGTGCAGAGTAAGTTCAAAGGTTTCGGGGTTTTTTTTAAGCAAAACTGAGAAAGTTAAGAAACACTGACTTTTTCCGTAAAATCTGTCAGTAACTGAACATAAACCCAGTGTGTCCACCCACTGTTATTGATCCAACTCCATGGGTTTTACTGGTGAATCAATGTTGTAGAAGATGACAGTGTTTCCATGGTAACTACTGAGCCTCTGAATGTCCAAATGGGCCATATGTGATGACCATAAAAAGATGAAGAACTGTATTTTATACCAATTATTGGCATGGATTGATTGGTTTCGTGAATCAGGAGTTATTATTAAACGTTCAGGTCAGTCGATGGTTTTGTTGTGGTGGATGTTTGGGATAAAGCACATTTTAAGAGTTCCCACTTCTTTTATTCAGTCTGTGGCTCATTTTGTTCATTTTACTTATTATTTTGTTGTTTTATTATTCATTGTGTTCGGTTTATTGATCATTTTGACTGTCTCTCCCCCCCTTTTATTTATTTATTTATTTATTCCACTTAATTTCTGTAAGTGTTTTGCTTTTTTTTTCATGTTATTTTGGATTTTGTCAAGTTTTTATTTGTTTTTACTCGTTTTATTTATTATTTAATGTACATAAACCCAGTGTGTCCATCCACTGGCATTGATCCAACTCCATGGGTTTTACTGGTGAATCAATACTGAAGAAGATGACGGTGTTTCCACAGTAACTACGGAGCCTCTGAACGTCCAAATGGGTCATATCTGATGAACATGAAAAGATGAAGAACTGTATTTTACGCCAATTATTGACATGGATTGATAGGATTAGTGGATTAACAGGTATTAGTTGCCGTTTGGGTCTTTATGGGTAAAAAAAAAAAAAAAAGCACTGTTACCACGAGTAACGCATAAATGTGTGTTTTCTGGTGTAGCTCGTTTATAATTTCTTACATCAGAATAAAGTCCACATCAGTTCAGGCTTTAAACACCAAAGATCAGGTGGCGTTTACTTATTAAACTAAAGAGACGAGAGCAGCCGAGCCCCGTTAATCTCCACATCTCCGTCTTGCCTTCGATGTGTGATGAAAAACTTGACCACTTCCGTGTTCCACTCTGAGTTGCTTTCATTTCCTGGCAGAGCGGCGTGGCAGCCTGAGACAGAGCGCGGACCAAGGACTTGACAATTCATGACCAAAAAAAAAAAAAAAAGAGGAAGCTTCATGTCTGAAATGAAGAAGTGAGGTCAGAAATGTTGAGCACGATGCGCGATTAAAGCCTTAAGTAGGAGGAGGGGTGAGGGTGATGGTCTGTGGTGGAGGCCTGACACCAGACCAAAGAACAGATACACTGGAGAAATGAAAACCAACGCAGGACAAACACCTTCAGACCATGCACGGGTTCTGGTCCTAGTGCTGGGCAGGGTCATGGGCTTCAGCCGCACATACATGAGGGTGTTAGGTTGGATTAGATCACGTTAGATTTATTCAGTTACATTATTACATTACGTCGCATTACCTTTATTACATTAAGGATGTGTGCAACGCCTCCTCTTTTACTTCTTTTACTTTTACTACTCGGTCCCTTCATGTTCAGTCAGTCCTTTTAAGCATGCGTATGTGTGTGTGGGTGTGAGAGTGTGTGTGAGTGTGTGAATGCTTGGGGCGTACTAATTTTATTTTATTTTTTTTTTTTATATGTAAAGCACTTTGGGCTATATCCTCACTGTATGAAAAGTGCTATATAAATAAAGATTGATTGATAGATTGATTACATTAATTTTTTACATTATTTACATTAGATTACATTCATTACTTTACATTATGTTTATTAGATTACATTACATTACATTAAGTTTCATTAGATTGCATTACATTAGGTTAGATTACAAAGATTACATTACATTTTTTGCATTACATTAGATAGAACTTTATTAATCCTTTGGGCAGAGGCCTCAGGAAACAGCAGCACAAACACCAAATATACACACAAGAAATACAATAAGAAAATAGTAAAACAATAATAATAAAAAAACAGTTGAGAAAAAAGTGCAATTGCACATTGGAAAATATTAGTGTAAACAAGTAACAAAGTAGTAGTAGAAGTAATAATAATGATGATAATGCTAATAATAAGTATCTGAAGTAGTCTATTACAGTATAATATAATATGATAGTATGTACAATATGTATGGATGTATAGTTTAATAATCACTGGATAAAAATTCTAATGAGTGCTGATGGTAATGGTAGATGTAACAGTAATATACTTGTAATATATGTCTGTAGTAATAAGCAGCAGTTAGACTGAATTATGAACCGTTTGCAGCTCTGACGGTCAAACGCAGCCCTCTACTTCTGCTTCCTCTTCTGTCATACATGTCCAAAATTAATGAGAAGTTGCAGAAGCTGATGTAATTTGTAAATATATCCCTTTTTTTTTTTTTTAATCCTGTCCTAAGAATTAAAAAAAAAGTCCCAGGAAAACCACTGGAGCTCCGTTTAACCCATAAAGACTCAGTGTTGACTTCTGCGTCAGTTTCCCAAATGAACCTTTCTCTGTTTTTAATCTTTCTTAAGCAATTTATCACCATTTATAAAATATTTTCCTTTGTATTTTGGATTTTTCTCATGTAAATCATGTAATTTTTCATATATTTAATCCACAGATCATGTAAATGTTCATGAAAAGAGAACAAATTTAGTGGTTATTATATTAAAACAGCGAAAACTGAAGACAAACTGACACTTTCTGCAAAATATATGATTCACTATTATACACTAAGTGTTTAACCATGAACAAACTGACAGTTATCAGACATGTTTGTTTTGTTTTTATGTAGAATTAGTGACATATTCTGTTGAAAAAGTCCCATTTCCTTCAGTTTTCTCTGTTTTGATGTCACGACTTTTGCATTTACATTGAGCTTTTCTTAACATTTCTATGATCAGTGAATAAAATACAGGAAAAACCTTGATTTACACAGAAAAAACACATAAGGTAATGTTAGAATAAACATGAGAAATCACTTGATAATAGGGGAAAATTAATTTGGAAAGGTATCAGGCATCAGATCTGAACAGTCGACGTGCAACATTTCTGCAAAAAGAGAATAAAGTGACTAAAATATGATAGTTTTAAGTTATTTTGTCGCTTATTTTCATGACTAGAAACACATCTGCCAACTTTAACCAAACATCTTCAATATAAATACAACATAAATCCTGTTACTTGAACCATCGTTTCTTTACTGAATGAGCGGATGCACAGTTTTATATGCGTTTTTATTTTTATCTTCTATATATAGTGTCTGTTCTGTTTCTTCCTGCTGCCTCCTGAGCCATTGCATCGAAATTTCATTCTGATATGAATCTAACTGACAAATAAAGTTTACGTCTGCGTCGAAAAATGATAAAAATTCCACGGCCTCTAGACTAATAACAGGTATGTGGGCTGTTGAACAGGGTGAAATGTCAGTGCAAAAAGCATGCATGTGCTCTCAGTAGTTCAACAAGGACGTGCTAAACCACATCCTGGCACTGCTGCCTTCACTAGTCCCCGACTCATCGCCTGTTGTTCAGCACCTTCACCATAGAACAGTGTGAAACGAGTGCAAGGACCATTGTCACTGAACGGCGTGTTCCGTGAGAGGCATTTACGACCAAAGCAGCCTAAAAACAGATGTTTAATAAGATGCATTCTGGTCAGCGATGGAGAGGAAGTGACTCACGCAGGTCCTATAGAAACATTTAAACACTTACTGCAGTTTTTTTTTTTTTTACCAAAAGTAAGACTGATCACACCATCTTTGTTTTTTTTTGTTTATTGCTTTTTAATTTTCTTTTTAATGCATTTCTGAGGTACTTTCAGTTTTTCATTTATACATTTGTTTGTATTTACATGTCTACTATTGGCTCAGTTTCACCAGTCTGGATCTAATGTATCCTTTTATCAAACGTCAACGGCCAGAAAGGTTGAAATAAAATAATAGAAGCATGATCACACCATCGTAGCTTAGTTTTATTTAAGGATAATCCCAAAAGGAAGCTCTTTTTATAAAACACTGGATAAAAGAACTATCAGAGAGCATCGGATTGGAAACACCGACTTATATGAACAAAAAAAACTGGAGGAATTTGTATAATTATGGGAACGGTATGTGGAAAGTACTGACATGATATTAAATTATTAGTTTTATTTTTTATTATCATGGCTGCTGTATTTTATATATATACATGCTCATAAGAATATATATATATATATATATATATAATCTCATTTGGTGCAGGTCTATGTGGGGTGAATGTGTGTGTGGATGAGTGTTTGTTTAGTTTTGATTCATGTTCTTTATGTTATTATTATTTACTTTTTTTTTTTTACCTTTAATGATAAAAGTTAGATACCAGTAAAAAATATTGTGGAAAAAAAAATCCCAAACCAGTGCTACTTCTGTGTCAGTTCCCACATCATTTTTTCTTTTTATTTACCCTTTCTTATGTCATTTATCACCATTAATTGTAATATTACCCTCTGTTTTGTTTTGTTTTTTGCATTTTTCCATGTAAATCATGTACTTTAGGGGCAGCTGTGACCTAGTGGTTAGAGTGTTGGATTTAAGATCGGAGAGTTGCAGGTTCAAATCCCACCCTAACCAGTAGGCAATGGCTGAAGTGTCCTTGAGCAAGGCACCCAACCCTACACTGCTCCAGGTTGTAACCAGTACCCTGTAATAACTGTAAGTCGCTTTGGATAAAAAGCGTCCGCCAAATGCATAAATGTAAATGTACTTTTCCCTATATTCAATCAGCTGATCATGTAGATGTTCGTTAAAGCTCGGAGTAAATTCAAAAGATATTGTGTCAAAACTGATGAAAAAGTGACTTTTTTCCATAAAATCTATCATTAACAGAACATAAACCCAGTGTGTCCATCCACTGACATTGATCCAAACCCATGGGTTTTACTGGTGAATCATTGTTGTAGAAGATGGTGGGGTTTCCATGGTAACTACAGAGCCTCTGAACGTACAAATGGGCCATATCGGATGACCATGAAAAGACAAAAAACTGCATTTTACACCAATTATTAACATGTATTGATAGGATTAGTGGATCAACAGGTATTAAATATGTTAGATTGTGTGATGTTTTTTGCTGCCGGTGGATGTTTGGGTCTTTATGGGTTAAACGGGTTTAGTTATTTGGTTGGACCACAGTGACCGTTTTCATCCCTCAAATATTCATCAAAAAACTGACTTAGTTCCGGTTCCACATTCAGTCCAATGTGATCCTGTTTCCTTCTTCTCACTTCTTTTTGAGTGTGCAGGAAGGATTTAGAATTTTTTTGTAACTTGCATATATTCTGTAATTGCTCGAAATAAACAAACAAATAAATAAGTGGATCAGACCAGTAAAATATTAACATAATAACCTGTACATATTGAAAACATGAAATTATTGTCTTTGTTTTTGAAAAAAAGCAAAAAAAATAAAAAAAGTGTAATTAAATTGTGAAAATGTTTACATTTACAAACTATCTTTCACAAAAAATATGAATAACATGTCGTATCTTAAAAAAAATAAGTGCAAGTTTAACAATACTCTGCCTCAGTTTATTATTAACACATGTATATAACGCCGAACACATGACAGCGGGTCTATAAATACACAAAATATTTAATAACAGGCAGAATATTTGTACATTTACACTTATTTTTATGAAGACATTTCAGGTTGTTCATATTTGTTCAGATTATTCACATTTTTTGTGAACAGATAGTTTGTAAATGCAAACATTTTCATGCAATTGTCCTTTTTTACACTAAAACAAAGAAGACCATTTGGAGTTGTCATTATTTACAGGTTATTCTGATCATATTTTATTGTTCTGACTCATTTGTGATTGAATTGGTCTGAATGTAGAACCTGAACTAGAATGATTTTAACATCAGTGATTGTTAATATGTCTGGTGTCATTTTTGCATTTCACATATTTGTTTAACAACCCTGCCTTAATATTTGACATTATCAGTTAATGCCAATTTTTGAAGGTAAAAAATACCATTTTAACTTTTATCATGCCATCAAACCTATTGATATTTACATTTTCATTTCTGTCCAATTCAGATCCGACATTTATTAACACACTGTTAATGCAGAAAACCCATAAAACAACAAAATAAATACATGAAAACATGAAATAATAATAAAAAAAAACAGAATATGCCTTTGTGTTTAGACGTTCACAAACACACTGAGCTCAGTTCAGGATGAGTTAGAGCTGAAATAATGAACTTTTCTGTTCTCGACATCCTACACATTTATCTATTAATGATATTTCTTATAACATCAGAGCAGGTGGGAGCTCCGAGCACAAGTTTTGTATTAAATAGTATTTGTATTTGATGACTTTACTCCTCTCTAATGTGTAAAAATGATGTTACAAGACGAGGCAGGCCGTTGTGAAATGGTTTGTTCTTTTGATTTGGCCAAACTGAGGCTGCTTTTGTAACAACGTGGAGGTTCTGGGTTTCAGTGCGAAGCAGGAAACAGCGGTTTACTCTGAAATAGCAAGTGTGTCTTTGTTGCATTGTCATGGCAACGGGGTTACAATACACCGGAAAAGTTGTATTTGCTTACCCCTCAGACATTTTTTTTGCATGTAATAAACCATGTGTTCTCCCATTTTATTGATTATAAGGGTTATACTGTGCACGTCAATGATTAAATGTTACTGATATGTTTCTTTTTTTTCTATTTCCAGGTGTAACCTCAAATGGTAAGTTCAAATATCTACTATCTACTTGACAAACATACGGCCCGTGGGCCAAAACCAGGCCACCAGAGGAGCCAATCTGGTCCGTGGGATGAATTTATGAAATGAAAAAACTACACTAAAGATATTAATAATCAAGCATGTCCACATCATTTAAGTTCAGGTTCCAGGCAGACCAGTGTGATCTGAAATACAGTCCAGTAAAATACTATCAGAACAACCTGTAAACAACTGGCTCCAGGCACAACAAGCCCCGCCCCTCACACATATAGTAGCTTATTTTGGCATCGATCCAGCTGATGCCATCATATGAACTACCTCTATATATGTGCCAAGTCTGAAGTGAACTGAAACAAAATTGATGTTTTTATAGACATTTGAAATCTCACCCATTATAAATAAATGGGAGAAAAAAGATGCAACGAAATGTATAAAAAAAATTTTAACTTTGACCTACTTTTCCCAAAATGTAACCACATTTATTTTGCATCACTGGCAATCTATAAACCACATTTGGTATGAATTCAACCAATAGTTTTGCTGTAAAAGACATTTTAATTTTTTTCCCTTTATAAGACAATAGAGAAAAAAAAAGATGTAAAAAAATTCATTAAAAATGTGAATTTTGACCTACTTTTCCCAAAATTTAACCACATCTATTCTGCATCACTGGCAATCTATAAACCAAATTTGGTATGAATTCAACCAATAGTTTTGCTGCTAGAGTGTCAACAAACAAACAAACCAAAAACAGTACCTCTTGCTTCCCCTGACGTGCATTATGGGTTGTGGAGATCCATTGTTGACGCAGCGGCAACAAACACATAAATGGCTTCATATTTTCTTGCTACTGTAGCTGCGTGGAGCTCTGCTTCCCATTCTGCCTGTCCTTAAATGTTCTGTATGTTTGTAGATCCACTGTGATCTGTGGTCGTTATGAGAAATGAGGCAGAATATTGGTAAAATTACACTTATTTTTCTTAAGACATTACAGGTCGTTGATGTTATTCACATTTATTGTGAAAGGATAGTTTGTAAATGTACCATATTTTCTGGGCTATAAGCTGCACCTGACTATAAGCTGCAGGTGTCCACGTTGTGTCATGAGATATTTACACAGAAAGATGGTAAACAGAAAGATTATTTCAATATTCATTTACATACCGTCACTGCTTTTTTCCAAACAGTGTCTCTAATACAGCAGTAAAACAGCTGTGTTAAAAAAAAACAGAAAAGTCACTGATGCTGTCTCCATCTTCCTCCTGCCTCTGAAACCACTGAAGTCCTCTTCTTCAGTGTACATGTACATTTCATCACGTGTGATTGAGTTCATCTTAAAACTATCTTCTTCCTCTTCATCACCTCTTCCACCTGTCTGTCTGGCTTTTGCACTTCCTGCTAGAGCGCCCCCTGGAGGCTGTTCATCTGTAAAAATCTATACTCAAGCCACATCATTTTATAAACCGCAGGGTTCAAAGTGAGAAAGAAGTAGCAGCTTATAGTCTGGAAAGTACGGTAAACATTTCCATAATTGTATTTAATTTTTTGGCTCGAAACCAAAGATAAAACTGTCGTCACCTTCTTAAAATAATTGCCGAAGTCACTTTGGCATGTTCGAAAATCTGCCTAAGTCAATAGGCATCTGTTGTTCTAACTGTTTTGATTAAAATTGTTTGTAAATATCATATATTCAACAAATGGTTCAGTTTTTTGTGTTTCCTGAAAAATCTGAAAAAAGGACTTAGGCCATTATTTTAAGAAGGCGTCGATGTGTTGTCGTTATTTCTAGGTTATGTTCTTATTTTACCGACCCATTTGAGACCCCACTGGTCTGTCTGTGCTCCTGGACTAAAGTGTGTGTGACAGCTCTGGTCTACATGTTGTGGTCCGTCCATGTGTGAATCCTGGGTTCAATGACGGCGTCCCTGTGTTAACGTGCCACCTGATGTTTGATTTTCCTGACTTGTAGCAGGAACCACCGCCTCACTTCCACCCACAAACTCAGATCCACCTGTGACTGTCAATCAGACCGTTACAGCCTCTCCTCCACACACCCTGGCAACAACCGTCCTGCCCGCAGACACGCACTCAGCCGGCCCCTCTCCTCCACTCACCCCCCTCTCTAATCAAACATCCACACTCGAGTCCAATTCATCCGGTAACGTATGAGAACCCGTCAAATGTCGGCTCCTTCCATGATTCTGCCGGTGCAGTGGTGTGATGTCGTGTTAGACCTTTGCAGTATTTCCACCTGAATGTCAACCCGCATGCTCTCTCTCCTGCAGCCACGCCCACTCCCACTCCCACTCCCACTCAAACCAACAACAACACCTTATCTGCATCCACTCAGCCCAGCAACACCACGACTAACCTTTCAATCACAGGTTGGAATACTTTTTCTTTCGTATCTCAGGACTGTTTTCATATTTTCACTTGCTCTGCTCAGTAATGCCTTCAATGAGTGATTTTTGTCTCATATTTTAAAAAATCGTCTTTTCTTGTTTCATCTCGTTTAATTTTCGGGATCAGATACCACCCCCACTTCAGCAGTACCAACCTGTAAGTATATGTGAATTTACTCCTAAAGTTAGACTGTGTGTTAAGTGTGTCATCCTCTTGCATTAATAAAGTTAAGTGCACCTCATCATACACAGTGCATTATTAGTTTAATTCCTGTTCATTAATTCTTTATTAATGCATTGTAAGGTCAATTTTAATATGGTGCAATGTTGATGATATGTGGGTGTAGTTAATGTTATTTATTTATATATATATTTGCACATATAGACATAAACTAAAACAAATACATGTACATATCTGTCTTGGTTTCAATCAATCAATCAAACTTTATTTATAGAGCACTTTTCATACAAAAAAAAGCAGCTCAAAGTGCTTTACATAAAACAATACAACAAATAATATACATAACACATGTTCCCTACAGTGCATACACGCATAGACACACACACACACACACACACACATAGATGTAAAAACAGTGAGGAATTAGTAAAAGTGAGGAATGTGCAGGTGAGCTCAGAAACCTGAAAGGCTTCTGGAACGACCTCACCTTGACCTAGTTGTATTTGAACCCTTTCATGCATGAATTATTAGAACCTTAGTCAAGGTTTTTTTTTTTTCATATAGTTACAATAATGTCCACTCAGCTACACCATGCATTTAATTTTTGAAGCAAAAACACATGTATTTAAAACCCAATATCAGAAAGTGATATGAAAACAAAGAAATAAAAAAAAATTTTTAAAATTGCTGCTAATCTGATGTTTTCTTACATTTTAACATATTTCAATACTAGTTATTACTCACTGCAAAAAAAACAAAAAAAACTTAAAAAAAAAAACCCTCTTAATTACAGTGTAAATATTAACAAATGATTCACACTTTAGTTAATTTATTTTGAATATGCAACAAAACATAATAAGTATGTAGTCCTTATAAATGAAACCGATTATAAGAAAACAAAACAAATAAAAACACATACGTATACATGAAAACAAAGTATGACTTCATTTGCATTTTCACAGTAAAATATGTTGATCAGATTTATCAAGAACAGACAGCAAAGTTACAGTAATGGTGTGAATTAAAGTGTTTGGGATCATGTGTCCACTGTGTTTATGAGATGGAACTAAAACAACAAAACCCATGAATATACAAGAGAACAGCTGCAGAATAACTGTCCACTGTAGTGACCAGTATGAATGAAAGGGTTAAACAAGATAAAGGAATATCATTTGCATATCGTCCATGAAGCAGAGGGATAAATAAAAAAAGACATAGAATTAGTGCCGTTAAATGATGAAACTATTGAATCAGATTAATCACAGGGTTGGTGTGGATTAATTTCAGTTACAATCACATGCCATTCATTTTTAATCTCAAGCAAAACCCCATTTCATTTAGCATGAGCAAAGAAACTCTAGAAAGAAGTGACTATATCTGTACTTAATGTGTTTATTAAACACCTTCAACAGTTTCAACAAATCCACTGTAAACTACTGCTTCGTCTTGGTTTGTTTGTCCTCACGTTTCCATCCAGCGTACTGTTTAGTGTCTTCCATCTTTATTTGTCGGTTCTGCTGCCTGTCACTGCTAGGGCTGTGTATTGGCAAGAAACTGGCGATACAATACAAATCGCAATACTAAGAACACGATACGATATATCACGATACTGTTAAAAAGGCAGCTTTTTGTTTGTTTCTCTTTTAACCCATAAGGACCCACTGGGACATATGTGTCACCTCCAAAATGAATGTTTCTCTATATTTAACCGTCCTTTAGTGCGTTATCGCCAGTTATTATAATGTCGTCTTCTGTATATTGGGTTTTTCTTTCAGTGAAAATCAGGTATTTTTCAACGTTTAATTTACTAATCCTGTAGATATTCATAAAAGCTCAGAGAAAGGAAGAATAATGTTTGGGTTTTTAAGGGTTGAAAATGATTATTTCCGTGAAGAATTGAATTACACTCGAAATCTGCACAAATACTAAACACATTTTTATTTGATCTCAACAGGATCTAATGCTGTATCACAAAATGTTCCTGTTAAAACTTAAATTATATTTTACAGACATTACAGTTTAAGAACCTGCTTAAATGTTCATATTCTATTAGTTCCTAAGTAACATCATATCATTATTTTTGTGCAAGCCGAACAGAGGAACAGTAAAAAGTGCTTTTAGGATGCTTAAAAAAAAAAACATTATTTAATAAAACAATTTTAAATAATTAAGAAAATACAAACAATAAAGAAAAACTAAAAAACAAAAATTATGTTCGGCTATATCTGCATTTGAATAAATATCTAAAAATATCAATACAGTATCGTGAAATTAAATATTGCGATATATTGTGGAACTGATATTTTCTTACACCCTAGTCATTACCAAAACAAGTGCCCATTTGTGCATGCGCTGCCCGAAATGCATCAGCAGACGTTCAGTCATTCAGCGGCAGATGGTTTAATGCTGTTAAAAATTTAATCAGATTAATTATGATGATCGATTAATTCAGGTTAATATGTGAATTTTGACAGCCCTATATTAAATTACCTATATTATACCCTATATTAACCCTTTAAAGGGCAATCATAGAAATACTTTGAAATTATAATTTTCCATCTTAGTGTGTTATTGGAGGGCATACCAAGACAAATTTTACAAATTTTTTATCCTCATGTAGAAAATCAAGGTCACTTAAGTTACCATATTTGGTTCCTTGCCCATAAGAGGCAAAAAAAATCGAATTAGTAAGTATAAAAAAAAAAAAAAGAAAAACACACGTAAAGTGAAAGGAACATGTATTTTAGAACATTAGAATAACATGCATGCTGATTTTATATAACTGATTAGAGCAGATGTAGATGAAAAAACAGCTCGATAAAAGTATAATATGATATTAAAGTATAGTATTTTTTTTATAACTCCTCATGAAAAGCCCATTTTTTGTACTTAATGGTACAAGTGTCAGTATTTTTAACACTGCACAAAAATAATAATGCATAAAAATAAGTGTAGCCGTTAATTATTGATTATAATATTTGCCCGTTGTATGTTTAAAACAATTCAGATTTTGTTTTTTCATCTGAAAACATTTAGAATAGTGGTTCCATCAGTTTTGACAAGTCTAAATTTGACTCTTCATGCATTTAAATTTTACTTTTAATCCTCAGAACCAGAAACTGTCCAAGGTTTGGAAAATCCCCATCATTGTCTAAATATCTCTGTTGACGTCTGATGCAGGTCATTACTCTCTTCAACCCGTCGACTCTGGCTTTAACATTACCATAACCAGCTCCTCCACCGGCTTCACGGTAAACCTCACTGAACAAGAAACAGGAAACATCATCTCTGAGCCCATTTCTGCCACGTCACGTGCCATCAGACGCCTGAAGCCCTGCACACGGTACAAGCATAATGTCATGCTAAACGGCACAAACATAACCTGTACCAGCAATGACACCGAAACGATAAGGACAAAGGACATAAGTAAGTCATCACATTTCTGTTCTTTTTTAATGATAGAAATGAAACAATAAAAATGTAACACATTTGGTCCTTGGTTTTCATATTTCAGCTGAAGCAGACATTTTAATATCTGGCAACAACACATCTAAACAGCTGTTCTACCAGACTAAGTGGAACATCAGCTGTGAGATGATAAAGGCAAACAACAAGAAAGCAAAACCATGTGGAAAGAATACCTGCTGCATTCCACTTGAATCTAAGGACATTTGTACAACCCTGAACACATCATTCACAACCAACTGCACCAAGCAATTCAAGAGCAAAGACCTGAGCGCTGGTACGTATGATCGACATGACCTCTGCTTTCAGGTGGACGTGGGTCGGGCTCTTAACCAGCTTGACATAATTACTTAGTTTCAGTTTATTTCAAATACGCAACAAAACAAAATAATCCTACCTTAGTCCTTAGAAATCACACAGATTTCAAAAAATCAAGAAAAACTCATTTATATACATGAAAACAAAATATGACTTAATTTGCATATTTGAAGAGGAGTGGGAGGAAGTCTAATTTGTTAAATCCCAGCCCTTCTCCACACGACAGTCTACCGTTTAGCGTCTGAACATCAGCATAAGACATGAACAGTGTTGGGGAGACTTAAACCACCTGTCGTTCAACTACATTTTGCTGTAACTTGTTGGTAGTTCAACTACAGTGTTTAACAAATGTATTCTTCCACCTGTCATGAAAACAAAAAACATAAATAACTTCATAGTTTATCAAAAACTTGTTTCAAATGAACAATTTCATTGTTATTCCTACAGAAAATGA
>JAQQZY010000020.1:8231735-8241801 GCA_030068375.1 Ostorhinchus rueppellii | reverse complement strand
ATATTATATTTTTGAAAGAAATAAACAATAATTGTTAACTTATAACTGTAAACGTTACACATAGGGGCTTTAAGAAAGGTTAAATATAGAGGAAAAAGTCATTTGGGAATTGACACAAAAGAAGGGTCTATATGGGTAAAAAAAAAAAAAAAAAAAAAAAGCAAATAAAAAAAAACCACACCTGTAACTTGTATTTTGCTTTTAAAAAAACACACAAAAACAAAACATGGATAAATAAAGACTTAAGTCAAACATGTTGAAAATTCACAATGATTTACTTTGATAAAATGAACAAGTTAAAACAGTTTTGCTGTAATCGTTCTCAAAGGCAGACAGTTAGAAAATTTAAGACACAGAAGACAGAATTTGGACACGATGGAACTCCAGCTGTTCGCGAACCCTCTGTTTCCACATGGAACTGATTAGAAACTGAAAAGCACATGCTGCTTTTGTCTGATCACAGCTGCATTTTCAGCTAATTCACTGCTCCATCTCCAGTCAAATGGGTCTAGTTTGATTCAATTTGAGTGTATAAAAAGCTTCATCCATATATAAAATCCATCCAGTGTTCAATCAGATGCTAAAGTGGATCCACTCTGTTTCATAAACCAAACTTACTCCTATAATATTTCATAAACACCTGCATTAAAACATCTCAGACCTTCACATTCTACACTGGTAACACTTTTAATCCTCTACTTAAAGCTGACTCACAGTTTAAACACTAGCGTTAAAATACTGTCCTGCAGAAATGACGTTCTACTGGTGCAGTTACGGAACACTTATGACATGTTTGACCTTTTATATATTAAAAAAAAAAACTGACCCTGAAAGAAACACGCGTTAAAGTGCAGTTTGGACCTGTTCATCAGCATTAAACTATAAAAACATTCATGTGGACAAATGTACCTGTGGAAAAAACAGGTGTGAACATGTAAGAGTTGGTGAAAAAGCTTATTCAGAACCTGGAAGGAGACGTGGAAGGAAACATACCGACACTGTAAAAAGTAAAACATTGAATCAACTTAAAACTGGGTTTCGCTGCTGCCCCCGCGACCCGGATCCAGATAAGCGGAAGACGACGAGTACGAGTAAAACTGTTTCACAAATACAAAAATGAGTTGAGTGAACCGAATTAAATGACATGACATTGAACATAATTTAATTTGGTTCAGTCATTTTTTTATGTGTGACCGACAGAGGAAATTTTTTTTAACTTGATTCAATGTTTTACTTTTTACAGTGTACAGGAGCTGAGGAACAGCTGTGGTCAGGATTTTTCACGTCTTTAAAGGCTCGTATTTAACTAAACCCACTTTTATTAGTCTGTGGTTCATTTGTTTGTGTGCACATCCCGACAAATTTTCAAAAATTCCCGACTGACCTACCGTCTCTGTTTGTAAACAAATGCAGTGTTTATGGTGGAGTACAGTACGAAACTGTTCACCATGAGGGAAGAGATTCAGATGGGACGTCACCGAAAGACTTCTGGGTTCAGGATACTGAGGCTGGGACTCAGGTTTAACAGATTAATGAAAAAATGCTGATGAAAGTCAGGATATGACATTATAGGATTATTATTATTATTATTATTATTATTATTATTATTATTATTATTATAGCATAGTTTTCCACCACCAGAGGGAGAATGTGAGAGCGAATGAATAATGGATCAATAATGTAAAGCACTTTGGGTGACGAGAAAAGCGCTATAGAAATATAATCCAATATTATTATTATTATTATTATTATTATTTCCTCTGCCAAGGAGGTTATGTTTTTGCCAGGGTTTGTGGGTTTGTTTGTTTGTTTGCAACATAACTCCAAAAGTTATGGACGGATTTTGATAAAAAATTTTCAGGATATGTCTCCTTTGGGTCAAGGAAGAGATGTTTACATTTTGGAGGTGATCCGGATCACCATCTGGATCCAGGAACTTTTTAAATGAGTCTTTATCATTGCAAGATAGGGTATGGCGGCACAGAGTTGCATATGAGGTCATTCAGCGCCATCTAGTGGAGGAAAGTACAAACACTACCTTAAAAAAAAAAAAACTACAAGCAGTACCTTGGTGGAGGTCTGTGCTCTCTGAGTGCTTTTCTAGTTAGTATTATTTTCCTGATCCGATCTGTCTGAGGTCATATCGGGCTGAATGTGGAACCTGAACTGAAATACGTCCAACGCTTCTGATTTAACTTTGATTCCTTCCACTGAAATGTTCTTTTTTTCCCATAATTCCCCATGTCTCTTTCCAGGCTCTATCCATATGGATTAAAAAAAATAATAATAACAACAACCTTTTTGCACAATATTCAGCAGCAATTTCTGTGACGATAAATTAATTTCTTTAACATTTGTTTTTTTCTGCAGATACGACTTAAACTGCGTCAAACCAACTGCGACATGATACAGATTCTGTTTGTGTTTTGCATTAATTTGATGCATCCTGTGTCAAACCTTGAAAATAATTTTATATTTTATTAAGATAATGAATGTTGAATAGTCCCGTCTCTGCTTTATGCCAGTTTCTGTCGAACATTCGCTCTTCAGTCTTGTTGCTTAAGTAACGAGAACACACTTAAAACATTCCTCTAAACTCCAGGAGGCAGATCTTATTCTGTCACATTGTCTGGATCATCAAACAAAATGTACCTGTTAAAATGACACATAGAATCAGACTGTTTCTGCAGTCTGATAATACTTAACCCTTTAAAACCATTTGTATCATATTTGCTACAGCAGGTTCTGAGACCTTTATCTTATCAATAAGATCAATACTTTCCTTAAAACCTTGTTGTATATGATCTGATACGTGTTTTCTGTCCCCTGTTGGATTATCCTCCCACTGCAGCCAGTTTTCTTGCCCTTTTTAATATGAATGCTAACGTTAAATCATCCAACACACATTTTGTAGGAAAATCTTTGGTAATTTTCCAAAAATTTATGTTAAGAAGAACATTTAGATTGTTATTCAGTTGAAAATTAAAAACATTAAAACTGTGGTGCCATTGAAGGGAAGTAAAAAGGCTGTACAAAGTTTTATGTAAAATAAAAAGGATCGGAAATATTTAGTATTTTCAAAACGTTACTGGTAAAATAGATTTTTGTGTCTAAAGTTAAGGTTGTGAGGAAAAATTTGCCGAAAATGCCCAGTGTATCGAATGTGATACAAAAAATTTATCATGAATAAAAAACATATGAGAAAAAAAAACAATGTTTAGATTATATTATGAATGTTCAATTCCAAAATATTAGAATGTTGTGGCTTGTTTTTAATGGGTCAGGCTTTACAGGGTTAATACTTCCTGCAACTATTATAACTACATTCAACAACACAACGTTTATCAATACTATCTTTCAGTTTGTTATCGGTGCTATTTTGTGCAGCAGTAAAGCACTAATAAGACTGAATATCTATTCATATAAAAGGCTTTTCTATCCTATTGGTACAAAAATCCATCCCATTCACCGTTTGCAGACACTTTCACAGCCTCTCAGAGTCACTTGGTGTTAAATGTTTTGCCCAAGGACACTTTGATATGTGGACAGGAGCTGGGAATCAAACTGGCATCTTCCCGATTCACAGATATATCCAGTCTGCGCGTACACACCCTTTGAACTGTCACAGATGAGCTTTCAGTGTGTCATCCCATTCATACAAACATAACATATCCAGAGCATTTCCTGCAAAGTTCTGGGTCTTCTTTAATTTTCCATGTTTTAAGGAGAGCACAGTTCAGATCAACCAACAATAGCTCCGTTCACACTGCAGGAGAATGGGGCCCAAATCCGATTTTTTTTTTTGTCCATATGCGACCTGTATCCGATCTGTTAAAGACAGTGTGAACAGCACTAATCCGACCCAGACCACTTACAGATGTGGTCCCTAATCTGATCCGTGTCTGATATTTTCCAATGTGACTTCAGTCTGAACGGACAGGTCGCATTTATACGACCTTTACGTCATTGAAATGCGACAAACAATCACAATTCTGCGTCCCAGGAGGAGGAGTGGAGGGAAAGCATATTACGTCAGGACCTGTTTTGTGTATGTGGGTCACTTCAGGGTCACATTCAGTTCAGACTCAGAGCTAATAGAAGTCACATTTAATGTGTAATATGAACAAACACAAAAAAATCGGATTTCGACAATAAATCTGAATTGTGCGTTCAGACCTGCTGTGTGAACGTAGCCTTAGATTTTGTACTTTTATATGTGACAAACAAAGCATTTGGATGTGACTTTAGCTCCGTTCAGACTGCAGGTAAATGTGGCCCATTTCCGATTTTTTTCATATGCGACCTGTATCCGATCTGTTAAAGACAGTGTGAACAGCACTAATCCGATCCAGACCACTTTCAGATGTGGTCCGAAATCTGACACGTGTCTGATATTTTCCAATGCGACTTCAGTCTGAACAGCCAGATCGCATTTATCTGACTTTTATGTCATTGAAATGCGATAAATGTCACCCTTCTGCGTTCCAGGAGGAGGTGCGGAGGGAAACCATATGTGCGTACCTGCGTGGTCACGTATTACATCAGGACTCAAAACCGACAGAAGTCGCATTTAAAGTGGAAAATGAACGAACACACAAAAAAATCGGATTCCAGCCAAAACTCTGAATTGCGCATTCAGACCTGCTGTGTGAACGCAGCCTTAGTGACTTCCTGTTTGTGGAAGGTGGTTCTTTTCCATGGTTGCTGCTGCTGCTGTACATTTGTTTCAATGCAAACACTGTCATCACAAACCACCTCAAGGCACAGACGAACAGCATCTGTAACCCTGTCATGCATGACCTTCACGTCTGTGGACACACAGTTTAAACCCACTTTCCACGGGGTTATAAAGGCAATACTGTCCAAACCACATGGGGGCAGTGTCTACAGACCTGAAGAACTACAAAGAACTAAAGGATCATGTTAGTCTGAATTTGGACTGATGTGTGATCTAATAAAGTGAACCTCCTCAGACCCAGCTGTGGGTTTATGCTGCGTTCAAGGCCGGTTTTTGAGCCCGTACGTCACAACTTCAACCTACGACTCATGAATTTGTAGCGTTCCAGGTAAATCAGGCCAAACTGCCTGAGCGCAAGGAATTGTGGGAGCTAGATGTAAACAAAGCAGTATGGTGGACCGTCCATTCTGCTCATTTACAGTCATTTCTATCCCAGAGGTGTTTGTTCTTTCCTTATTTGAGGGAAACAGAGGAGGAAAAATGGCACATAAGGCAAGAGAAGCTGCTCTACCTTATATGTTATTTGTATATTTGTATACGTATTTGGTATACGCTAATGCTAACATAAGCTAACACTAGAGCAGCCGCTGATTATTAAGAACATTTGTGGGTAAATAACGTCAGAACAATACCTAAACAATTTGGATAAACACCGCATCAATGGGGGCCGCCATTGTTATTTCACAGGCTCTTTGACGTCAGAGCTCGGAACTGGGAGGACATCGATCTAGTACAAGTTCACTGGTGGGAAGTCACAGGTTTGGCTGTCATTCCAGTACATTTTCACTGGTAGAAAATTGGAAAAACAAGATTTATGGGTTGCTTGGAACGCCGCAATACTGTCCATGTTTGTGGATAATCATTTCACAGCTTTATTAAAAAAGGAAAAAATAAAAATAAAAACTTGTTCACCCAAAGGACATTCCATAAAAAAAAAAAAAAATGCATCTGAAAGAATTGTTGCATCATAATGTTTGAATGTTGTATTTAAAAAAAAACAAAGCTTGTATTTTCCTGGGTCTCATGAGGGTAAATATTGTCTTAATAAAACCATATTTTAAAAAAGAAAATTCTAAATGCATTTCAACTTTAGACTAATTTTGAGTAATATTTTTCTTTCAGAAGTCATGCATGAAAGGGTTACACCGATTATTGGAGCTCCCGTCCTTTATTTCTGCAGCCGATAACTGTCATGTCCTTGCACTGTGTCGAACTTCAATGAGTCCACGTTTTGTGTTTTTTTTAATGGACCAGTTATAAGACACTGGCGATCCGGGCTCATTCTGAAGAGTTCACGATGCTCAGCTCTGTGAAACAACCGGACACATGTGCGTTAATCCCACTCAGCTTTTAACTCCTGTCATTTTTTGGCTTTGCTGTCTGACTTTGCCTCGTTGCTGCCGTTTGATGAGTTCTGCCTGGCGGTGGCGGGTCGGGCCTTGGTGGGCTCCGGTAAAGCCTTAGCATTGTCCGAAGAGGTTTTGGCAGTTTCTGGACGGGTTTTGGACTCTTTCTTTGGCGGCGACGGGGTGACAGGTTCCCACAGAAGAAACTCATGCAAGAGTGTGTTGACAGTGTCGGGACACTCCATCATGATCATGTGACTTCCGTCCTCCAGGACCTTCAGAAACGCCATGAGGAGGATCTGACAAAACAAATAAAGCAAAATAGTTTGGAGTCGTCAGCGAAACACTAGAACGGTACACGTGCTGAGGTTGGATCTAGACTTTGGAGTATCTGCTAGTTGCATTTTTTTTACATAATTAAGTGAAAGATACCAAAACAGGGGCTGATGGGATATGTTGTAAAGCCTGGCCAAAAAAAGTCCACACCTGGATTTAACTACAACTAAAGATACACAAAAATGTCACACATGCGATATTTGACTGCACCACCTTTGGTTTTGATCACAGGAGACATTCACTGTCACGTTTGTCACCACAAAAGTGTCACAATGATAAATGAACAGATTGATGCTGAATATGTACTGTCTAAGCATGCATGTACCTCTGCCATGCGCTGGTCTTCTTCCACAGGGACAAACTTGTCGTGCATGCCGTGGACGAGCAGGATGGGCACTGTGAGCTCGGCGTGGTAAACCTCGTCACCCTCGGGCCAGTACTGTCCACTCATCATGGCCCGAAGGACAAACGATGATACATTGAAGGCGTTGTTCTCTTTCAGCAGCTGCTTTTCCTTTGCACCCTGTCGAGCAAAACCAGCCCTGTAGGAAAGGAAGAGCTTCAGATCAGACTTTAAAGAAAAAAAATCAAGGTGCTAGTCAACCAGTCAAACATTTGCACTTTCTTCATTTCTTTCCTGTCTTAATGGTATAGTGTAAAAAACAATGAGTGGGGAAATAATGCCTTTTGGTGCCTTTAAACACTTTGTTTACACATTAAACCAACAGCAAATTCAATTACAATAAATTAAACACACGATGCCTTCAGTGTCCTATCTACTTTGTATGTGGGACCATATGCAATGAATTTATTTCTATGACTTTCATTGCAAATATTAGTTTAGATGTGTCCAACCCCAGTGATAGCCTAATTAACCGTCTGTCTGTCTGTGTGTATGCACCCAAATCACTTCCTTCATGGTGAACAGCTGTGAAGATGACTCCATCATAAACACAGTCCGCTTGTTTACAGAACAAAACCAAACATCACTTGGGCCTTTTTGGAAAATTTAGTGGTGAAGTGCATTGTGGGAAGCAACAAGTGTTTCTCACAGATTCGGCATGACAATGAACCAGATCGCTACAACGTAAAATTATGCAGAATGAGTCTAGTCGGTGGATGGAGGTTAAGGCGACATTTGGGTTCGGCACACCACTCAGAAACAGTAAAATTACTGCTGCGTGGAATTCCCATTCCTCCTTAATGATCCCTTAATACGGATGGGTGTAAACAATGAGCTTTATCCTGTACTCAGTGACTGATACAGTCTGCAGTCTGTGGTTCAGGGGGTTCATTTGTTGGTGGTTTTGGTTCTAAGTGTGTTCTGGTACCAGACTGACCCCTGCTGGTGAGAGTTGTAGGGTTGCACCGATCTGATATTTGGACTGGATATCAGCTCTGATATCAGCGTTGGATCAGGGATCGGTAAAAGCAACCGATTCAATTGAATGATCCTTGGGGGACATGGTGGGGGGTGGGGGTTCATGCCCTACCTCACAACGGGGGCACAGAGACCATACAGCAGTACAAAGTGAAAGTGAAACTTAAGACGCTTTATTAATTCCTCTAAGTCTCCTGTTGTTGTGCTGCTCATTTTCCTTTTCCCTACTTTTGGAAACTTTAATTTGCAGGGGCAGGACATTTGTTTAAGCATTCTGCCCCCCTTAGAACCAGGCCCACTTACTACACCAGCAACATTTCCACTTGTAAAGTTCTGCCATAATGCACCCACTGTTGGTGCCTGCATATGACTTGTACATACCTCGTGAAGTTAGAAACAGAGAAAGAGCTGTATGGGAGTCAGACTTATGGACACTTAATGGTCGACGTCAGCGCAGTAGAAAAACTTGTCAAGTAAACATGGGGTACTTATTGAACTTATTGAATAAGTAGGACAGAAACTGGCCGACCCACAGATGCATCAAGAGATCAGTTCCACAGGAAACACTGCAGCAGGTAAGGCTTGTAGCTTCTTCAATCAACAATATCGGATCGGTATCAGGTATTGGCTGATATGCAAACACCCAGCATCAGTATCGGCATCGGAACTGAGAAAGTCAGATCATGCATCCATAGAGAGTTTGGAATATCAGTCCTACATGGAACTCCTTCAAAGGGCTGATGGTCAGATCTTTGGATTATTATCGTACACGTCATGATTTCCTGACATACTGCACTTTCCCATGGTTAATAAAATTACACGACTGTTTATATGTCTGCTTCCTGCCTGTTTTCCTGCTGTTTTTCCATCTGTCTTACTTTAGAAAGCTCCAGGACAACAGTGGGGACAGGCAGTGAAGTACACATGTGGGAAGGTTGAAGATGGAGCAGAGGCTGGGCTCCAGAGCTGTGGGACCTCCTCCGTTGATCATCACCATCTTATGGATCTGGTCTGGGTACTCGTGGGCCAGGAACGTACAGAAGGAAACTCTAGAAAGGCAGGATAAAAGGCTGGTGAGAGGACACGCTGCAGGAATCAGGCTTTTACCAGACGGTTCTGCTTACCATCACCTGAAACTCAAATATACAGGTTAGAGTTTGGGAATGTCGCATGAAGTCTTTTTATTTTCTATGAACTGGATTATTAATTATGGGATAAAAATCAACCCTTGAAGACCAACATCTATTTTTGTAGTTCATTCCAAATGCATTTTTCTTTCACTGTTTATACTTTTTCAGCTTTTTTCTGCAATTTAATCTTCATTTAATTATGTAAATTCAAATATTTTTATGTAAGATCAGAGAAAACAGAGGAAAAGATGGGTTTAAACATGAAAACAAAACCCCTACCACTGTCATTGATCCAACTACATGGATTTTACTGGTGAATCAGCGTTCCAGAAGATGACAGTGTTTCATATCCGATGACCATGAAAAGCTGAGACAATGTATTTTACCTCAATTATTTCCATGTATTGATAGAATTAGTGATTAAGTTATGAAACATTTTAGATCAGTGACGCTTTGAGGTCACATCTCCAACATTTAGACCTGATTTATCTACTGTCAGTTTACATTTATGCAAAAACCTTGGCTTTGTCTCTATTTAAAGTGTAATTTTAGTAGAAATCTGTCCCTGCTTAGTATGAGGAGGAGAAATAATAAGCATTAAGACCAAGGATTGAGACTGAAAGTGTTTAGGATACTAACCACATCATCTTGTCATATTTTAACTTTTACTCGTCTGAACCTCTGGTGTCAGTTTGGTTTTTAAAACAATAGGTTCTGTTTTTCTTGTGGAGATCAAATGTATAGATCCAGCTCATTTGGTGGCAAATCAATTAACCCATGACGACCCAGTACTAGTTTTATGGCAGTTCCCAAAGGATGTTTTTTCTCTATATTTAATCTATCTGAAGTGTTTTATCAGCATTTATTGTAATATTGTCCTTTTTGAGTTTTTTCAGGATAAATCATGTATTTTCCTATATTTAATTGACTGATCATGTAGATGCTCAGAGCTCAAATTAAATTAACTGAATTAAAACTCAGATTAAATTCAAATGTTATTACATCAGAAACAGACAAAACTGCAGAAACAGTGACTTTTTCAGTCAAATCTGTCATTAAACTGAACAGAAACCCAGTGTGTCCATCCACTGTCATTGATCCAACTCCATGGGTTTTACTGGTGAATCAATGTTGT
>JAQQZY010000020.1:7914045-7925387 GCA_030068375.1 Ostorhinchus rueppellii | reverse complement strand
CTGTCCCAGAACAGCAGTGGATACAGATGGAGTTGAACTCCAGCAGAGGGAGAATGTGAGAGTGAATAAGAATGGAGCAATAATGGAAAGAGCTGTGGGTGAAAAGAAAGGAACTAGAGAAATACAATCCATTATTATTATTATTATTATTATTATTATTATTATTCAGAGTTTCAGTGATGCTGCTGAAGTCACACAAGATCAGGATGCACCAACACGTCCACAGACACAACAGAACCGTTTATAGAAGTTCACCACATAAACAGGTACACGACTGGTGGAATAATCCTCTGACTAATGTTCTGCCAGTCACGTCCATGGAGCTCCACCATCATCCAAATTCAAACTGACTTCATCCTCCAACACTTCTACCTTGAGTTTCTGTGATGTGATATTTGGACACTGGGGGTGTTTTTCCAAATGGTTCCTTGTGCAGATGTTTCACTTGTTCCTGCTGCTGTTTGTTTTTCTTCTTCTACAAGTTGGTTTGAATTGTTGGCTTTGTATGGTGGGCGGTGCCTCTGGCCCGTCATTTAGGTGGAGGCGGGGCTAACGCTGACCAAACTCACTGGTTGGTTGGACGACATGAGGGAGACCGCCGTGTCCGTCCATGTCCCCCGCTTCAAAGTGGAGGACAGTTTCAGTCTGAAGCAGAAGCTGGAGGCCATGGGACTGACTGACCTGTTCAGCGCCGAGCACGCCAGCCTGCCAGGTGAGGGGGCGGGGCTACAGATACAGCCCACCACAGCAACATCATATTCTTATTGGTCCTTAATAGACGGAAGATCCTGTCATGGGTCAGAGGTTGTCAACTGTCACGACAAACATTCAAATGTCACAAATTCAACACGATGAACGAGCGACAAACACTTCTTTGTGTTCTTTCAGGGATCCTGGAGGACGGCAGTGACACTCTGTTCATCTCCGATGCCTTTCATAAAGCCTTCTTAGAGGTGGGTGGAGACTGATGATGACTGATGTCACTCTGAAGTTTTCTCTGATTGGCTTAATTTCTCAGCTCATTACGTATCAGGGTCAGACATAAAAAACAGAATTTCACTGGTTGGATCAAGAAAATCTGTCATTAGTAGTAGTGTTGTTGTCATTGTCGTTATTGTTGATGTCGCTGTTGTGTTGCAGGTCCTCTGTTCCAGTCTTTGTGAATGAAGTCGTTCTCTGCCATAAAAAGGACTTTTTCTTGCTGGATTCATTTGAGTCTAGTTTACATGTTTACACCTGAAAACCATCACATGGACTTAATGTTTACGACGACAAAAACAAAATATGAAAAAACCCTTAAAAACCAGCTGTTTTTCCACGTTTGTTTTGGTGCAGAGGTCAGATGGCCTCAGAGCTGCAGGTTCCACTCCGTCCGTCCTGTGCTTGTTCTTTTCTGACCCTCTGACTGATCTGTGTGTTTGCAGGTGAACGAGGAGGGCAGCGAGGCCGCCGCCGCCACCGCCGTGGTGGCCATCGGACGCTCCATCAACCTGAACCGCGAGGTGTTCGTGGCCAATCGGCCGTTCCTGCTGCTCATCAGGGAGTCCAGCATCAACGCGCTGGTGTTCATGGGCCGCGTGGCCGACCCCTGCGGCGCCCAGGACTGAGCACGCCACAGTAGGACGACAGACCGGACCACAGCTCCCATCATGCACTGGGGTTCAACGTCAAATAATGATTCAACCTGATTTGGTTCTTCAATGAGAAACTATCCGACAAAAAACACTGAACACACGCTTCACAGATGAACCGTCACCAGCAGTTTGGTTCACAGCAGGTCAGAGGTCACAGGTCTGGTACTGGAACGCTGATAACCCAACATGCCTCAGGCCTCCAGCGGTCTGGTGCAGGCTCATTGCGTCCATATAAGGAGGTATCAAACTCAAACATTCAGTCACACGTGTTTTTTTTTTTTTTTTTCCCCGTTCCCGTTTTTATGTGAACACATTATTAATCCAATATAAGATGAAGCCCCGCCCCCTCCACATGATGAAAACAGGTGACCAGTGGGAGGGCAAAGGTCACAGTAAAGACACAAAACAGCTGATCCACGTCACCATGACAACCATCACCTGCATGTATCTGAGGTGTGAACAGGGTTCTGGTTCGGGTTCTGGTCTGGTTCGGTTCCACGGTGGAAGTGATGGAACAGTTCCAGGATCTGGACCTTCAGTCTGTTTCCATCTGATCCGATCAGAACCAGGACCATTTATGACACATGCAGATGTAAACAAACAAACAGCTGTTCATCTGGTTTCTCAGAATCACATGATCAACTCCAGTAGCACTCAGAGCGCAGACCTCCGCCAAGGCAGTGTTTGTACTTTCATCCACTAGATGGAGCTGAATGTACGGATCATCTGTAGGACACCCCACTACTGATGATCTGAACATTCATGACAATCCATCCAGAACTTTTTGAGTTATCTTACTAACAGACAAACGCCGGCAAAAACAGAACCTCCTTGGCGGAGGAAATAATAATCTGATCAGAGTACGAGTGTGGACGGAAACACTTGGGTGAAAGGGGCGGGGCTTCAGCTGTCAGTCCAGAATTCATTTTCCTGACATGAATGAAAGACAAAAACAGTCCAACCAGTTGTAAAGAAGGAGGCGTGGCCAGTGTGACACTTAAAGTGCTTTATTTCCTTATAAGGAGATGTGACCTGTGAGTGATCTAGTGGTCATAGTGAAAGAAGCGTCTTCACATTTTTCTAAACTAATCAACCTTTGGCCTCAGCCCCCCCACCCCACCCCCACCCCACCACCAACATGTTGTAGCAACAAAGACATGCAACATAAAAGATCTTCACATCAAACCGTCCAGGTTTGTCGACTACAGAACGTGTTAGGTACCTCTTAAAAAATGTACAGTATTAAAGGTTAATTTACTAAATTCCATTTTTCTGACTCATTTTCTGCTTCGATATATTAGGATATACTTTGAATCAACAGTAAAGAATAATCTCATCATAAGTGAATATATCAGAACGATTGGATTCAGACTTGGACACGTTGTGGATGTTCAGACTAATGTGATTCACACAAAGAAAAAGGTTCCAATTTGGAAACAACGTTCAAACTGAAAAGCAAAAGGAGAACCTGGATGAAGATGATGAGGTTGGGCTGTTTTCACAGTTTAAGGATCAAACTGAACGGGGGAAAAGTCAGACCAGGATCCAACATGTTCAGAAACGTGCTGCACGTTCTTCTAAACACTGGAGAACCCAAACGTCTGCACGGTTCAGACCTTCTGTGGTGTTTGACGCCTCAGGAACATTTGAATGAAACAATACTTTTAGATTATTTAGAAAAAAAAACAGACCCTGAGGATCCAGATCAAGTTCAGTCTGAGACCAAGGCCAGAGCAAGTCCAGGTCTAGAACTAGGTCCAGATCCAGATCTAGGCCCAGATCCTTCGGGTCCATGTGAAGAATCCCACGTGTGTGACTGATGTCAAAGGGACTGAAACGGTAAGTGTTTTCAGGAAAACTTTGTGTCCGTATATGGACATGGTTTATGGAGACCAACAGATGTGGACCTGAGGGGGTTGAGCCATGGACCTGTTGTTTCTGTGGTTGATGTTAACTGAGCTAAAGGCTAATTCCGGGATTGTTCCCTGTGTTGTATGAAGCTGGAGTCTCTTCTTTGTTTCATTTCTATAATTCCAGGTAAATGTCAGTAATGTTGGTCTGTAGAATTATCTGCTCTTATAATATTTATATACATTAAAACCTCTGTTAGCTTACACGCTAATATTAATTCTGTCCCAAACTAATGTAGCATTAATTGCCAAACTAATTCCGCTAACACTCGGGAATTAGTAAAATAAACCTGTTGAATGTTTAGCATCTACTTACAAGAGCTATAATCAAACTAATGTTAGCTAGGTAGCATTAGATACATTAGCAATCAAGAAAATGTTAGCTAATTAGTATTTGCTCCATAGGTAATTGAGTTAATTAGGTTAAGTTTAGCTGACTAACATTTGGTCCATTAGCTGTTATCGGCTAAAGCGTGGAATGAAAAGGAACCGTTTATAACAGTTGAATTTATACCTGAGCCCTGTTCCAATACCCCTACTGTCCTCAGTCCACTTACCCATAATCCTCTGTCCACACTCACTAAGTGCATGATTTCAGCAGGTCAGTGTTGTTCCTAATCACATGCTCCATGGTGCACTTAACGGAAATTACGATTATGACTACTGCTGCACATCGTCATCTGCCAAGAAAACACCCCCGATTTTCAGAAGATTTTAACCGGCATTTTTATCAAAATGTTTGAAATGACTTCATTAGAAATGTAGGGAATGTGCCGGTAAGTGTGATTACATTAATGGTACGAGTATGTGAAACAGCAAAAATGACATTTGTAGGTTCAGTAGCTGCAGGCGCTGCCTTTCCGTTCCATGTTTCTTCTACTTTTCAAATCAAGTTGGATCCGCCCCTTCCGTTACAGAGCTAAGATGGCGGTCACTGGATGCAAAAAGTGTCCATAGATCCACACTTTAACATGTGACCGTTCTGAGTGCACCATCCGGGTTCTTCAGGTACACTTATTTTTGCCGCAATCATAATGTGAACAGCCTTCGTACTCAAACCAAGTACGATAAGAACGGAAAGTATGAATACTGGAACACAGCAAAACTGAGCTGAAATGTGTTAGCATGCTACTGCTAATCTGTTCAAATATGACGGATGAACTAAAGGGAACCTGTCACATATTTCATTGATGTCTGAGGTTTAGAATGTGAAAGTGGTGGAAACTCGACCTGATCTGACTTTTCCTTTAGAATGAAGCGTGAACTGGTGGCAGCGTTTGGAACTGAAATGAAAACGCTGCTCCATCCACGACCGATAATGACGTGGAACAGAAAAAAAACAAAAACAAGGACCGATGGCCTTCAGAGGTTCGTCGTTACTGAGGTTAACGTAGGATTTCAGAAACTAACCAGCAGCCAAAGTTCAGGGTCTGAAACTGGACCTGTTACTGCACTCAAGACCCATGGTCCAACTTAGAACCAGGACCATGGACGGTCCATCAGAACCAGGACCATGGCTGGTGTGTGTTCAGTTTATTCCTGGAGTTTGTTGGATGAACACTTTGTGCTGGAGCTGAGCAACATGGCCGACAAGTCACCGATTTGTCAGAAATCAACACGATCAAATGGTTTTACTTCGTTAAGATTTAAATGAAAATAGAAGGAAACCACTTTGTGCAGGGACAGTGCCGAAGAAACAGGAATTAGAATGAAACGGCACAAAGCTGTGTCCCTCCGCTGTGGTAAATAGTCCCAGAGTGAAGGTGGTTTCATGGTCCAATCTGGGTTCGGTTCTTCACCTCCAGGAAACTGACTGATCTACTGACGTCTGCGCCTGATCCACACAAACAAACATCTGTTCATCACATGTAACAAACGGCTCCCTCGTCAGCGTTTCAACATAAAATAACGTTACCCTTTGTTTTACTGGTCGTCAAACTAAAACTTGGACTTAATTCTTCTTGAAACGTACACGGTGTTTCTGAAGCTCATGATCAGCTGTAGGTTCTGTACTTAATGAACAATTTACTTCTGAAGCTGCAGATGTTTTGGTGCACTAGCTCCCGTTAGCTGACTCAACTGATTCATAAAGGGAAGAACATAAACTTGAAATGTTTTAACTTCACATGTAAAACTAAAGAGAACAGTATTTTGTTTAAATCCCTGAAAGTGCTAAAAATTGCTGAGGAACAGGAAGTAGCATGTGGTGGAACAAACTTCTTTTTTAGATCAGGCAGCTACAGGACACCTTAGCTTAGCATTAGCCACATGCTAAAGGCTGGGATGCTCTTTCATATCTAGGTGCGTGTGTCGTGTGTGTCAGTCTCAGACCAGATCATTAGCATTTGGCTGTTTTTGAACCTTTAAGCCAACCCGGTCTGGACCTGGAGGTGGACCGGGGCTAGGGTCTGGATCTGGTGGTGGACTGGGGTCCATGTTGCCCAGCTCACTGTGTTTCTTACCTGCTGCTGTGTTTTCTTTACAGGTGAGTTTGATTCTGAGGCGTGCACTTTGCACCGAGGTTAGCATTAGCGTTCTGCTACGTGGGGAAAGTAAACGTCCGTTTGACAAAAGTAGAGTCTGTATACCTGATAGTTCCTGGTTTAGCCTGAAGAATGAGGCGGCGGCGGCGTTAGGTCAAGTCCGGCCGCCGGAGCGAGGACCGAGCCGTTGGCTTCACTTGCATAAAAACGAATCATCCACTGAGGACGGACTGACAGCTGTGGAGAACGCAGTCCCAGCCCATCCAGGTGCTACCTGCCACGTGTCGTTTGCAAAAACAGAGTCCTGGAAACATGTTCGTCTGATAATGTGTACGTTTGTTCAGGTTTTATAAAAAGTTCTGTTTTCAATCCCATCTCTGTAAGTGCTGAAGTTGTTTTGGCGCTTTAAGCCCAGTGAGGCCACGCCCTCTTTCCTTTGGTTGACAGGTCATCCAACCTGCTCCCGCCCTCCAGCAGGTGAACTCTGACCTCTGGAGGGTTCAAGTCCAGATTCATAGTCTGGGTTCTACATCCATCTGGTCTGACAGGGTCCGGCTCCTCCTGTCGTTACCCGATCGCTGTCGGCCAATCAGAGCCGCCGGTTGTCTATGACACGCTACTTCTGCTGCACGTGACTGCTGTCGTCATGGGTGATGGACTGGAGCTGGTGTCAGGTCAGTATTTGATCTGGGTTCACGTCAGAACCGCTTTGACTCCATTCATTCATTTGAAACTTGAGATTCTTACGAAGGAACAAATACTGAAACAAACACGGACTGAATCTGACAAATGTCCTCAGTCGACGTCTGTGACATTAATATTATCTGCATTAATTCTGAGACTAAATACTGACTAAAGCTAACGTCAAAGCTCTGATTCTGCTTGAACTTTCACCTAAAATGTGTACAAATGCTGTTCTACTTGCACATCCATGGACCTGTTGTTTCTGTGGTTGATGTTAACTGAGCTAAAGGCTAATTCCGGGATTGTTCCCTGTGTTGTATGAAGCTGGAGTCTCTTCTTTGTTTCATTTCTATAATTCCAGGTAAATGTCAGTAATGTTGGTCTGTAGAATTATCTGCTCTTATAATATTTATATACATTAAAACCTCTGTTAGCTTACACGCTAATATTAATTCTGTCCCAAACTAATGTAGCATTAATTGCCAAACTAATTCCGCTAACACTCGGGAATTAGTAAAATAAACCTGTTGAATGTTTAGCATCTACTTACAAGAGCTATAATCAAACTAATGTTAGCTAGGTAGCATTAGATACATTAGCAATCAAGAAAATGTTAGCTAATTAGTATTTGCTCCATAGGTAATTGAGTTAATTAGGTTAAGTTTAGCTGACTAACATTTGGTCCATTAGCTGTTATCGGCTAAAGCGTGGAATGAAAAGGAACCGTTTATAACAGTTGAAATTATACACCATGACTGAGCTATAATGTGTTAGCATGCTACTGCTAATCTGTTCAAATATGACATGAACTAAAGGGAGCGTGTCACATATTTCACTGACGTCTGAAGTTTGTGTACAAGTCTGAGAAAACTAATATAAACTAGCTCGCTAATCTGGGAACGTGTGCCTGAATAAACAAGTCATTGATCCAACAGTTATTGCTTGATTATTGACGATTCCACAAGTATCAGTTGAATGAAACTCTTCATTCTGTTTTTCAGATTAAAGTTCATCACAGAACAGTACCCGTTTGTTTAGCGTTTGTCCAGCGCAGCCTGTCATTGGTTTATTTTGGGTCTGTTTGACTTGGAGGCGTGTCAGTGACGTGCAGCAGACGTAAGGCGTCGTCAACGGTGACATACGGTGCCGACTGGGCGGAGACTCCGCCTCCTTGTACACAAAGCGTCTATCATCGATCACACACATTGTCAGAGCAAAAAACAGAAAGTCCCTCCAAAATAAAAGAAACGTGTTTGTTTATAAAACTATCTGAGAAGACTGGATCTGTGGAGTGGGTGCCACGCCCCCTGGTGGCGGTGCAGCGCAGCAGCCATATTGCGTAGTGATGAGAGGTAACTGAGCTGTGTAGCTTATCTGAGGTCGGACACTGTCCTTCTGTCCTTCTGTCCACGTCAACCAAAGCTGTGCGTCCGCTGTGACCGAGGTTCCACCGCCTGAAACATGGTTCAACTGCAGCACAGAGGCCTGTGGTCCGGTCCGGTCTAACCCTGAAGTCAGTTTAGTTCAGAACCAGGAGAATAAGGACAAACACCAGCTGACAGAAAAAAGGTGGATAATAGGAACCGGAACTGTTGTTCAAATCACAGCGATGTTTATGAAGACATCTGAAGTCGTTTTTAAAGGATCCACATCAATATTTTCTTGTATAATTGTACTTTTTTCACTCAGATTTCACTTAGTGTTTGTCATTATTTGTGTTCTGACCCACTGCATCATATGGGTCTGAACCAGAACCAGAATTTACAACAGTTGAACCTGCTCAGACACTACAGGACTCATGTGGTTTTAGGGTCTGGTCTGGGTTAGGTAGTCTGTCATTTCTGCTGGCCAGGGGCACTCCAGGTCTGAAACATGGGTTCAGGGGTCAAAGGTCAGGGCTGTGTGCTGGGTATTTCTGTTTTTTGTACCAAACTGTTGGAAGGAAACTGTGTCAGACCTAAACCTACGACAAACTTCTGAATCTAAACCATAAAGATACGGTCTGCTCACCGTTAATGCCCTTCTGCCCTAACCTTAACCTTAAATAATTATAAGATATTTTCGGTTCCTGTCAGTTTAACTGGTCTGATTCCAACCATCCATCGACTTGAACTGGTCGTTGATGAAACAAACGTCTTTTTGGAGAAAAATTGAGCCTCCAACCTCGGTCACAGCGGCACTGAAATTTAACAGTCGTCGTTTTCTCATTAGTTTTGTGCAACTACATGTATAATAAACGCCGTTGTGGCACTTAAAGAGCGTCGGGTCGAGTCGGAGCGACCGCACGCCTCTGGATTGTCTCAAGGCAAATGTTAAGGGTTCGAACTGTTAAACTGGCACTGAGTATTTTGGCAAAGTTTCCAGACAGACGGACCGGACTGTTGACGCTGTAATACCTGTAAATATAAACGTCTGTAACTGAAGTGGGCGGAGGTGAAGGCGGAGCCCTGCGGTGCGTATGAGGTTGGAGTGTGTGGCGTTTCTTCATTTAGCTTAATCTGTCCGTTTGGTTCGTGAAGGTAGATGCGGTTTAAAGCGGAAACAAATCTCAGTTCGGACTCTGAGGCATCACAGCAGGTTCACATCCTGTTGACTGGGACCCCACCCACCCCCACCCCCACCCCCCGGGCATCAGTCAGGCCCTGTCGTGGACACAGAGGCCTGGGGACCCTCACTGTACTGGCTGCTGCCCCCACCGCCGCCCTCTGGCTCCTCCTGGCTGGGGGAGGCCTCATCGCTGGGGCCCCCCCTGGATGTGACGGAGGCGGTGGTGGTCTCAGGGGAGGCGCTGTGGGCCTCCTGGGGTGCGCAGCCTGGGTGGTTTTTGCGGAAGTGCTGGTTGAGGATGGCCTGGAAGGGGAAGCTCTTCCCGCAGACGTGGCAGTGGAAGGGCTTGTTGCCCGTGTGCTTGCGGATGTGATACTCCAGCTGGTCTTTGCGCGTGTACTTCTTCCCGCAGATGCGACAGACGAACGGTGTGATGCCCATGTGCAGGCGCATGTGACGGTCCAGGCTCCCCTTCTGGTTGAAGGACTTGCAGCAGTAGATGCAGGTGAGGCGGGGGTTATAGCGGTACCAGCGGTCGCCCACCTGCTCCCTCAGGTAGTCCTCATAACCGCCCATGTCAAACGCCGCATGCTCCTCCCCCTGGACACGAGACAGGAAGTACTGTATTCACACACGACAATGAGCTGTTCACACTCACACTCCCATCATTATCAGATTTGTACTGATTGGATTTATTTCAGAGCTCATACATGCATAGTGACGGCAGAACACGACTTCCTGTTCTTGACGTCTGTCACTTCTGTTGTTTATGATTTCATAGTTTTTGCACATGTTCAGATGTAACTGAAGTAAATCTACCAGATTAACAAGTACACATGACATCAGACCATCAGGGACAAACCTGGGTGTTTGATCATCTAATGATGTCGTCTGATTTGGGTGGTCTTGGATGGGGGGCTGCAACTGCTCAATTTAAACAGTCATCCCATTCCATGTCCACGAGAGGCCCGTCACAGCTGTGGGTACACTACCTGCCCCTCAGTCCGGACTGCGGTCGGTGGGGACCCCAACCTTATTGGTTGAAATGAGAAACCCAGATTTGCGCCTCTGAAGCTCATTAGGTGGAACATCCGTACGGTCCTTCTCAGACAGATACTGACACCAGGAGAACGGACTCAAAGGAGCTCAGGTTGGACCGATTGCTGGAGTGGACGTGAAGCTGGAGTTGGCTTTGCCATCAACATGAGCCAGCCTGTCCACGGTCACCTAAGCCAGAACCAGCACCGCCGACGGACCGAGCAGCCTCGGACCAGCACCCATCCACTGTCCACGATCCACAATGCCAGCAAACCTTCTGGGCATGGATTGGCCAGTCAGGTCATCTCCACACCCAGAGCCCGCCCCTAAACCTCAGGGTGACAATATGGTCCTCATCGCTCCGATGGATGAACAGTGGACTCAGATGACTGCTGTTCTCAGATCCGATGGAACCGTTTCCATGATCCATAATCTGAGAACAGCAGGGATCTGGGGAGTCTACTGAGCATGCTCAGATTTCTACGGAAAGAAGACAGTCTATTCTATCAGCACGTTTCGAAATTTTTTGTTATTTAGAAACTGTTGAATGTCTATGAATATTTAAAATAAATCACAGATTCAGGGGTTAAAGGGTCAGACACCAGCTGAAGACACGAACAGGAAGTCTGAGTCACTACGTACCCACGGACCCCGAAAGAACTCCCATAATGGACCCGACTTCTTGTATTTTTGACGTACAAACGCATCCTTATCTGATAAGAGCAGTTATTGGATGTTGACAGTCACATGACCAGACTGTGTTTTCATGTTCCACCAGTGGACTGGAGGTCTGCGTACCTGGGAGCTCGGCTGTCGCAGTTCATCTGCTCTGCTTGGAGACTCACTCTTCGCTCTCTGGCGGTCAGCGAGGACAACCACGCTGCCAGTTGGACTGAACCTGCAAAAACAGACATGTCACATGACCATGGCACAGCCAAGTGTATAAAGGTAGAGGACGATCACATGACATTAACCCTTACAGACCCAAACGTCCTCCTTTAACCCTTACAGACCCAAACGTCCTCCTTTAACCCTTACAGACCCAA
>JAQQZY010000020.1:7618767-7629341 GCA_030068375.1 Ostorhinchus rueppellii | reverse complement strand
ATGCAAACTCCACACAGAAAGGTCCCAAGGATCGCCCGGGAATCGAACCCGGGTCCTTCTTGCTGTGAGGCACGAGTACTAACCACTGAATTTAGTCAAGAAAAATGCAGGTATTCAGAAGTGTTTCTGCAAATTCAGTAAAATCAATGTGTTATTGATCAATGTGCACCAGATACCTTTGCTTGGCTTTGCTGCAGCTCCTGCTCCACCTTGTCCTTCTCCTCTCTCAGCATCTTGTTGGTCTCCATCAGGATGCTCATAGTTTCAGTCTTCTTCATCAGCTCATCATGTTGAGCCAGGGTTTTTGCAGTTACCTGAATCAGATCAATATTCAGCTCTTAGGCTTTAGCCAGGTTATAGTTACATTATGCTACTACGTTTTTATACGTCTAAGTGTTTTTTTGTATTGTTCTAAGTACAATGGTCCTGACTTCGTTGCATGAAGCTAACCAAATATAAGATTATCCTACAGGCAACTACAAAATACCAGAGTTTGTCTTTTATTAGTATTTGCCTAAAGACTTTATTGAAGAAAATCCAGTTTCACTCAAACCTACAGTGATCTAAATTGTTGCTGCAATTATTAAATACCCACACGATAATTGGAAATGAAACCCAACCTGCATTCTTTCTCTGGCTGCACTCAAACTGTCTTGGACCTCCTTCAGTTCTCGTTCCAGCTGCTCCACTCTCAGACGGTATCGTAAGCTCTCTCCTTGGGCAACCTCAAAGCGAGACTCTGCGATCTCCTTTTCCCGACGCACAAATCTGCAGTGAAGATCAAATAAGGCTTTTTGGTGGTGGTTTTGATCATAAAACAAAAGTATCAGGCTCAGTATTGGGCCATATGGTTGGTCAATCCTATTCTGTTGCTCAACTGTGATGATTTTTTTTTTTTTTCAGTTTATCAGAGAGTATGCGAGTTACCTGAGAATTTCGAGGACCTGATCTTGAGATTTGCCCTCTTCAGTTAAGGAGATGTTCATGGGCCTCTCACTAGCAACACGCTGCAGATTGTCAGCCATCCTCCTGCTCATTGTTTGGATCTGCTCATGCAGGAGAGTGTTCTGTCTCTGTAACTCCTCATAACGGGTCTCCATCTTGGACATCTCCTCCTTTAAGAAAACATAGATATCAAATCAGCCAATCTCATGTAATCACAGCAATGAAGAAAGCACAGATTACCAGAGCGCTTGATGTTTAGGAAGTAATCTTCAATAAGAAGCTGAATAGGTGGATTTTATGTGCTGATACAACAAACGTACATCTACATCAACAGAGTTAACCTAAATATATCCAAAGTTACCAGAAAACATAATGCAATCCAATAATTCTGACCTTCAGTCCATCTGCATTATTCTGTAGAACCCTCAAAGCCTACCTTGAGGATCTTTTCCTGCTCCTCCCAGGAGACCCTGGCCTCAATTAGCTCAGCACTGACCCTCTGGGCTCTCTCCTCCAACTGGTGCCTGAGCTCAACAGCCTGCAGGGCCTGAGCCTTCGCAGCCTGCAGGGCCTCCACATCTGCTGCATGGAGCATCATCTCCCGCTCATACTTATCTTGTGCTTCAGCCACCAGCTTAACCTTGTGAGCAGGAAAAATAAAACATTCAATATGATTTTAGTATTTTGGATCCATTCTATGTTTAAGGTTATCTCAATGAGTCACTCCAACTTCTTACCTGCTCCTGGTTGTCTTGCAAAGTTTGCTGTTGCTGAGCTTCAGAAACAGCCAGTCTCTGTAGCACCTCCTGGTGGTCTGCCTGAGCAGTGCTTAGGTTTCTTCTTAGATTATTTATCTAAACAAGATGAACACAAGACTGTTGTTCAGTTTTTGGTTATTTCAACAAGGACAAACTAATCTCCATACCTCCTCAGGACAAGTGATGCAAGGACAAAATTGCTCTGATGCAAATTAGTCAACAGTCCAAGTATTAAAAGTGTAAATTGGATTAAATGTATATAAAAACTGTTGTAATAAGATGGTAATTGTATACACCTGCTCCTCTAGAGAGGCCAATGCGCTCCTCTTCTGCTCTTCCGAGTCTTGTTTCTCTTTTTCTGCTTCCATTATCTTCTCCTCCAGTCTGCGGTGCTGAGCTTCAGCCTCCTTCATACGGGCTTCAATAGAAACGCGTGCCTGCTCTGTGACCTAAAGACATTTGTACACATAAAAGTGATCATTACCAGATATTATGAACAATACATATGCAGAACTTTACAATTTCTATATGAAAATACAAAAAATAATTTTACCATCCATTTTAAAATTAAACACCAGACCCTATAAAGCTTTAAACATTTGCTCAAATGTCCTGAACAGTTCTCCAATTAAGGTATTATTTAAGATAAGTAGTGATTAAAATTAACTGACTGAAAGCCTTGGAATGTGTTTAAACAGAAGATACACTTTTGTTTTTGTCAGATATATGGTGTATTACATTCATTATTTTTACCTCAAAAATATTCTGGTAAAATAAAATGCTTAGAGTTTTTTGCATTTTATGAAGTGTTTTTATTTTATGACTGTTCCCCCACCTGCTTCTCTTTATCCAGTGACTCCTCAAGGCTCTGGGCCATGGCTCTGTACTGCTCCATGCTTGAGGTGACCGTCCTGAGGCTCTCGGACAGCTCCTCTGCCCGGGTTTCAGCCCGTCTCAAGCGGCCCTGCATGTCCTCTCCATCCTGATCCAAGCCCGGCAGGCCTTTGAACACAGGACCAGTGGTATGAGTCAGAGAATAATATACTTTGTGTGACAAATAGGTTGTGGAATAATGAAAAACCATTAGATTGTTACAGGTCTGTGATTAAAACCCACAAACTTGAAAAAGTGACAGACGTTTTTTATTGAGCTCTTTTACTGGGTTTTACCTCATACAAATAGTCGTACAATAAGAGTCAGCAATACTTTGCTTAAATAAAAGTAGGACATCTTCGAATATGGGTCAAACCTGTAATTAAATTGTACAACTAACTTGTAGCGTACTGGACTCCAAAAAATAAAAACAAGCATGTAAATGGTAATTTTGGTACACCATAATTTCACAGGCAATTACTTGATTTACAATAAGCTGAGATTTCACACAAATGTTACATTTTAGTGTATGATAAAATATTAAGTGTGAGGACTAATGAATGCCTCAGTGTATTGTTTAAAAACAACAACCAAACACACATCTGTAATTGTTTGCACCAACCTCTGATGGTGGGCATAGATGGCAGGCTTAGGCTGTGTCGGGCTTCACTGCTACCTTGATGTTGTCTCAGTGTGTTGAGCTCCAACTCTGCCGCATTCAGGAGCTCCTTGGTTTTCTGGTGTAAAGTTACCTGTGATTCTAGTTGTCTCTTTGTTTCTATCAACTGGATCTGTGTGTGAGATATGAGTAACATTGAAGGAAACGATAAGAAATTTCAGATGCACAACTCATATGTCACACTGGAGGGTGGTGCGATCATCATGTCTCAGATTACTGAAAGCCTGCATGCAATCCAAAAAATATCATGTGCCCACACTTAATAACCCTCGGCCTTCAGTCCACACACAGACGGACAACGAAGTAATGACAATACCCTGCAGTGACAGCCGAGGGTAATCACACATTCTTTATGCCAACGTGAAGATAAATCAATGAAAACAGACATAGTAAGAAGTCTTCTAATACAGGGCTTATGCAGCTAAAGGTATATTTTCTCAAACTAGTATCCATCCATTTACCTCCTGGTTTCTTGTGAGCAGGTGCCGCTGTTCCACCTCATGCTCCAACCGCTTCTGCAACTGGGAGATCTCATGCTCCTGCTTCTCCAGTTGACTGTTAAGACGCTGACGAGTATCTGTCTCTGAGCGTTCCAGGGTGGCCTAAACAAAGATTGTACGAAAATGTAAAGTTGTGCTCATAGTGTTGTGTCATTAAGCAGGAAAACACATACGCTGTTCGGTTACCTGAATGCTCTGGAGGTTTGTGAGCAGCAGGTTCTGGCTCTGCTGTTGACTTAAGATTGCATCCTTCTCCTGATTCAGTCTGGATTCCACCAGCTTCAGCAGGTCTCTCTCCTTACGCAGAGTCTCAGCATGGCCCTAAAAAGGAAGGCGAAAAATCAGATCAACCACCACAACAACTTTCTCCAGCAAACCTAGGAGCAAAAAAACAAGATGACCTATGAAACACATACCTCAGCCATGGCAAGTTTTTCTTTGGCAACTCTCAGATCCTCATTCAGGGTATGGATGGTCTGCTCATGCTTCTGCACAGCAGTGGTCATCTTCTGTCCTTTTTCTCTAAGGGAGGCGATCTCTTTTCGGTAGCCCTCAACGTTGTCTTGCAGCATCTCATACCTGACATATTTGAGAAATTAATCTTTATGGTTACTTTATTAGAATAAAAAACACATCACAAAACATTTTTATAAAGAAATTTATTTTAATGGCCAATTACTAGAAAATTATACAATTACTTTAACATACATTTGCTATTTAATAAGAAAAAAAAAATATACATAGCAATTCAAGTACAGTGTGTCAGAGGAGCAGTGATAAAGGCAACAGTGAAATGTCCCAATATAAATTTAGATTTATCACATATGTCCTACATAGTTTCGTCCGTACCAAATCCTGCCGCTCACACTAACCTCTTAGATGCAAACTCCAGCTGTGTAGATATCTTTGCATTCTGGGAGCGGAGGTCAGAGAGCTGCTCCTGGAGTTTCTCATTCTGTTCTGTCAGTACTTTGTCATTTTCCACACGTTCCTTCTTGTACGTGGTGAAGACTTCCTGCAGCTGTAGAGTTACACATTAGAACCTTCTTCAAACACTGTGACAGCAATTACTGTGCAATCAAAGATAACATGTTTTATTGGCATTAAAATAAATACTAAAAGAACCAAATACATTTTCCCTGTTTACATTTTCACATCTTCCCACACACCAACTTCACTCAGAGTTCACTTTCACGCTGCCCTGCTTTGTTGCTCTGGGTAACTGTGGGGTAAAACATTGACAATGAATTCAATACATGTGTTATTTTGCATTAAAAAGGGGGAAAGAGGCTTATTTTACTGGCATGTGATGAGGGTAAATACAAGCCTCATAATGTAGCCGAATATTGCCATCTACTGGCTAACAAAACAAGCTACGGTAAGTAAAAAAAAAAAATTGTAATGGGTGACTGGCCCAATAATCAGCAGACATCCTTGTGCTACTTACTGGTGATTCTTGTTTAATCTTCTTAGTATATGTTTGAAATGTATCTATTCTAAAATTAGGCGAAGAGTTACCCTATTCTGCCACAGCTCAAAACACATTTTACCCATTAGTGTAAGACTTGACCTTGTAATGCTATTTATTGCAGCACTCACCTGTCGCAAAGCTGCCTTGGCTTCCAGTGCTTCAGCAGACTCTGCTGCCATGGAAACAAGTGCAGTGGGTGTTCCAGTGGTAGGTGTGGCTGCAGGTGAACGTCGTGGGGTGGAGGTCATAGAAAAGTCCTCAGGTGGAGTACCTTTACAACAAATACAGCGCTCAGGGATTCAGCAAAAAAGAAGTACAAAATGAACAACAAAAGAGGTCTAAGTGACAGCTGTGATAAAAAAAACAGCCAGTTGGAGATTACTGTGGGTCGTGTTACCTTGCTGAGGGAAGGCAACTCCTGTTGCTTGAGCCAGCAGCACACGGTACATGTCCCTCTGCCTCACAATGGACTCCGTTATCTTCATCTGCTGGCACCGTTGCTCCTTCAAAGCGTCCAGGTCAGCCTGGGCTTTCTCCAAACTTTGCTCCACTTCTACGCGCCTGTAACAGTGGCATCTTCATTCGCTCAATATGACATTTTCCATTTATTATAACTGCAGATCTACAAATATAACATCATACAGTTATGGTTGTTGACAGCTTTGTTCTCATTAGCATCAGAGCATAGTTGCCTAAATTTTCTTCAGGTCATAGGCAATGACCAGAAATAAAGCAGCAGTTTTAGAAGAGAAAAGGGATACAGATATCACAATTTAGTCAAAAATATAACTTATGAAATGATGCTATTAGGCTAACAATATGGATGTGTCAGCCTCCATGAATTTATCATATGGAAAAGTGTAGGGAAAAAAAATTACAAGCAAGTCAAAATACATTGTTACGTACATGCTGCCAGAGGCCTCCTGCTCCTCTTTCTCTTGGGCCTCACCAAGTTCCCTCAGAGCCACCAGGAGACGTTGATTCTGCTTCTGTAGCTCTTCTACACTTCTGAACGTCACTAGGTGTTGACTAATGACTTCTGATGTGCTACTGACATCAGCTGAGCTCACCTCCTCTTCCAGGAGCACATGATTTCCACGGGCCTCTTCCAGTTCTATCAGCAGTACGCGTACCTAGTATCAAACAGAATGACTTGGGATGTAATTACCTTTGCATTACATCTGTATTCATCATTTCTTCCATTACTGACAATAATTATTTAACATAAGACAATAAGAAAACGTACCTGCTGAGACATGTCTGCCAGCTGCAGTTCATGCCTCCGATTGTCTCTTTCCAGGACAGAAGAGCGCTTATTGGCCTCATCAGCCTCCTTTTGCAGACGATGTACCTCCTGAAACATAAACATGTCAAAATGTATTAGTACCCCAGGGGCCGTAACAGAATCAAACCAACAGTACAGCCCAATATTTACACAAGTTTCTCCAACACATAATAATTAACATAAAATAAGCCTAAACTAATGAATAATCTCTGTGAGCACATTGTTGCGTTACACACCTTGATAGCTTGCTCCAATTTGGCGGACAGACTTGTCACTGACTTCTGCATACGCTCATGTTCGTCCCTTTGCCGCTTGAGGATGGGAGCTTTGGCTTCCACTTCCTGCACTATATCATCGAGGTACTTGTTGACTCGCTTGTTTTCCAGTCGCTCCAGCTGAAGCTGCTCCTGGCTCTCCACATAAGCTGTATACAGCTGAAGATACAGACACAACAATTCATGTCAAACAGAACCAAAAGAAAAAACAAGCAGGAGGCAGGTATCATGTAACGACAATGACTAAAACAACATGAATATTAAGTTAAAGGAGTGACATTTAGCTTTTTAAAATGGAATTATGCATTTTCAAACATTTCTTTGTGGTCTCCATAAACTGTAAATGCTATGCTGGCTCTGAATTCTTCATTAATTCAACTCCACAGGTCCATCTTCAACCCTATTTTTGAGGAACAACATGAGACCGGTCGTTTTGAGCAATAGCCTTTTTTAAATGCACGTGACCCCATCCTCTCCAGTTGTTGACTGTGCTGCTCTATCCTGTTCAGCCGCGCGTGTTCGTTAATATAACTAACAACTGAAAATTTTAGGTAATTGGCTCAAAGTTTGGACATATTTTTTTTCAGTATGGACTACAATCACTGCTGCTGACAAAAAATTATGTCGGACTTGGAGAAATGTTCGTCAGAAATCTTGACCTTATATGTGCAAATGTCATGACATAACTAGTTATAAAAACGTAACAAATTAAGAGGAAATTAAGACAGGTTATAGAAACCCACTCCATTTTTCCCAAAACGAATATAAAGATAGCTTTGCAGCACCTGGAGGGTTCAAATTCAAACTTTATGAAACTATTAGTGTCCAAATACACAAAGAAATGAATCAAAGACTAATAAAAGTGACTTTTGATCAATATGATCCCTTTCAGTGAAAATCATATTGTCACTAGATCACATTGTATGAAGTATAAATCCATTTCTGAACTTCACCATTTTCATGCCAATTCTAACAAATAATTTCCTGAAACGACTGACCAAATTCTACCAAGTTCAATAAAAAAGTGAACACTTCAGCGACCCAGTTAGTACCTCTGTCAGCTTCATGCCCGGTTTGATTTTGGACACAGCAGCTGCTGTTGGAGACATTGTTGTCATTTGCGCTTCAGTCAACACGGATGTTCCGACCGGACCTGCACATGCAAAAATATGAAAACGTAACACAAATAGTTTTAAATATATTCAAATAACTTTTAATGTTTGCGTAATTTTTAAACCAGTGCTATGATGTGCAGTGTAACATTAACAGACCTCTGAGTTTAGAATTTGATAGCAGCTCATTGGCATTGTCCAGCTCTTTCTCAAGACCCTGGATTCTCTCCTTTAACTCAACAACAGTCTTATCAGTGGTACCGTTCATTTCCTGCAATTTCTCTTCGAGGGTCTTGTTGGCTGTATAAAAATCAGAAAAAAAGTAGTCGTTATCAAGCAAAATCCATTTTAAAAACTCAATTCAGAACTTAACTCTGAAAAACAATTCAGAGTTTTCATCCGTGCAGCACTGTCAATTGAACCTTTTAAAGTGATGAATATTTCAATCAAGATAGGATGGAAACCAGACCAGTGTAATTCAGTCACTAAAAACTGTGTAAATGTAAATCTAGAGATTCTTCTAGTATCATGAAAATCTATACATATTTGGCCTTTCTTTCTTAAATGGGTTTCTGTAGAAATATATCCCAGACTGATTTCCATATCATTTAGTGCAGGGGTGCCCAATCCTGGTCCTCGAGAGCTACCATCCTGCATGTTTTAGATTTTCCCTCTTCCAACACACCTGATGGTCGTTATCAGGCTTCTGCAGAGCTTGATGATAGGCTGATCATTTGAATCAGGTGTGTTGGAAGAGGGATACATCTAAAACATGCAGGATAGTAGCTCTCGAGGACCAGGATTGGGCACCCCTGATTTAGTCCATCAAAATAGACAACAAGCATCAGGCATTTTGCTGAATAAATATGGTAGTTGGGGAAAAACAAACAAACAAAAAAAAAAAAACTCCAGATGGGCATTGCAATGAGTGACATGTGAAAACTAAAACTGCGAACACAAGTGCTGCACAGTGAAATGAATAGCTGAGGAAATCGTACAGGACTCTTGTACCTTCTCCAGCATCCTTCAGTAGCTTATGCAGCTCCTCCAGTGCCTGACTCAACTCCCCGCTCTTTGCCTCAGAGTCTTCTGCAGCTCCCTGCAGCGACAGCAACAACAGGTTAATGGTGGCAAAATATTAGCTGAAGAACATAACAGTAATATGAAGCACATTTTTTTCTATCATAGGTCTGACACACATACCTTGTATAAATTGCCAAGTTTTATGTTGGCATTTAATTCACTTCTAAACTTTTCCTCCATTGTAGCATGTTGTTCTTTCGCCTGGAAAAGAGCAGATGCATTTTGGTGGTTAAAGTTGACAATGAAGACTGAAATGTTGAGGATTTCATTCTGGAAAATGTGTAAAATAACACAAGATGAACATTTCAGAGCGGATAAAACAAATATAGCCATCTACCTCTTTTAGTTTCCCAATCATGTCCTCATTCTGTTTCTGAAGCTGCTCATTTGAAGTCTTCAAACTGGACACTTGCTCTTGGAGTCTGCTCAACTGGAAACCACAAATCAATAAAATCTGTTAATAGATGGCCTCTGGAAATTATACCGACCATTTAAAATTTGTTATTGAATATAACGCAAGGGCAATAATGTTCCATCTACAAATTAATCACCACAATTAACCATAGCATGCATAACCATGAGTATGCAAATAACCCACCTCATCTTCTTTATTCTCCAGGCTGCATTTCAAATCCAGGATCTCATTCCCCTTCTGTCGGGAAAGGGACAGCAGCTCTTCACTCTTGGCTTTTAGCTCTTTATTCAGCCAAGAAGTCTGGCCATGCAACAACTCCTTCTCCTGCTCCATACGCTTTTCTTTATACTGGAAAAAGAAATATATAGATGCCTTTTAAGTAATTTTGTTCATAAGGGTAGGTTTATACAGGGGAATCAAAAAACAGAAAAGATATAATTTGATTTTATTTTGAACAGAAATGGTCTCACTTTAATGCTGACTTCTGCCGCTTCGAGCTCATCCAGCTTCATCTGCAAGGCCATTTTTGAGGTGCCAGCCTCCACCAATTTGTCATTAACTTGCCTCAAATCATCTGATAGCGTGACAGAAAAAAAAATTGTCCAAGTCCAACATATTCAATGTGGACAGAAAATGAATTTGCATAAATTAATCTGAGAATACCATTTAAGTTCTCCACTTCCAGGGATCGTCTTTCCAATGTTCGCAAAAGCTCTCGCTTTTCTGCCTCCAGGTCCTCTTTAGCTTTTGACAGCAACGTCTGAAATAAAAACATTGGAACCTTTTATTAAAATGAAGGCTGATAAAAAAAAACAAGAGCAACTTTTATTGCATTATTTCTGCAATTCTGACTCAACCTGCTTTTGTTTTGGTTTTTAAAAAATCCGCCAATATACTAGTTCATTTTTTTTGGAAGGCATCGATTTTCAGATTAAATACAGACAAACAGAAAATAACAAGTGTATACATTGAATACAATAATAAAACTTTTTTTTTTTTAACATTGACTTATGTAATTATAAACAGAATAAAACTGAACTAAGCAGCTCTACCTATGGATTGTACTCATTGTCAAAAACACTTGATCTAACTATTTGTTTATTATTTGTTTAGTATTAGACATCTAATTTGATATTATAGTTCTTTTGTGCCATTCTGATACATTATCTTAACTAAAT
>JAQQZY010000020.1:7522072-7538005 GCA_030068375.1 Ostorhinchus rueppellii | reverse complement strand
GACCCGGCCCCCGACCCGAAGGCGCAGGGACGCAACCCTTTCGTCCACTGGGGTAAACTCCAACACACAGGCAGAGAGCCTGGGGGCTATCAAAAAGCCAACCCCTGCTCTCCGCCTCTCACCCGGTGCAACTCCAGCAAAGGAGAAAGTCCAACCCCTCTCAGAGGGGTTGGACAGGGTTCCAGAGCTTCAGCTCTGGGTTGGTATATTTATGTATTTTTAGTCGAGGAAGACACTAGTGAAAAAAGCAAGTTGATAAGACCTACATTTTAGGAGATATTAGCAATTTTGGAATACAACAGCCTCCCAATGGACAATCACATTGCTATGCCCAGAATCACAGAAACATCAGTGGGCTACCTAGCAACAGATAAACATTAGGGCCACGTTACCACATACCAAATTTCATGTACAGAAACAGACATGCCAGCTGAGAGGTTATTCAACTGAAAATGCCCGTGGAATTTACAAAAAATAAAGGCATGAACTGGATCAGAGGGTCTAGAACCTGCACGTCCACACGAGTCAATGCACTAGTTCATGTTTAAGTGTTTTTTGGGACTTCCAAATGGATTCATCACCATTTATTACAATAACATTCTCTGTATTTGGCATTTTTTAAAATTAAGTAGGCATTTTCTTATATTTAATTCACTGATCATATAGAAGTTGAGGCTTTTTGTATCAGAAACGGAGAAAAACAAACCTTTTCTGCAAATATATCAATAACTGAACATAAAAACAAGTATCTACAACTGCTGCCATTGATCCAAATCCATGGGTTTTACTGGTGAATCAGTGTTGTAGAAGATGACAGTGTTTCCATGGTAACTAGAGAGCCTCTGAACATCCAAATGGGTCATAACTGATGATAATGAAAAGATAAAGAACTGTATTTTACACCAATTATCGACATGGATCAACAGGTATTAAACATTTAGGTCAGCAGATCCTTTTGGTTGACAGTGAATGTTTGGGTCTTTATGGGTTAAATCTGGACTTAAGTCATTTTCCTGATTTTAGGCAGAAAACTCTTGCAGCTCTGGAAAAAATTAAGAGACCAGTGGTTTCACTATTTCTAGGTTGTGTTTCGTTACCTGTTGAACCTTTGTTCACACATTGCACATTGAAATACTCAATTGCATGATTGGCTAACTGCATGACAGGAACAATTTTACACTTTTGTTAAAGGCGGGGTCTGAGATGTTAGAAAAATGGCTCAAGCAAGCTACATTTTGAAAATACACGATTCAAAAGCCCCAACCCCTTTCTTCAGACTAGCCCCCGAAGCCACACCTCCAGACTCCAGAATGCACAGGCAAGGGGGCGGGACAAATGGCAGTTGATTTTGGTAGATATATCAGTGTTCAATCATTTCGAGTGGGTGCTCAAAATGATTGGATGTTGTTTTTTCAGTCCTGTCGGTCTCACGGGTGAATAAAACTTTTAATTTTTGTGTCAGAGCCTTAATTGTTTGCAATCAGGGTGTGAAGGAGATTTTTAGCAATATAGTAAAAAAATGCTCCAGGAAAAACATGTCAGACCCCACCTTTAATGCACAGATTTAGGTTTATTTAGATTTAGGATGATCGAACTACAGAAAATGAAGAAAAACACAATCAGAAGTCTTAAATTTTGCTGATTTTACACATGAAACATTTATAGCCCTTGAAAAACCTAGGAAATCATAGTTTTTGCTCTTTCCACATATATGTTTTGATTTCTACTTTTCACAAATTCCACTTTAAAAAGCTGTGATTTAGGTCATTCATTTATATCACATGAAAATATAAAACTACATGAGAAAAACAAAAAATTCTGTGTTTTCAGACATTGAATGAAACAAAAATACTAGAAAGGAAAAGTTTTTAAAAATCTGTATATAGTGGAAGTGTTTGTTAATAGATAAGATTTATTAAATCATTCCTAAATCAATGCTGCTCAAAATGTTTCAAGGTATAATTTTCTTGATTTTGGGATTAAAATACTTACAGGTCTGGGAAAAATTCAGAGAAAACATATTTTACAGTTTTAGGTATGCGTTTCATTAACTATTGACCAAATTTCCACCAAATTCCACAATGTGATTTTGATTGTGATTCGTTAATTGTGCAGCTGTGGTTCCGTACAGATAACACACCAATTAAAAGTGGCGTGTTTTCTGGACACAGTTCATGAGATCACATTACATATGGATTTTTAAACCGATTTCTGAAAGTTCAAACCATGGCTACACAGTTAATTGTTATCTGTACGCATTATAAGCTTTCAGTGTGTATATTTATGCTGTGTAAAATAACTCTCCATTAGTGCGATTAGTGGCTAGCGCAATTACCGGTAAGGTTTAGTGTTAGTGGTTAATGCATTGACACATCAATGACGTTGAATAACATGGAAAAGGATGAAAATGTGTACGTATAATATACATCGTATAGCATGCCAAATGCAATAAACTGGGGTCCCATATAACGTGATTTCATGAGATCAGTCTGCCGTATATGTAAATAAATAAGATTTTTTTGTTGCTGATTTTAGGAATGTACAGCTCTGGAAAAAACATCCAACTTCCAAGGTCTTAATGATATTTTCTTCAAATTCCATTTTTCAATTTAGATCATTTATTTGCATAAAATGAGCTGGCAAACATGCTTTCAGACCTTGAATAAGCTAAAGAAAACTAGTTCATATTCATTTTTAACAACACACCACTGTTTTTACTGACACAGAGTTCAGAAATGACTGTTTGTTTAGTCTTGGCATGGTTTGACCTGGCTCTGCACCAGCCGTTCATATTGTTGTCGGTGGTTTTATGCAACTCCTGGCACAAAAACTGAAGCAGCTCGGGTTTGTTTGATGGTTTGTGTCCTTTTGTCGCTTGATCACATCCCAGAGGTTTTCATTCTGGTTCAGATCTGGACATTTTTAGTGATCTCTTACTTTATTCTTGAGCTGTCCATATATTTTTGGACGAAGGGAAATTTAATTCTAATTCTATTGAGACACAGGTAAGTTTCTGGCATCAGTATGAATATTTGCGAAATGAAACAAAGCCCTGTTTCCAGTGAAAATACCGGTAGGTGTGTTATTAAGAGGGCAGGCACACTTACGGTAGTCTTACTTCCAGTGAAGTAACAGTTGGTATGTTGTATAGCAAGTGAGTAATAAATCAAGTGCTTACAAAAAAATGTTGCTTAAGGCAAAAGTAAAATCCTTTCTTGCTGATATTTTGGGGTTTGTCTCAGACCCGGATGAGTTTGATCGAATCTACGAGCCTCTCGATGTGAAGAGTAAGAAGATCCATGTGGTGGACAGCGGTCTGACGTACAACCTTCCATACCCACTCATCCTACGACCGCAGCGAACCGTTGACCTCATCATTTCATTTGACTTTTCTGCACGACCCAGCGACTCCAGCCCTCCATTTAAGGTCAGAGTCGACTTACCAAAGCTGTGAATTGCTGAAAAATGTCAAATAATTACAAAGGAGGAGACAAGATGTTGTCATGTGTGCTTCTTTTAATACCTTTAAACAGCGCTGGGTTCACACCAAACAGCATGAACAAGGTTTACACTCAAGTTGTGTTGCATATTGTTAGTCTCATACTATAATTGTCCAGGTCGTATTTTTTTCAGGACATAGTTAATGATGTAAAATGAAGCAGCAGCAGTTATGGAGATAATGCATTTTGGCCAAAAATATAAACTAGAAAAGCACTAGGAGAGCACAGACCTCCGCCAAGGTAGTGTTTGTACTTTCCTCCACTAGATGGCACTGAATGACCTCATATGCAAATCAGTGCCGTCATGCCCTATCTCCCAATGATAAAGAAACCTTTAAAACATTCCTGGATCTGGATCACCACCAAAATTTAATCACTTGTTCCTCGTCCCATTTCTAACAATTCCTTAAAATTTCATCCAAATCCGTTCAGAAAGTTTCAACTTATTTTGAACAGAAACAAACAGATAAACAGTGGCAAAAACACAACCTCCTTGGCGGAGGAAAAGATAACGATACATAGTTCAAATTTGCATAATACCCGAATTTCTCTCCATTTTATGTGCAATAGTTAAATCTTCACTTAATTTAGTATCTGCTTGAAAGCAAAAACATAAATAATACTTTTTTTTATACACTTGTATATAAATTCAAGTGTTCAGGAGTTTTTTAATAGTCTGAGGTGTATTGTCTTGCAGTCAGTGTCTGTTCTGTCAACGTCTGTACATATTCAGACTAAAGTTGGGGTTTTTGTTTCATTTGTTAAATTTTACCGCAGGAGCTTCTGCTAGCAGAGAAGTGGGCTCGAATGAACAAGCTCCCGTTCCCAAAGATCGACCCTAAAGTATTTGATCGTGAGGGACTGAAGGAATGTTACGTCTTCAAACCAAGAAAAGGGGAAAAGAACTGCCCGACTGTCATCCACTTTGTCCTGGTTAATATCAACTTCAGGAAGTTCAAAGCGCCTGGTAAGCATGTGCATGTGTTGAGGTTTCCATAAGCACGTGTGAAGGAAAATATGCCATATGTAATTTTCTAATTATGCCGGTTTACCGTCACGGCACAATGAGGCATCGCTTCCTCGAAATTGCGGCCTGAAACGTAACCATAATGGGTCAGTTGCTGGCGTGTGAGCAGCTGTCGGGGCCCCTCAGCTCACTGACCCTCATAAACATGCTTCTGCTCCGGGTCATTGTGGTTTCAGTGGTGGAGATGTCTGGCTTTAAACATACCTGCATCCTGTGCAGTGCTTTATGAGCTGCCGGGGTGAATTATGATCCGGAAGGACCTCGGTGCTGGTTGGGAACCTCTGGAAGAACGCTGTGTGTAAACAGACATACATCATGAGCCATACAAAGACAGTTCATCCTCTTTACATTCAGTGGGTCATCAGCCCACACACCTCCACTGTCTGTTTATGGACATTACATAACTGGTTCTGCACTCACACTAGAATGAATCCGACCACATATGGACTTCCTGTTTGTGGAGGAAAGAACCAACATGTGGAGTCAGTTTATCAGTGCACATACATTTTCCAAGTACTACCTTTTTCCTCCATATGACCTTTAATGTGATGATAAAAGTTTATGCAAAAGGCACCTAGTAAGTATGAGTGTGAAGAAAGGAATGTTTTAATCTCATAGGAAGATTTGCCACATTTTTCTAATGAATGAAGTCTGTAGTTTCAGATGATATGTGCAAACACAAAAACCAGTTCTTTTTTTAAGTCTAACCATTGCTTTCATATTCATTTGTGTTTTTACTAAAGGTGAAATTGACTTTTCTTTCTCATTTAGTATTTGTCTTGCCTGATTCTGTCTGATTGCAATTTTTGCAAGGATTTGGAACATTTTTCAACTTGCATAGCTCCTGCTCACTGTGGACGTTTTCAGTTTCATCAAAAATCCAAATCATCATATGAATGGATCTGAATCATTGAAATAAATAAAACATGCAATTAAATTAATATTTATTTATTTATTTATTTACACATGAATAATGAATCTACAGAATAACCACTAAATTAATTAAAATAATCCTTAATTGCAGCACCTACATTTATGACAGTTTGTGGTTTAGATAGAATAATCCTGTGTGGATTTTATTTCTCATTTCTACTTCATTACCTTTCTCTTTCTAGGCGTTCCCAGAGAGACAGAGCAGGAGAAAGATTTAGCAGACTTTGACATCTTTGATGACCCGGAGTCACCGTATTCCACATTCAACTTCCAGTACAGCAACGAGGCCTTCACTCAGCTCCACAACCTCATGGAATTCAACACACTCAACAACCTGGAGGTCAGCACATTTCACCAAGAAACACACAACAGCTGTATTACACCCAAAAGGGCCTCATACAAGAAACATACAAACACATTTTCTCTTATTTTTGTTTGTGTCCTACATATTCTCTTATTTTGTTAGTACCCATAGATTTGAGGGATTCACCAATGTAATCAAAAATTGATTCAACTACTGATGCAAAAATTATTATGAACCTTATTGTGACACTGCATAAGCATTATGTAGCAAAAAACATGTGACAGTGAATGTCTCCTGTAATCAAAACCAAAGGAGGTGCAGTCAAATATTGCAAGTGTGACCTTTTTTCTTGTATGTTAACTATCAAACAGTTTAAAAGTGACTGAAGGGTTACTTAAGCCTGTGTTTATTGCAGCGGCTCCACTGCACTTGGGTTTCGCTGGTGCGGTTGTTTAATTCTATGTTGTCAGGGGGGATGTTTGACATTTTTCTAGAGGCCACAAATAGTTTAGAGATACTGGCGTTGTGCAACATCAAAAATTCTGCATCAAAAAGTCTCATCTGAGATGAAATGGTACATGCCCCATCTGGTGAAGGTGTGTCATGGTGAGAGGTCAGCATGACTTTCACTTACTGGATCTGAGTCACTTCCCCGCTGAATAAAGGTGATGCAACATCGCTCACCTCAGTCAAGATCAGCTCATTCAGACAGAGCCAATGAAGAAATAGGACCAAGATGCAAAATTCAAATATTTATAGTTTTTCTAAATATCTGTATTTACCTTGAGCATGTATTTTTCCACTTTACTCCATAGATTTTACAACAAATTTCAGTATTATTTACTCACAATGTTAAAACAGGCTCATAATCTTTGCTTTATTATTGACTATTATTCTGCATTTTGCATCACTACACACCTTTCCTATATCGTCAGATTAATTTCAGGTATAAATGCAATAATAACAACCCATAGAAACAATGATCCCTAGGTGCATCTGTGTGGTGCAATCAGTGCAAAATATGACAAGATGAAACATGAAAAGGAATTTTTTTTTTTTTAATACTGCAAGAGGATTTAGGTGTCTTTACCTTTTCACTTTACTTGGGTATAGGCTAGAAGTTCAGTTAATTCCTTGACCACCTCGTTCTCCAGATATCACTCCTCTGAATTTCCTTCTATGTGGTTAGGGCTGGGCGATACGGAAAAAAAATCATATCACAATATTTTTTTTCATATGATACAATATCTATATGTATCATGATATTAAGCAAATCACTATTTTTGTTCAGCTTAAATTTGCCGTCACTCATAAGTTAGTTGAGAAGACATCAGAAGGTTATTTTTGATTTAAATATGATTTATTTTCTGTCAGAGGTTGAACATGACAGATGTGCTGAAGAATATTATACAACTGTTTCAGAGAAAAAAAAAAAACAGGTGGATATATTTAAAACTAAACTAAAAGTATGACCAGCAGGATAAAGCTTTCAATTTTAAAAGAGAACACAAACAAAGCAGACCATGTTCACAAAACAGAAGCGGTTGTATATACATGGGGATGTCTTCCCTAACTGCTGTAACTGGCATAAAATCGAAAATGAAACTTAAAATGCTGTGAACATCTGACTTCTGGCTTCCATGCTACACCCCACTTTTTAGTAACCTGGTCGCCCGAATTCTCCGAACACTCATTACATCCCACTGTAGCCCAAACATTAGTGTGTGTGCTGTGGCTGCTCTTACACCTGTGATGTGGGCATCAACCTAACTTGACATGACTCAAGCGTGATTGGTTCAGTGTGGTGCTACTTAATTATGATTGGCTGTTCGTATGTCTGTCAAAACATGGATGAAAGAATTCTATTGAAACTGTATCGAGCATGTCTCATATTTCTAGCCGATCATATTCTATGGTATATGTCGTTATGGTTTTATCGCCCAGCGCTAAATGGGGTTATGTTAAAGATATCGGGTATCAAACAAAGATCACCTTGAAGCAAAAGATCACTGATGCCATTAATGCAACGATACAGACAACATGGAAACAAATCCAGTACTGTCTGGTACATACAGAGGTGGATTAAATAAGGCAAAAACTTCAACATCTACTTTTACATTTTTGAAATAATTTCCAGATTTGTTTATTCATTTGCTTTTGTAATATATTTGTTAAATTGTAAAGACACTTTATGGACACCCTGTATGAAGTGAAGATAGGGGATGCAGAGGTCATTGCTTCACATCACTGCTGTTACAAGATGGTGTCTATTTTTACCGATTTACACTGCATTTATTTATTTATTTAATTTCATTTTTGCTGTGGTTGTGACTTTCTGGATTAATATTGTAAATAAATCAAATGAAATCTTGACTTGAGTGTGTTTGTTCCTCATAGGTGATTAAAGAAGCCATCAAGGACTGCATCGTGGCCCGGAAGGACGACCCCACATGCATCTCCCTTCCATTCTCTCTCAGCGCCATCCCAAAGAAGAGGCCTCCGAAACGAGACCACAGCGGGAAACCTTTGAAAAGGTCATAAAAGGGAAACATTTTTGGATCGGTTTTCTTTTTGGAAAATGCCTCCATGTTGTTCTGGTTGAAAATTTGTTTAAAGCCTGCGGGGGCTTTTGTAAAGACCCTCCCCGTTCACTGAGAAAAGGCTCATCTTTGCATTCATTACAACACAATGACAGTTCTGATCTAGCTCCATTTGCATAAATTTGACTACTGTTTGGACAAAAACAGCTGATGGCCACTATCTGTACAGATGGACTAGATGTTGAACACTGCTACAGGACCAGATGTCACTGAATTATAGCAGGACATTATTTTTGCTGGACCCTTTTGATGCTTACTAGTGAATCTCAAACTACTTCATCTGTTTGTTCTTGACGTTTTACAGAAATCCCAGTGCTTTGGGTTGCAACATTCCCAGTAGACTCATGCATCCTAGGGCACATTTGCATCTTCCCAATAACTTATGCTTATACTTCATGCTGCTTCTAAGGTTTGTTCACTGTAACAACTTCTTCATCCTCACCTGAACTACAGAACTCCTTCCATATTTAACGTGCAACTACACATCATGCAAATATTTTTTTATTCCACCGGATGGCTCGTCTAAACACGTAAACCTTTTTGAAAACACGGAAGAGAAGCTTGTAACCATTGGTTTTGTTTGATGGCAACTCCTAAACACGCCAAGTGAACCCCCTCTGGATACCTCAAACATCTCAATGATGTTTACCCACCTACACAAGAGGGAGTGCCTCCTATTAAAGCCACCATTTTGTGAAAACAAAGCTCGATACCATGGTAACCGCTTTGCAGCTTCGTTCCTTCACTCTTTCTCTTCTCCATCAGGACAAAGGAGTGTTTATTTTCCTGATGGTGTTGTTTCAGGCCATGATTTAGAGGCAGGAGGTGCTTTTGTTTTTGTCATGAGTCCTGTCAGAAGTCCATGCAATAATCCTCTAACACCACCATTTGATAATTTGGAGCTAAGGTAAAGGGTGAAGCCGTGACGGACGATCACAGGACCCACTGGGCGGCTTAAAAAAGGTGGCTCTTGGCATCGCTGAGTGGAATTTAACACACTACACCTACACCTGCAGCAGTGGAGGCTGGAATCTGACACACTACACCTATACCTGCAGGCTCCACACGGAGCAGTGGAATTTTACACAGAAGCATGTCCGACTTGTACACGCTCATGTTTCAGTCCTGCTGGTTTGGAAAAAAATCTGCGAAAAAACTAATCAAACCACAGGGATCTACAGCCAACAAGCCTTTAAAACATGTCATTACAGTTTAACACATCATTTATGCCAGTGTTTTTATGTTTTTGTGTCTCTTTACATTCAACACAACAAAACAAGCAGCTGTTTAAAGCACAGTCGTAATGTGAGCTTTCATGTTACATTTTCTTATAAGCCTAGGATTCATTAACTTCGATCTGTAGCTCGATTGTCATATTCACTTCATATGATCTGTTTCCAGCGTTTACAGATGTTCAGGATGCAACATCTATTCAGTGGAATCAAGTTGACTGCATAAGTACTTCTGTGATCGTCTGTATTAAACTATGACATATATATAATGCAAGTGTGAGTAGTAACAAGTAAAAAAGAAAAAAAATTACCTTGTGTGGTGTGTTTTCTGTCTAAATATTCAACACTCTTCCCTTTTCTCCACGAGGCTCCTCCTGAAATAACAAAGGAGTTAAAGGGTGAAAATTCCACCATGTTCTACTTCCTCTTCAGGTTTACATTGGAAGCGACCGACAGATTTCTAGATGTCACAGCCTGCTCTAATGCAAATTCTTTGAACATATCAGATGTAAGCTCACACTCTTTTAACTTCAGGGTGTGCTGTTCTGTACCAGTGAAAGGAAAGGTGTGAAATTCCAGTTTAGGTCCTATCTCCTGCCCGATGAAAATATCCTATCAGTTTCCAGGGTTTTATTTCACATGCATTGATGTTATCTCTGAACTTTGAATGGCTGAGAAAAGGCCCATTGGAAAGTTTTTTGTTTTTTGTTTTTTTTAAATCTTATGAACAGTCACCAAAACAAGAAAACAAACAAACAAACCAACCAGCCTTGCTCGGGTAGCAACACTACATTCTCATTATTCAGCCCTTCCACTATTCTGGGTTCTGTAATAAGTCCATTTATTCCATTTTTTATCCATTTGTGCATCTTGTAGTCACAGTTTGTGAGTTAAAAAAAAGGTAATCTTATACAGTTTATGAAGAAGATACATAGCACTAACATCGTCACAATATTCATCCGTTGATTCAAGTTCCAAGAAATGCAACTCCCATTTTTACACAGAGACAGTAAAGAAAGGACATTGAAAAAGCAACAATAAAAATGTTAGTCTAAAATGATTCCACAAAGGAATAAAATAACAATTTCATGCATACTGTCTAAGACCTACAGCTTATTAATTTTTTTTAACAACTTCCAAATGGACTTTTCTCCACATCTAACCTTTCCTAAGGGATTTATCAACATTTATTGAATTATTATCCTCTATATTTTGCATTTTTCAGTGAAAATCAGGTATTTTCTTTCATTTAATTTATGGATAATTGAGATGTTTAGAAAAGCTCAGAGTAAAATTATAGATTATTTTAATCAAACCAGAGAAAAGTGAAGAAAAAAAAGAATATTTCTGTAAAATATATCATTAACTGAAGCATCTACATACACGGTCATTGACCCAACTCCATGGGTTTTACTGGTAAATCACTGTTGTAGAAGATGACGTAGAAGATGGTAACTACGGAGCCTCTGAATGTCCAAATGGGTCATATCTGATTACCATGAAAAGAGGACGAACTGTATTTTACACGAATCGTTACATGTATTGATAGGATTCGAGGTTGAAAAGTTATTGAATATTTTAGATCGGCAGAGGCTTGTTGTCGCCGGAGCCCGTTTGGGTCTGTGAGGGTTAAATGTTTTGGATTTGATTCCATCTATACACTTTCAGCTTCACTATGTTGCAGTTTTCACACATTTAGTTTTGCATTCTTTGTCTGTGATTATTCTGACATTTCTGTGCCTGTGAAACATTATTCCTCACTTGCCTAACGGTATTATGATAAAAGTTATACCTTAGTCATTCCATTTCAGAGCCAAAATAAACAGAATACTATCAGCTTCCTCTAAAAAGGCTTTAAAGTAGATACATGAATATTTCCGGGAGAATGAAGCTTTATCTGATGTTAATACAAGGTCAACAAACCAAAGGGCATTCCTGTAAAAATCAGTCTTTATGTGTCCTGGGCAATGATGACTTAACCTGTTACTATATGGAAAAGTAGATTTAAAACAACTGTAAAGGACATCTATTTGATTTATGACTTGGCCTCTTTGTTTCATATTGACTTAAGGTATGAAATAGAAGTTCTTCAGTGTAAATGTGAGATACTTCGGAGTATTCGTGTACTATGCACTTTTATATTTCTATTCCACTACATGTGACCGCTTAGATCCTTTTATAGTTTTGCATATCCTTCCCATTCACTGAAAAAGAAACACCATTACCCCGAATGTGCTGCATTTTAATGTTAATAGTAAAAATGAAAGATGAGGCATTTCCTTTATGAGCTTAAATGAAATAAACTCTTGGAGATGAAATCTGCTTTGCCACAAAGCTGAAAACGGACCAGTTTGATTTCAAGAAAACTTGATCGTTTTTAGTTCCCACAGGGCATGAATGCTTCAACCATACCATGATCAGACAGAAAATGATGTAGATAATAGTATGAATACACTTGATTTTCAATGTTTTTGATTGTGATGATTTTAAAACACAAAGTCATGGATTAAAAAAAAAAGAAGAAAAATCAGTATTGAGAGAAATGAAGTAAAAACCATCTCTAAGGCATTTTGGAAACAAAGATAATTTAAACAAAACTAACCAATGCAATGATATTTATCCCAATCTAAAACTATATTATGACATTTATCATTATTGCTTTGTATCCCAGACCCCTGTTAGAAAAGAAACACCCAAATTCAACATGTCCCAATACTTTTTTTTCCATATAGTGTCTAATACTTTTATAGCTATGGTGATAATTCATTGCCAAAATTCACATGCATAGAAGCCATTATTTAGAAGCCTTAATTGCAGAAAAAAATACTATTAGACCATCAAAACTCATCAGAAACAATAGTTATGCAATGCAGTCCTAACTCCTATGTGTATCATGTGACTAAAACAGACAGAAAAGAAAATATGGAATGTCTAAAAGCACTGTTTTTGTCAGTACAATGACACAGATATTAATGTAAGAAGTGAAGTGATTATTATTATTTTTTTTTAAATCAAGGAAACGTTAAATGGATAGATATCAGCTCTGAAATTAAATTCCAATGAGCTATTTTTGTTATGATTATATTTGACGAAACAAATGCACCTTTAGTTGTACCAGGAATTAAAATGAACAAGAAATTAAAGGAAAAAGGGTGGAATAATAATTTTTTCCATGACTATAAATCCCACGCTCTTGTCATCGCTGTCTGCACGCTCAATGCTACCGTCTATGTCCTTTTTTGCACACTTGCTGTCATTCTCTGCACCTTCTAAGCACTTGCAGTTGCTGAATTTTGTCACTTTGGGGGTGGGCATTGAATAGAACCCCTCTCCCTCTGATTGGTCAGTTTAGAAACTTACTGTCTCAAGGTCAGAACCAATGCTAAACAAACCAGGGCGGGTCATCTGGTGCCATCCCACGTCGGCCTTGCACACTGAGGTTAATAGACCTTGTCTTACCCTGAAGATGCTCATTTCAATTTTATGCAGACCTGATCACGTCCAGCGTCTAACGCATAGGTGTGACAGAAAGCACATAGACAGAGAGTGGGACTTCTTAAGAATAAATGAAATTCTTGTGGTACAAACACATTCTATACATGAAATCACCTGGTATGACAAAAATGTCTTCATTAAAATTTGGTTAAATTTAGTTACTGAGTGGCAAAGAGTGGGATTTATGCGTACCGATTATGGTTTCTATGCATGCGAATTGTGGCACCAGATTATTATCATACATATCTTTAAGGTTTTTAAAGCTAAACATACACTTATACTGGACTACTTCCACAGAATCTGAATATTTAGGGTTCACCAGTAGATAAATATTTGGCTTTTGCACAGAAAATACGTCAGTAAACAGCGTCACCAAGTACCAGTATGATGGAAGAACTGTATGAGGACGTTCAGTATGATGACAGAACACAAAAGGTGTCAGGTTTTCATATGGGCGGCTGGTCTTTAATTTCAGTCCAGACCCAAACAAAGGAAAACAAACACGGCAGAACAACTTTCACCTCCAGACCGAGGGAAGCCACCCACAGCCTGAAGACCTGCTCCAACGCAGCACCTGGTAAATCATTACATTCCCCAATCAAATCATCATCTAAGAGCAATCCTCCCATCATGTGAGAGTACTAATTATGTACTTAAGATACTTTGCAAAGATGTTAGTCCTTTTCTCTGGCACGGAAGCGCCTGGCCCGATGCCCTGATCCTGGGAGCTGTAGACCTGCACACGGCTATGTGGAAGTCTCATTGACTTCTGCACAAGAAGGCAAACAGTCCCCATGTTGAAAATTTTCCGCAGCTTCTTAATTTGCTTGTTAAGGTCATGTATGCGCCTGTATCTTGGGCTTTTGATGCACTGAGTCATTCACATAGCGCAGACGGGTTGGGGCAACGAGGACATTCATGACCAACGCACGCAACACACTATTTATCTGTTTGGGTGTAAAAGAGAATGAAAAAGAGGGAAATAGTGGCAAGACGCAAGGAAAGGAGTGAACCGCATGTGCATGCATGTTTTCACACACAAATGTTTGTTGACTGTCCACACAGCAGCACGTCTTTACAGTTTTAACGCCACTGTTTCTCAATCATACAAGCCTGCTTTTCAGCTTCAAGGGCTACTGTACTGTGGTCCAGTGTGGTGAGCAACACTTTCTCACACTTCTGCAAGAGTAATTGTCTGCCAGTGCCAGAAAACTGAATATAGTGTGTGAAGGCGTGTATCGAGTGGGAAGGGGAGGTCTGCAGTGGGAAATACATGATCCGAAGTTATCCTTTCTACTCCTGAGGCAAACGGCCAGAAGTCTAGACAGAGATGAGGAAATTAAAAATTCCACTTGTAACAGAAAAAAAGGGCATCAAAGAACTCTAGGTGTGCCTGACTTAAGCGATTTCCCAGAAAAGGCATGTGCAAGTATTCACATTCTAAAGTTAAGACCCTGCTTAAGTATGTCTTTACTCTTAGAAATAATGTTTTGTAGACAATGTAAATAATAAGAATAATTTATATATGTACATATATATACTGGGACAAAAGATTCCGGATTTCCTTACAATTTCTCTGCGCTCCAGCCTCCTCTGCGCCATGAGAGCGGGTGTTTTCTACAGCTGAAGAAGTATAAAAAAAAATAAAAGTGTAACAGACTCAATCTCAAAATGTTGGAAACTTTTTTTTTTTTTAATAAAAATTTGCAAAAAAAAAATCCCAGTCCACAACCATCCCCATTCCAACACATTCACTTAGATTTTCACATTGTGATTCATGTTCACATGATTTATTGACTACCTAAAAATGTCAAAGGTATTTTAAATGAAGATATTAAATAATAGAATATAAACTACAATTACTTAAATGATATTATTGTATATACTAGGTCATCAATATGGAAGCGTATTACATTCACACACACAAAAAAGATAATTTCGGTTCTTTTTTTTCCTGAATTAACTAGATACGGTTTTCTAAAAAAACTTAAATTGGACTCCGTTTGTGTGCGTCAGTGGGACAGTGGTGCCTCTATCAAAGCAGTGAACGTTAAAAAACACTAACCGTCCGACACGTACATCAACTTTTGTTCCCGTCTGCTCAGTTCATTAATAAAGCCTGAAACCGGTGGAACTGGACTCTGTCTGGGGTCTGTTTCACAAAGTAGGTTTAGTGAAAACTAAGTTTGTTAACCCTGAAATAATAATGGATTAGATTTTTATAGTACTTTTCAAGTCACCCAAAGAGCTTTACACTATTGATCCATTATTCATTCGCTCTCACATTCTCCCTCTGCTGGTGGTAAACTACATTTGTAGCCACAGCATCCCTGAGCCAGACTGACGGAAGCGTGGCTGGCATTTCGCGCCTACGGCGCCTCCGACCACCACCGAACATTCATACGCATTCATACACCAGTGTGAGTGGCACTGGAAGCAAGGAGGGTGATGTGTCTTGCCCAAGGACACAATGGCTGACTTTGAGAGAGCGGGATTCAAACTGCCAACCTTTCGGATATTGGATGATCAGCTCTACCACCTGAGCCAGACTGTATTCCTGTACATATCCACTCACTGTACAAATACTTCAGTTTGCACTTTCTGTACATATTACAATATAAAAACCCACTGTAAATAACATATACACATTAGGGATGTCCCGATCCAGGTTTTTGCACTTATGATCCGATACCGATATTGTTTTGCACTTCCGATCCGATACCGGCCTATCCGAGCATGTATTAAAGTTTAATTATTTAGCTTCCTTACTTCCTTACTTAGTTGTCAGACTCATGTTGAAAAGGGTTTTAGTCCTCTTGATAACAGCGAGCCAGCTGAATTA
>JAQQZY010000020.1:7503892-7521830 GCA_030068375.1 Ostorhinchus rueppellii | reverse complement strand
GACATTGGCTGGGTCACCAGGAAAATGCTTCCACACACTTATTTAGGTCTGGGGGCAGTGGGGAGACACTGAATTTGGCCTGGGGGTGGCATATTCCTTTAAGATCCTGCTCAAATGTTCAGATTCTATTAGTTCATAACATTATTTTTGTGCAATTTAGGATGCTTCAAATAACCATTATTTAATAAAACCGTGTTAAGCAATAATAAATAAAATAGAAGCAATAAAGAAAAACAAAAATGAACTTCTGCTATATCTACATTTGAATAAATACCTAAAAATATCGATACAGTACTTCAATAGACACAGTATTGTGAAATATCACGATCTATTGCAGAACCGATATTTTCTTACACCCCTAGTCTGACCGTATAGTTGGAAAATCTCAATAAAGACGTGTGGAAAAAAAGCAATTAAAGAAGTAAAAGGTACAGTTTCCTTTTTGAATCTGCAAATAAAGCCGTTTTATGCTTTTTTTATGTATATGTATAAGTTTCATATTTTCTTGAAATCGGTTTTATTTCTAGGTATTAAAGTAGGAATCATTTTGTTTGTTTTATTGCATATTCTTAATGAACAAACTGATTTTACACTGAAATGTAGCAGCATTTAGTGGGTTAATAAAACTGACAAGCTCATGTACAGTAAGTGCTGTACTTGGGCATATTTAGTTACTTTCCATCTCTGCATGTGTGTTATGAACTTGCTGACCAGTTCAAGAGAGTCTATATTATTTCTATCAGTCAGGGCTTTTACAAATAAACCATCTGCCTGTTGCCTATAACAACATCACAAGGTTTCCACCCAAAAATTCTGGGGGAAAGACCGATAAAACCATTGTCTTGCAGTTTGTGTTCAGGGCAGTTTCTATGGTGTCCTGTTGAGATAAAAGTAAAGCCTGTGGAAAGTCCGCCTGATTTCCAGAAATGATAAAAATGCTCATTCATGTGACGCAGGCAGACGCTGACATCCCAGAGCTGACGTGGTGGTCTGAGAAACCACCACAGACCACCCATCACACACCAGTAAAATAAATACTTCCACCACAGCAGTGAAACGTGAGGCAGTGAATCACACACAGACTCCCAGTAGAGCTTGAAGTGCAGATTGTTTGGATTCCAGTAGAAAAAACCCATTTCATCACTACAGCACATCGGTATCCCCGTGTGAACACTCTAAATACCCATTCAGTGATGCAACGCTGCAACACACTTTCCTCTACGGGTATGCATGCTTTGTTTAGTCTCTGAGGAACATGTACTGTGAAACATACACTATATTTCCCGAAGTATTCTCTCAGCTGCCTTGACTCTCATATGAACTTAAGTGACATCCCATTCTTAATCAGTAGGGTTTAATCTGCTGTTGCTCCAGCCTTTGCAGCTCTAACAGGTTCAACTCTTCTGGGGAGGCTTTCCACAAGGTTTAGGAGTGTTTATGGGAATTCAATTCATTTCAGTAGAATTCTGCTTCAATTCATCCCAAAGGTGTTCTGTCAGGTGGAGGTCAGGACTCTGCGCAGACCAGTCCAGTTCATTCACACCAAACTCTTTATGGACATTGCTTTGTGCACTGGTGCATGTTGGAAGAGGAAGGAACCACCCTCAAACTGTTCCCACTAAACTGGGAGCATGGAATTGTCCAAAATGTCTTGCTATGCTGAAACAAGAGATTTTGGAGAATTCCAAACGTGTCTGGAGGAATGGTCAAAGATTTCCATAAACACACTCCTAAACCTTGTGGAAAGCCTCCCCAGAAGAGTTGAACCTTTTAGAGCTGCAAAGGGTGGACCGATGTCAGATTAAACCCTACTGATTAAGAATGGGATGTCACTTAAGTTCATATGAGAGTCAAAGCATGCAAGAGAATACTTTTGGAAATATCGTGTACATCGATTTGGATGAAGTACAGTGAATGTACTTCTACTTAAGTCCTGTCCTTCATGACAAATTTCAGGTTCTTGGATTTTACTTCCATCTTATGCAGCTTCTCTACATTTATCTGATAGCTATAGTTCCTTTTCAGCTTATCATTTTTAATTTCCTCCAACCCCGTCTCATCATGTGTTCATTTTGTTTCCTTTATGGGTTAAACTTTGTACTCTCTGTCTTAACCCATAAAGACCCAGTGCTACTTTTGCAGCTGTTCCAAAATATTTTTTTCTTTATGTTTAAATTTTCTGAAGTATTTTATTATCATTTATTGTAATATTACCATCTGTATTTTACATTTTTTTCAGTGTAAATCATGTATTTTCCTATATTTAGTTTAATGATCATGTAGATGTTCATTAAAGCTCAGATTAAAGTTGAGGTTTATTATATCTGAAACAGAAAATGTAAGAAAACCTAACTTTTTCAGCAAAGATATAAATAACTGAATAATAAAACCAACTGTGTCCATCCACTGTCATTGATCCAACTCGAAGGGTTTTACTCGTGAATCAGTGTTTTAGGCGATGACTGTGTTTCTATGTTCACTACGGAGCCTCTGAAAATCCAAATGGGTCATATCTGATGACCATGAAAAGAGGACAAACTGTACTATACAGTACACCAATTATTTACATGTATTGATACGACTAGTGGATCAACAGGAATTAAACATTTTAAATCAGCAGATGCTTTTAGTTGCCAGTGGATATTTGGTCTTTATGGGTTAAACTAAATATCTTCTTGCATCATACATGATAAATTGATGTACATTAAACTACCAACATACACAGCCCGGTCAAAAAAAAAAAAAGAAGGTTCTCTGGGATTTAACCCAGCAAATCATTCAGGTCCTTCCACTGGAAATAATAATTGCAGTGATTATTAAGATGTTTCAGTTCATTAACCTCACCTGAATTGAGTGGCTTTGAGCAATTCTTAAACACCCATCAGTTTGATGAAGAGCATATGGAGAAACTTCATGTGGTCTGATGAATCCAGATTGACCTATGGTAAAATATCTGAAATTGATCAGACTATACAATTAAAATTCATGTTGGGATGTCGTAAATTGTTTGGATTATACTTTATAACTGGACCATAAAAATATGGAAAACTGATTGGACTGTCTTCAATAGATCAGACTGCATTTGTATAAAAGTTATGGGAAAATGTCTTCTATTGGTTTATATTATAAGAGATTTATGTTGAAATATCTTATATCAGACTATTTTTGTATAATACGCTCTATATTATATGGTATTGTCTAAGAAGTGAAAGTAATATATCTTCTGAACTGAATTATAAAAAGAAATACTGGCAATATGTCTTAAATTAACTATTTTGTATACAACTAGTGGTAAAAATGTCTTAAACTGAATTGTATCACGCAAATGATACTGATAAAATGTCTTAAATTTGACTATTTTGTATAAAATAAAGTAAAATGTCTGAAATTGTATTGTATCGTATAAAACTGATGTTAAAATGCCCTAAATTGTACTGTATTGCATAAAAACAATTATGGCAACATGTCTGAAATTGGACCATTTTCTATATAAATTGTGGTAGAATGTCTTTAAGTGGACTGCTTTTGAATAAAATGTATGGTGAAAGTCTTAAATTTGACTATTTTGTATTTTCTGTTGGACTATTACAATGTCAGAAGTCCGATCTGTCCATTTTTGATAACATTTCTTAGGTTGGATCTCCATCTAGCGGCCTTCGGCGGAACCACGCGCTGTGACCTGCTGTTCCGCCTTCGGCCAGCGCGCGGCGGTGTGACGTACGCGGAAGTCCTACCTCCACAGAGCAGAGGGGAAGAAGCCGCCAGCCTCCTGTGTGACAGCTGCATCAAAAAGCAGGACTACCCGGAGACGGAAGGCCGACCTGAGCCCGAACCCTCTTCGTTTTACGGTTAGAACCCCACGCCCGAAGCCGACATGTCGAAACAAGCCGCGTCTGCCCGTTTCCGGCGCGTGGACGTGGATGAGTACGACGAGAACAAATTCGTGGACGAGGAAGACGGAGGAGAAAACCAGCTGGGTCCCGACGAGGCGGAGGTGGACTCCCTCATCAGACAATATCCTTTAAACACGAACACCTAGAGGGTTTAATAACACGGATGACAGGGTTCCACGCAGATAGAGCCGTGGGTTTTAACCATGAACCTGCTAATGCTTCACATAGTTTCAGTCTGTATGAATGGGCGTTTGCATCTAGGCCAGTAACTGTCCAGACTTGCCTGGCAGTCACATTCCAGGGATTTCTGTTCCCAAAGGATAAAAGACCTTATTTAATTGCAATTCACTGGAAGTAAGTGTGTATATGCATCATACAGGTTCAGTGTTAGAGCACAGGAAGCCATAGTATAACTTTAGTGTGTTTCTGCAGGTTAGATAACAGAGGCACAGTCAGACTGGTGGTTCACCTGCTCAATAGCAAGTTGAATGTTTTCAGTTTTTCACTTCACACAAGGCATAACAAGGATAATTAAATAACAGATGTGGATAGTAAGTAATTCTTCATGTAGAAAACTGTACAACTTTGCACCTGTCAGATATTACGCTGTGAGATGAACTCTGTTTTTGTAGTCTGTCGTCCTACAAAACCTGCATGTTTAGTAAAACTCCTCCCAATCATTTTCATTATCAATTCATGTAAGTTATTTCTTTTTAACCAATATTCTTTTTTTTTTATTGATCCGAGTATTATGAAAAAAAAAGTTGCATGTATTATACAAACCTGCCACCCCCCCACCACACACACACACACTTTTCAGAATTAATAATCTAATGATGTCTTATATAACACTGTATCAGTCACAGGGAACTAACCCTCTATTTTGACAGAAATACTTTAATCACAGTTTGCTTCCATTACTTGAACACTATGAATTGTTCAGGGTTTTTTTTAATCCAGGTCTACTCCGTTAACTGATTATTTTTACACTGATGTATTGGTACTTTTAGTTAATGTAATGATCTGAAAACTGTACTTCATTCGAAAGTTAAAAAACAACAAAAAACATCTTAAATATAAGGAAGACAAGTTACTTTAGAATATTTTGGCATCATTATTGTCTTCCTAAAGCTGTTTTAAGTTTGTCAATCTTTAAAAATATACAATCTCTACATAGAATGACAAATAACCTTTGTGTTTTGGTAAGGGCATAGAATGGTACAGAATAAACAAAGTATCTCAACTGTTTTCTTTGCTGTACTTGTGCAATTTCATAAATGTGTCAAACATTGCCATATTGTAATAAAAAAATATACTAATCATAGGTATAATATAATCAAAAAGTTATATTTTTTACAGCGCCAGACAATTTTTTCCCCCTATATTGGGTCAAATACATGTCATTATGTTGTAGAGATCACTGATACCTGGTTTAAGTCAAATAAAGTAACATAATACCTGTATAGCACATTCCATTAGAGGTGAATTGAACATGTTTCTATACTGAAACATCCACTGAAGACCATAAAGAGTTCACATCGATGCCTCAGGCCTAAATAACAGATACAGACATGCACAGACACATTCATCATCATCATCAAGATTTACTCTTTAAAGTGAACACATCTGCCATCATTACCATGTCTGTAGGTTCTTTTTACATATACTTAAAGTGATCTGAACAGTAAAGTGCTGTTTATTGTATTAAGTAAAACATGGCGCTGCTGGTCCATCCTTAACCTTCGCTGCACAGGAAATCTAATGGAGGCTTTACATGCGGTTCTGAAGAATCCACCCATCAACACAAAGAACCAGAACGTCAAGGTGGGCTTCAGTTTTCTATGTCACTGATGTTATGTTCATTTTATCTCTGACCATATCCTAATTATATTATAGCATTATATTTCCTTTTGATTACAAAGTTTTCCTGTGGGTGTACTGTATTTATAATTTTGTACTGTTACATTATACATTGTATTGTAGTTGTAGCCATGGTCATCTTCAACACAGAAATACATCACTTTTTAAAACCTTGATTCGGTTCAGGCATGGAATCGCGTTATCATTTAATATCTTTGCATTGTCATTTATTTTTAATTAGTGATTATCCTAACTTGTTAGAGTGCTTTTAAGAATTTGGAATTGGACAAGAAATGGACATGCTTAGTTTCTGTCTACATTGCCATGTTAAACTACATCTGTAGCAATATACATGTGCTCAATAGAACACATTTTAACTTGCATGGGAAAATATATAAAACAAGCCAACAGTCAGAGACCAGTGTATGTCTGGAGTAATTTTATAAAACAAAAGACCAATAACAAACTTTGCAGTACTAAGCAGATCCAACAGTAGAAACAGAATTACTGTTATTTGCCAAGTTGGTGCACACAAACAAGGAATCTGACTTGAGCGTAACCTTATACAGCTCTCATATTACAGAATAAATATGTAAAAAAAATATAGAATAAAGGATACAACTTAAAAAGAAAAAACTTTACAAGTACTGTGGGACCAAAGTAAAGTTTAAAAAACCAAATATTATTTCTCTACTGCTAAAACTCACTGAGGGACGCAAAGAAGACCAAAAATAAAGCTCACATTATGAAGCAATGACTATGAATTTAGCTGTTTTCTGATAGATTGAATCTTTGCAATGGAAGCAAAGTATACAGTGCTTTTTTTTTTTTTTTTTTTTTTTTACATATTAGACTCCATTCTGCCTTGAATATTACCTTGCCTTCACGTGCAATGGGAATTATGAGAAAGCTGCACATTTATAGTATGCGCAATTAAAAAAAAATAAAAAAAATTACAAAACAAAAAGCTGTAGCGGATGAGTTAACAAGTCCAAAACTGTTCTACCGAAGTAGCAGGTAATGATAAATTGTGTCAGCTATTTCTCATTCCACGACAATTTAACAGCTTGAATATAACAAAACACACTAGTAATTTCAAATCCACAAGTGGAAATGGACATCTTCCCGATAGCCCGTGAAGGCAGCATGTGAGAAGGCGTTTGCGTTAGGTTAGTTAATAACTTAATGTCATAATCTAATACACTGTTACGTTCAGGTAACATTTTCGGCCAGGAATTCCTTGCGAATGACAGTGCGGACTCATATTCAGGTGCAACCTTCTTAAAAAGAGCAATTAAACCAGGAATCCACGGCAGCGGGTCTGTTCATACATATACCGACAATAAAAGAACCAGTTTTGCTGATATGTGATCATTCAGAGACTTGAATAGTTCTGAGACAGTGCCCATAACATATCCTCCTAATATACACCGCATATAAACAAACAGTATTACCTTGTCAACATAATCAGACAAATCTACCTGAATTTCTTACCTCAGTGACATATCAATCCTCTGCAATATTCTCAATTCGCCGTAAGAGGAATCTGTGTTATCTTTGTAACTGCAGCCTCTCCTAGAAGTTCACGATAAATGTCCTCAGCAGCAGACAGGATCAATTCTTCACTAATAGTAAAAGGTTTCATTAGCATTAGCATAGCTGTTAGCCACTAAGTATGATGTTCACACACTGCACTCACATTTGTTGATGTTGTGGCCATTATTGTCCTTCTGGATCAAGTTTTCTTCTTCCAAAAAACTCCAAAGTCTTGTCTTTTAATGGAAGGTACTGTCTTCGTGTGCCGAAGCAGTTTTGAAGGTCTCATTGCCTTATTTTCCGGCCGCCATATTCTGCACAGCGGAAATGGCGCGTGACAATCCCCCCCACCGTAATCCATAGCCGCCTGTAGTAAACCCGTATTTTAAGTAGGACTCCTCTTTTCTCCAATGAAGCTCTGTAAAGACGTTAGGTTTTTTCCTCACAATTTTTTATGCTAGTACTGGGCTTTTTATTTTATTTTTTAAAGATAATTATCACATGACCGAGACGAGCCTCTTAACACGTGTCCAGAGGTACAAACGGGTGTACGTAGGCATTTTTTTTTTTTTTTACAAAACAAAGTATTTTTCACACACTGACAATGAATAAAATAATTTTTATTTAGTCTTTTTGTGGACAAGTGGATAGACAGCAAGTCAACCGCGCGCTGATTGGTTGGTTGACCGACCACGTGGTAACACGCTGCACGCAGTACGTCATCGGTCATACGTCCATGGATGTCCCTTGTTTAAATACGTCAAGACAGCGAAGGTGAATAAAACTGTCCCAATGGACTCTTTTGATTGAAACTAACGCCATGCTAGGACTAAATATAGCTTGTTGTTTATTGGCTTAATCAAACCAACTTGGTTTCTTAATTCTATACAATAAACTGAACTGAAATAAACAGGTTTTTATTCTCTGAATCTGTTTCTCGTCTATAAAAGTTGTAGTTATAAGATGATACTATGCATGATAGTACACATTCATGAATACTCAAATCGACTCCAATAATAGTGGATTCATCTCACAGTCATGTATCAGGCTATCTGGTACTATTGGGTATCTATTATTGTACCTGCATGCACATTAACTGAATACACAGCCAACATACAGGTGACTCAAACAAAAGTAAAACCAAGTTCTTTTTCAACATTTTTAATGTAATCAACTCTCAAATACAAATGACATGTATATTTAATCTCAACAAACTCTCAGTATATGTATATTCTCATTTTTGTGTGTACTGCGTGCAGAAGTGTGTAATCATGTGGATCGGTCAACCAATCAGCGCACAGCTGACCTGCTGTGCCTGTTCACTTGTTTTCTGTGATTGGAGACCACTGTGCTAAGCCATTGTTTTGTGTTACATTGAAATGATTCCGATTGGAAACAAATGGCCCAGAGTTTCCCCCCCCAACTTTATTAATCAAAATCGGGCATTACATTCAAAAAATTTCCACAGAGAAATACTATTTTCCAGACTGAGCATTTACAGCACATTTCTGTAGGTTTAGGTTAAATGTCTTTCCTCGTCTTCCTTCCAGGACCGTGCAGAAGGTCTGGTGTTGAAGGTCCTCAGCGCCTTCAAGAGCAGCGACATCGAGAAAGGAGTGCAGTCATTGGATAAGAACGGTGTGGACCTACTGATGAAATACATCTACAAAGGCTTCGAGAGACCTTCAGAAAACAGCAGCGCAGTCCTGCTGCAGTGGCACGAAAAGGTCAGTGACCAAACACAGGCTGTGTTATTAGTGACGTCTAACAGGACCATATATCATTAAAACCACTGCTGGAAAGGTTAATATTGAAATATAGTAGGCTATAGATTACTTGCATGTTTATTTACTGATTTTAGTAGGAATTTGTTGCTGAATTTCCAGCATTGAAAAGCTTTTATTGAAAATATTAAGCAAAATGCACATTTGTTCCTCTTTGTGCCGTTCACCCGTACAGAACTGGGTAAAAGGGCATTTGTCTACTCTGCTCCTCACACATGGAATATGTTGTGAAAAGACTGGAAACTGACTGAACTGATTTCCCTGAATGCTTTAAAATCCAAACTCAAAGTGCTACAGACTAAATCAATGATTTGCACTTGTTTTTCATAGTTTGACACGTCTTAAACTATCGTATGTTGTAACTGTGTTGGATTTCATGTTGCCTCTTGGCCAGGATTCCTTTCGAAAAAAGGTTCTTAACCTCTGTGAGATTTTTTTTCCTGGGTAAATAAAAGTTAAATAAATAAAACGTATATATGTAAATCATAAACAGATCTACATAAACTGAAGCATGAACAGACAGTGACATGCATTTGAATGTGTTAAACAGTAGCTCTCTGCTCAGTGTCACCAAATTCAAAACCAGAAAGAAAAAGAAAAGATGTAAAACACTCTTAGTAAAAATAAATAAATAAATAAAAACACTGGTGGCAGATGATGTTTTTTTTTATTTTTTATTTGGGCCCTTGGAAACAGAAAATAGATGTTTGATCCTGAGCTAAAAAGTGTGAAAGCCATTTCTTTAAATACAGCAAATAAAAAGAAATAACAGGTAATTGAACATGAATGAAATGTTATGAAGCCAAAACAAAGGAAAGTTTTCCACGTTGGAAAAATAAATCCTCCTATCTAAGGATATATATATCATGTCTAAAAACAAGTGTTGGAAATAATAGTATGTGTTTTATTTTATTCTGTGTTTAGTGCGAACACCTGCCTGAACTTTTGTCTTCATAAACTTTGAACATTCAGGTGTTTTTCTTCTCAGTCTAATGATGGACATGTGTCTGTGTTCTTTTCCAGGCGTTGGCGGCTGGAGGCGTGGGCAGCATCGTCCGGGTACTAACAGCCAGGAAGACGGTGTAAAACAGAGCCAGAGCGGCGGTTCACTCCACGTTTCCGACAGATCCAGGCAGGAGTGCATGTGCTGTACATTGAATCTAACAGATGGCATAGGAACTAAAAGGAAAACCAACCTTTTAACAAAATGACAGCCTGTCGAGTGCAAGACTAGACTGAAAAAAGAATCCAATCTGGGTCACGTTAGGTTAAAAATGGCTTTTATTTTTGCTTCCTACGAACGATTACAGTCGACTAAATCGTATTCCTCACAGGGTGCTACAAATAACTCCACTCCATCATGCGTCTGTGCTACTTTTATGGTTTCTGTTCCTCATTTCTGTATGAGCTCATTCTGTAAACAGTACCAAAAATACTACAGGTAAACACCTCCAAATCTAAGGCTCAGTTAGTGTCCATCTGCACCAGGAGCAGAGCTTTATTATTCCCACTCTGTTTACGTGTTAAAGTGGCAGTGGATGAGGTTTGGAAATGAAAGGATGGATCTACTGCTTCCCTCAGACACATCAGGATCATCGTATCTGATACGTAGTCGAGCAGATCGATCAGTTATTTAACACAAACTGCTTTAACCCATAAAGACTCAGTGTTACTTTTACTTCCCAAATGGATTTTTCTCCAGATTTCACCTTTTTTAAATGATATATCGCTATTTATTATATTGTCTCCTTTTTTTTTTCCAGTGAAAATCATATATTTTCCTGTATTTAATTTACTGTTCATGATGTTCATAAAAGCTCAGATTGAAATTGAGGGTTAATATATCAGAGAAAACAGAAAAAAACCCAGACTTTTTTTAAGCAAATCTATCAATAACTGAACATAAACCCACTGTCATTGATCCAACTCCATGGGCTTTACTGGTGAATCAATGTTGTAGAAGATGACGGTGTTTCCATGGTAACTACGGAGCCTCTGAACGTCCGAATGAGTCATATCTGATGACCATGAAAAGATGGATAAACTATATTTTACACCAATTATTTACATGTTTTGATAGAATTAGTGGATCAACAGGCATTAAACACTTTAGATCAGTAGATGGTGTTGGTCTCCAGCTGCTCTTTGGGTCTTTATGGGTTAAATAAATACTTTATTACAGGTGTCACTGCCACAGACACCACATTTTTTTCTTTTTTATCTTTGTATATTTTGTTTATCGATAATACTACTTCAACAAATGTACAAAAAACTCATCATCCATTGCGACTTCACATTAAACCGTGATTCCGAGTTTCATTATTCAGAGATGAATCCGTTAAAGGTACAATGTCTAACAATCATAACGTCCCGTGTTAAAAGCTGAGGTAATGTTGGGGTGTTTATGCAGAGGATCAGTGTTTATTTGGATGCTAACGGTGGCTGGTGTTGTACATTGTTGCTGCTGTAGACGAGCTGAAGGGCTCCTGAGCTGGAGTTTACATTGGGAGGAATCTGATTACAATCCGTGTCGTTCAAGAGGACACTGGGATCTGTAGTCCTTATAACATCCCTCTCACTGCTCTGTAGTGATCAGGGTTTATCCCAACGTCAGTCTTACACTACGAGTTAAAAATCAACATAGTGCGTCTGAGAATTCTGGCAGATTTTTTTGTCGTTTTCCACTAAATCTGACCCAAAATCAGCGCATCGGCTCTTCTCCATTGCCGTTACCAATGTTATTCAACCTGTCTTAGTTTTGGTCGGGGCATGCTGCGTTTCTATTGTAGGTAAATTCCTTCGTCTTTGTGTCTGGTTGTCATAGTTACATTAGATCACAGGTGTCAAACATGTGGCCCGGGGGCCAAATCCGGCCCGCAGGATGAATTAATGAAATACAAAAATTATACTAAAGATATGAACAGTCAAGGATGTTAAAATCATAAAGTTCAGGGGCCACATACAGACACACTGGGTTTAGTTTGTCTTTGTTTCAGTGTAAAAAAGCAAAATTATACTTAAAAATCCTGACATTAACTTTTTACAAATCATGTGAATAACCTGAACAAATATATGAACAACCTGAAGTATTTCAATTGAAGTCAGTATAACTTTATTCTGTGCAAGGTGTCGCATCTTAAAGTGTTGTTTTGAGGTTTTTCAGGCCAGAATACTGTTGTTTAGACGTAACATCTGGGGTCGATTTAACGTGATTGAATCTATTTGAGAATTTGCTTTGCCATTTTCACAGATTTCCGTCTAGAATTTGCATAATTTTATGTCATGTTTAGTATCGTTTTAACTCAGAACTTTGATAAAGACGATGACAGAAATAGTATCTAGTAACATCTGGATTGGAAATGGAAGAATTAAAGTGTATGTTGAGCTGATACTGTCAGCGACTAAACAGTCTGCACAGTTTGAGGGATTTTACAATCTGTTCATAGTTAATACATGCAAATTTATTCACACTGTTACACATTGTACCTTTAAAATTTGTGACTGAATCTGTGTTTTCATGCGTCTCCATCAACTGTCAGACACAGAAGGTTTTAGTTTTCTTTGCCTTCTTCAGAAATCAGTACTTCTTTGTGCTCTGAGTAGAGACTTTGTGATGGAATAAAAGCACAACCCTGTGTAAATCCTCTGATTGCCTCCATGTTCCTCTTTAGCGATGGGAGGCTCCTGAAAAGCCACCGTCACAGATGGAGGACAGTGGATTTACTCACGGGGGTCGACATCCATCCTGGGGAGGAGGGAGGGGGAGGGTGTTTTCATCCATCTCTGTTTATTCATTCATCCAGGCCCAGTTGAGGATTATTACCCAGACTGCCATCTCCACCGCCGCTCTTATAATCCCACTTTACTGCCCCTCACATCCTGTTTGTTACTGTACAGACATCATCTCACTCTGCTGGTACCGTTCAGACTATCAGGACAACGAGCCCTAGAATATGCTCTCAGATTGTGGGTTTTTTTTTGTTTAATTTTAATATTTAACAGTAAATAATCTATAATAACTACACATTTTCTTTACTTATGATGTTGCCTCCAGGTTGAATCCATTCTCATTGAAAATAGAAAACAACGTAGAGGATTTTAAAAGTGCAGGAGAGGACTGTTATAAAAATATAAATATATACACCGTTTGCATGATCCCACTCTTAATATGTATTTTCATAAGCATTTCATACCCGTGTTTTGTACACGTTTTTTGTGTCTTCTGGAAAAATTCAGCGAGTTTTGTATTGAATCTCAGTTAAAAATCCCACTTTTGGATTTTTCCAAAAAAAATCCCCCCCGTTCAGTGAAGTGTAACTTCCTGTTTTTAACACAAACATGCACAGTTCTCTCACATTTATATGCAGAAGAAAACTGGAAATGAAATGTTTGTGTCTGCCTTATGAGGCAGACGACGTCTGTTGCCAAATGATTATTATGTTTTTATGGAAATAATGTGTTTTACAATCATGAATTAGTTTCCCTTGAATATGAGCGAAAACATTGAAGACCGTGTTGGAGATTTAAGTGTCTTTCAATTCAAAGTAATGAGTTACACTTTGAAAAGTTACTGTTTTGGTTTTGCTTCTTCCATTTCTATTCCTGCTCATTTGTAAAGTCACTTGTGGATTTTTTTCATAAACATTTTGCTTCTGTAAAAACACAAAAGCATCATCAGAGTCCTGTCACTCACCGGTTAATATTTGAACATGGGGTTCATGTTTGAATACTGTCATCAGTGATGATGCATCTGGACATTAGATAGATTTTCTAATGCAGTAATGACTGGTTTTACATTGGAACTAAAAGAGGAACGGTGTGATTTCTTCTTCTGCTTCATGTATTTCTGGTCAGAGATGCTCTTCTTGCGAATGTGAGAAGATGTGGAAACATACCAAACTGATGTACAACTGCCTTACTCAAATATTCCTTTTTTATGTTTGTGCTTTTTGACAAAAAAATAAACGGTATGAATGCTGATCATAACTTTGTTGTGATTATTTTAAAAATGTTTGATGTGTGCTAACATGTTTTTCTGATGTTTTTGACACCGATGGAAGAAATAAAGTACTTATTTAAAAACTTTACTTTTGTATTTTTTGACAACCTTTACTTTCTCTTCAGTCAAAGGTCAAAGGTCACTAGAACCTGTAAATGCCAGTTTTTATATATAAACATGAAAACTGAGGAACATATAGAAGACTAGTTTTTTCTCATTTGACAAGAAAATTCTCTAGGACTCGAAGGTGAATTGATTTTGTTTCAGTGGCCAACGGTCACATTTATTTTGACCTCTCACAATATTTTCAGTTTATGATTCAAGGATAGTGGACACATCCAAGTATCTGCTTTTCTACTCGAGTGCAGAATGTTTGTACATTCACTACCGCTCTGTTCAGTTGAAACAGTGTAACATCTGTTTTATGCCACAATCATACAGTGACATCCCTAAATATCACTGTATATTATTTCATTTTTATTAAAAAAAAATGGATACAATAAGTACAGTATAGAAATACATTATGAGAAATGACACTTATGTACAAATCATAAAAATAAAATACATCTCAGTTATCAACTGTTGGATGGAGCTTTGTTGTACACTTGTGATGTAATCAGTGGGAAAAAAACAGGTTGGTTTCCACAAAAATAACATGGTTTCCACTCGAAGACGTTTGCTGGGCCACGACCTGAGGATGCATCTGTGACAGTCTAGTGTTCTATCGCCCAAAACAAGCACCATATTTGAACAGTCGCAACTCCATTTTGGTGGTTAAATGAAGGTGGGAACTGCCCCTTTGTCATATTCAAGCACTTCCCAATAAGTTAATAATAGGTAGATGTGAATAAAAGCTTAGCTAGGTCTTATTTTAGTGTCTCCATGAGTAGGACGGAGGCCTACTGTCTGAGCCAGCGGTCAACGTTTCAGCTGTGATGAGTCGATCTTAACTGGTATATAAATAAATCTAAATGGGAAAGGGGACATGAGGCGACAAAATTAGGCAAAGCAATAATGTGAATAAAGTCCCAACAAGGACGTACAGGCAATAAATAGTCCGTTTGTCCTCCTCTTTGTTTTGTATCTGCTGTAAACCCACAGTCTTGTGTTTGCACTCACTGGACTCAATCACACACCAAACTAAGTCTTTTTTCAGTCTCTGCTCGCTCATGGGTCATTATTATTATTAATGTCGAGGACGCAAATCATCACGAATCGACGCTTACCTCGCGTTTTTTAAAGTGCTCTCAGTAGGGGTAGGCCGAGACGGCGATGTACACGATGAAGGTAGTCTGGTACTCGATGCCTCCGTCCTGGCTGTAGGACAGAGCGCGGACCTTCATGCGATACGTATGTGGTTCTCTCAGAGCCCGTGTGGTGAACAGCACCCCCTTCAGGTTTTCATCTCTCAGGGCGAAGGGTAACGTGACGTCCTCGTCCACCACTAGGAAGGTGGTCCTCGGGTGCATCACTCCGTCCTGGGTGTAGGCCACCAGCCGGATCAGGTCCTGGTTGGCGGCGATACCAAAAGGAAGAGACAACAGCTTGTACTCCAGAGCGTAGGGGCTCAGGGCGCATTCCAGGTCATTGGGTGGGCAGTTTTTCAGACAGAACCTGCACAAGATGAAGCAGATGTTAGCTGGGAAAAGCAGCAAAAGGAACAATATAGTCTGTCTGAATATGTGAGGAGTATTTGATGTGGTGGAAGGTAATGAATAGAGGTGGGAAGTCACAAAGTATAAATACTTCATTACTGTACTTAAGTACATTTTTTAGATGTCTGTACTTTACTTGAGTATTTATTTTTATGGCAACTTTTTACTTCCTACATTTTTGCATAAATATCTGTACTTTGTACTCCTTACATTCTCAGAATAGGCTCGTTACTTTTTCAAATTAAACTGGTCCAACAGTCTGTAAAATACGTGGCTTCAGAGGGAAAATCAGTGAAGGACAGAAGGAGCTCAGGCTGTGAACAGGGTCAGTACCAGAGTTCTGCACAGGTCCACTTTTTCCAATTTTTTCCGCCTGTACCTGCAAAACTGGGTACTGCGACCCGACCCATGACTAAACACATTGTCTGCACAGTAACTCACCTTTAAGGGTTTTATTTTTGGCTAAAACACACACCATCAATAAATCTGTAACATGTGCTGCTCAGTATTATCTTTAATCGTATATAAACAGAGGTGAAGCGCCCTTCAAAATAAAACAAACCGGCTGTGGATCAACCACGGTCCAATTAGCTGATCATCATCATTAAATGTCTTAAAAATTCTTTTCATCCATGAATCTTTTTTAAAATGTTTTCTCTTCTTTGCTTGCTACCCACTTACATTTTGTTCGTGCCTCTACCTGTGAAATTTCTTATACGATTGCATTTTTTGCATTCATTCTCTATATGATTTTGGTTAAATAAGTATTGTTTCATTTATGGCAAAAAAATGCAGTTTTACTTTTTACTTTTGTACTTTATTACAATTGAGAAGTTGTACGTTTTTCTTATACTTAAGTAAAGGAGTTGAAGCAGTACTTCTACTTTTACAAGAGTATTTTTTCACCCAAGTAGCTGTACTTGTACTTAAGTACAGAATGTGAGTACTTTTGCCACCTCTGGTAATGAAGTACTTTTATTCAAAAACATGGATACAATAAGTAGATTATAGAAACACATGATGAGAAACTACACCGAGGTATGAGTCAAAAAATAAAATATGTCATAGTTCAACTGTCGGATGGAGCTTTGTTGCACACTTGTGATATATCAGTGAAATAATGTATTAGTTTCCACAGAAATAACTAGTCTCCTTTTTTTTTTAAATTATTCATTCATTAATTATAGTAAAAATAAGAAAGAATTGATTTCCACTTAACCCGTAAGGACCCAGTGTGACATTTGTGTCAGTTCCCAAATATATTTTTCTCTATATTTAACCGTCCTTAAGTGATTTATCACCATTGAAAGTAATAATACCTTCTGTATATGTTTTTTCAATGAAAATCAGGTATTTTCCAACATTTAATTTAGTAATCATGTCGATGTTCATAAAAGCTCAGATTAAAGTTGAGGATTATTACATCAAAAATTAGAGAAAAGTGAAGAAAAAAAATTAGGTTTTCAGCAAAATATATTAATAACTGAATATAAACCAAGCATGTCATTGATCCAACTCCACCAGTTATCTACATGTATTAGTGGATCAACAGGGATTAAACTGTTTATATATTAGATGCTTTTGGCAGATGGTGGATGATTGGGTCTTTATGGGTTAAAGACGTATGCTGGACAGTCAAGTATTCTACCTGAACAGTCAGAACTCTAATTTGGTGGTTAAATGAAGGTGGGAACATTACCCCTTCATCAGATTCAAACCCTTCCCAATAAGTTAATAATATTAAGACGTACATTTTCATAAACTAAAGTTTACTTTTCAGATTTAGACAAGTTTCAACATGTACAATAGTGAAATGCACCTTCAACATTAATGTAACAGTGAAATTCAGTTTTTGCTTTTTCAAATGACTGATTTGATTGGTTGACAGTTTACACAGTATATGAATGTGTGTCATTTCAGTTCAGTTTGGGTCACATTAATCCTCTGTGGTGCTCAGAATGTTTTCTGTGACTCTTTACCCCGTGGCTGGATCTCTCTGGTAATTTGGTGGACAAGGTGTGTCGATACACTGGTAACTTCCTCGCATGTTAAAGCACATTCTGTTTGTTCCACACTGGATGTTCTGCTCCAGACACTCATCTACATCTGGAGGGACAGCAAACACTGGGTTATAACAGAGATGGATGGATGGATGGATGGATGGATGGATGGATGGATGGATGGATGGATGGATGGATGGATGGATGGATG
>JAQQZY010000020.1:7406532-7416748 GCA_030068375.1 Ostorhinchus rueppellii | reverse complement strand
AGACACGGGGAGAACATGCAAACTCCACACAGAAAGGTCCCAAGGTCCCGCCCGGGAATCGAACCCGAGTCCTTCTTGTTGGGAGGCACGAGTGCTAACCACTGCACCACTGTGTCGCCCTATCTATCAATCAGTCAATCAATCAAATTTTATTTATATAGCGCCAAATCATAACAAAAGTTATCTCATGACACTTTGCAAATAGAACTGGTGGGAACCAGACTCTAAAGCCAATTTGCAGAAACCCAACAGAGTCCTCCAGGAGCAAACACTTGTAACTGGTGACAGCGGCGAGGAAAAACTTCCTTTTAAGAGGCAGAAACCTCGAGCAGACCCTGACTCCTGGAGGATGGCCAAATAATGTAGTGTGGTACCCCCCCCCCCCCCAGACTAGGGGGTTGCCAGAGTGTCTACTACAAGGAGCTACTGTGGCAAGCAATGAGTCCTACACCAGAAAAATACCGGGCTGGAGTCTCACCGCCTGATAAGAGCCACTGGGTGAAGAGAACGTGGCCCGGGTGAGACCGCAGGCCTGGGTCTTGGTGGCTCTTACTGGGTGGTGGGACTGCAGGCCCAGGCCGTGGGAGAGCCAGTGTCGGTCTTCAAATTCTCTGCTTTCGGCCATCTCCATGTTTCAAAAGCTTCCTATACACATCCTTGTTTTGTTTCTCACTTTGTCATGACGTATTTGGGAATAATAAGAGGCCTTTTAGGTTTAGTAACATCAGACGTTTATGATCAGAAATGTTCCAGCTGCAGCTCAGTGGGAATTGGCAACCAGGATGTCCAAACGCTTCTGACTTGGTGATTGTGGGGGATAGGTGATGGGCGGAGCATCAGACCAAAACACAAAATGACAACAGAAACACTATTTAGGAGCTTACAATTAGCTTTTCAAATTTGAATATTCTGGCTGGACTACGACAGTCAGTGATATCAGCATTTGAAATCAACATGATTCCTTAATGTCTGGAGACATACAGGGCCATTTTATGATGTTATACTTGGAACACAATTCTTGCATACAGCTCCTTATGACTGTTTTCTACTCAAACAGAAAAATGAGCTCCTTCTGTGTAACACTGTTGACTCCTCACTGCCCTTCCTTACCAAGCACATCAAGGAAGAAGTCTTTTTCAGTGCTGCCAGCGATGTTGATGGCTGCACAGCTGTAGCTGCCTGCATCCTCTCTGGCTGCCTTCAATAGTTTCAGGGTTTTTCCCATGTCGACGATCTGGATGCTGTTACTGGGAACTACCTGTAGATCAGCATAAACAAATCAGACCAAAAAAGTAGCAACATAAGCTACAGATGAGGAAATTCTCCCTGACAGTAATTACGGAAAACTGTAAGATATCAACATAAAAGTCAAAAATGAAAACATACAGTTTATGTAGTCAATCACTGCCAAAAGATCTAGCCTGCTGAGGAGAGTAATTGAAAAGGCGTACAACACATGAATAGGGTTAAGTTGTTGGTTACAGCCAAAACCCGTCAGAGAGCTCATAATTAGCAGATTAAAGTAAGTGCTGTGAGTTTCCCATCTGAGCCTTGAAGGAAAGACGAGTAAGGCAGCCAAAGGAACAAAAAGCAGCCAGCGAACAGGGACGCTATAACAAAGTGTGTGGTAACGCCGCTCCCTTTTTATACTAATTTATCATCATTATTTTGTCATTACAGCTTTAAGCGTCCTGGCACCACGGCTGGTCTGATTATTAAGTTACACATGCATGAGCACAGTCGTTTAACATTGGCTTTCTTCTATCATCAGATTCACATTCAGCCTCAATGATAACTTCAGTTTATTTTCTCTTTTAACCCAGTAAGGATCTTATTCTTATTGAGGATGCATTAAGCCACACTTGATGTACAGATGAAGCATTTCAGTATAACAGGTTGGTTTCATTGTGCATTAATGTGATGTCATTTAACCTACAGGGATCCCATCCTTGTACCAGGTGATGACCGGAGTTGGACTTCCTGTCACATCACACACTAAGTGGGTGGGCTGGTTCAGGACCACTGAAAAGTTTCCTGGTGATTCACCGTCACGGAAATCTGGGGGAACTGCAGAAAAGGCATTAGTGCAACACGTTTACATTCAGAATTTTACACAGGACATAATCAGCCAGTGATAGTTGGAGTCAGGAGCGGGTCAGTTACCGTTAACTTTGAGCTGGTACTTCCTCTCAGTGGATCCGGCATCATTGACGGCAGCACAGATGTACTCTCCATTGTCCAGGGGCGACACAGAGGCCAGAATCAACAATGTTCCATCCTCAAGGATTGAGACACCAGGTTCATTACCAGTGAGTTCCTGACCATTACGCAACCACCGGATGACTGGTTTGGGAAGACCTGGAGGACAGAGGATTGGGAAAATGATGAAGAAAACCTAAGTTTGCTCACAGTATGTGTGTCTAGAAGAATATATAGAAGTATTCAAAGGGGTTGTGTGTAGTATTTCTATTAACAATGGCCTAAAATGATCATTAATGGCCAGGATAAAAAGCTCTGAGGTAATACCAAAGATGCCAGTGTGTTATATTGTAGAGATACGAACTGAGTTTATTTACACCTATGGGCCGGGGGATTTATGTGGCCACTAGAGGGAGTAGTGAGTCACACTATTGGTCTCCTATCAGTGAGGGAAACTAACACCATGGGGCCTTTGACCAAAGAACGTGATCAGATGGGATGAGAACCACCAAGAAACAACTTTTACAGCCAAAGAAAGTGGCTTGTGATAAAAGCTAGAACCTCTGTTGTTGTTTTCTCCACTGGACACAGCTGTAAATAAAAAGAATGGAGTTTGATGTTGAAATGGCAGCATTTCTTCTGCACGGTTGAGTTTGTTTTTGAGGCTTATGAAGGCATAAAGTTATTATGGGATGTTATATGTTATCTTTGCTAAGTTGCCATTTGTTGATCCACAGTTCAGACTAAATTGTGGCAGTTCTAGCCTTGTTTGCTCGATTCCAAACTGATCTTTAGTGCAGCAACTGACAACAGAAACCATACAGAAAACAGAAATAATTTGTGGTTTTATTGCGGCTGTTTTCTGTTTACCACTACCAGAGTGTGAATGTGTGAGTGAATGAATAACGGATTCATTGTACGAGCTTTGAGTATGTGTTAATAGAAAAACGCTATATAAATCTAATCCATTTTTATGTTATTATTATTAAAAACAGAGCTGAGCAAACAGAGCTATAATGTAAACTATCAGCTGATGCAGCATGTGAAGAACATAAGGTACTGTTATTTGAACAGCTGCTGTTTTAGTTTGAAGAAGAAGGCTTGATGGTACTATCATACATTTGTGTGTGACAATGAGCTCTATATTTTATTTGGTGGGCGATAGTCTGTGGATACATACATTCTGTTCTGGTATGGTACCTGCCTTTGCTGTTGAGAGCTCAGAAAACCAACACTATATAACCCCATTAATAGTGTTAAACTAAATTTCACACTCAACAGAAAGATAATAAAGAAAATATTAACTTTTTTCACCTTTAAAATATCAAAGCTTACATGGACATTATGCTGTACCTTTTGCAGGGCAGGGAAAAGCTATACGCTGGTTTGCAACTCGTTCCTGCAGGGGACTATTGAAGGGGGGCTCCAGTACCTCTACCACAGGGGGCACTGAAAAATAAAGTCACAATCAGCCATAAAACATAGAGCACATAAAATTTTATTCCACGAGACTGAAAAACTAAAGAATCAACTTGACATTGTGTTCTAGATGCAGCTTATTAGCTCATCTTAAGTAAAGAAACAACACAGAGAGCTTCAAACCAGTTACTGAGTGGTACCAACCTTGCACTAGAAGCCGAATTCCAGCCTCAGCTCTTCCTGCAGTGTTGGTGGCTGTGCAAGTGTACATTCCCTCATCACCCAGACCCACATTGTTCAGAATCAGGCTGCCATCAGGTGAGACTGGGTACCTCTGACCATCCTTTGTCCAGATGAGGAGGGGCTCAGGGAAACCTTGAACCACACAGGGCAGCTCCACAGCGTGACCCACCTGGACCTTCATTACTCTGGGACCAGGCTGAATACTGGCAGGGACTGAGGGCAGAAAAGAGTCTTTGAAGCATCTACTTTACCTGCATGTTATTTATTTAGATGCAATGACCTAGAAACAGAAGTGCCAAAAGGACTCACACTCTGTATTTAAGTAGAAGTGCAGCTACTTGCGTGAAAAAATACTCTCATAAAAGTAGAAGTACTAAGTCAACTCCTTTATGTAAGTAAAAGTAAAAAAGTACAACTTCTCAATTGTAATAAAGTACAAAAGTAAAAAGTAAAACTGCAATCTTTGCCATGAATGAAACAATACTTATTTAACCAGGTAAATTCATAAAAGGTTCCGCTTTCTAATTCCACAGTGAATGGTACTGACCCAAGTCCTACATCGGCTCTGGTATCCGACAGGTTACCCACAAAAGCACGCAGGGGTGGGGTTTAAAAAAATTACAAGAATTTTCACGGGCACGGGTTAAACTAAATGAAATGGCGGGTAGCGGGTAAAGGAAGTGAAAAAATAAAAGAAGATTCATAGATGAAAATAATCTGCAGCACATTTAATGATGAACCGTGGTTGATCCACAGCTGGTTTATTTTATTTTGTAGTAAGCGTCATCTCTGTTTATATCCGGCCAAAGACATCACTGAGCAGCACATACTAAAGAGTTATTGATGGCGTATGTTTGAGCCAAAAATAATGCCCTTAAAAGTGAGGTACTGTGTAGACAATGTGTTTAACCATGGGTCGGGTCACAGTACTCAGCTTTGTGGGTACAGATGGAAAACTTTGGAAAAAGTGGACTCATGCAGGACTTTGGTACTGACCCCATGCACACACTGTGCTCCTTCTCTACGCCACTGATTTTCCCTCTGAAGCGACGTATTTTACGTGCGGTCATCTGTTTAGTTTGAAAAAGTAATGAGCGTATTCTGAGGATGTAAGGAGCATAAAGTACAGAAATGTATGCAAAAATGTAGAGAGTAAAAGAAAAATAAATATTCAACTAAAGCACAGATACCTACAAAAAGCTACTTAAGTACAATAACAAAGTACTTACACTTCGTTACTTCCCACCTTTGCCTTGAAATGTACATCATATTAAATAAATGTCTGTGTCATTGAAATATTGTTGGATTTGCCGCTATTTATAAATATTTGCAATATACATAAAGAGACATAAAGTCTCCTAATCAAAGTTATGGGAGATATACAGGTATATTAAATCAAAAGTATTGTGCAGATCGATAGTCTTACCCAAAACACTGAGCTCAATGATCTGTGTCAGGTTACCAGCAATGTTCGAGGCAACACACACATACAGTCCACTGTCTGACACTCTGGTCTCCAAGATCTTCAGTGACCCAGAGGACAGCTGGGTGTGCCTGAAGGAACACAAACACACAGAAAGAAATATTATGAATATGAAGACAAATGCAAAAGTCTCAAAAGTTCTACCACAGTCGAAAATACCTTTTGTGAATTTTACTAACGGCAGCCATTAAATCCATCACTATCAAGTGGTTGGAACCTGAACCTCCCACATAAAACATCTGGATTGAGAAAGTGAGGGAAATCTGTCAGATGGAGTAAATTACATATGTGCTTAGAATTTAAGGAGAGCTATTTACGAAGAAATGAAGTCCCATGATTAACATTTTAATGCAGTAAGCATTCAGAAGTGGTCATCTACATGCAAATTCATGCAGTATTGTTTATGATATGCAATGCTTTTCCAAAGTCCGAGTGAAAGTCACAACACACTGCAAATTATTTGGTTCTTACCAAGATATTTAGAAGTGTTAGATAATTTATCTGGTTTAACAGTTCATTTCTTATTTCCAGTGTTCATACATCTGCACACATGTTTATTTCTAGATTTAACATCTGAATTCAAGAAATGTTGTTCAGTGAAATTATCTTGCTGCATGGACAGATATTTCACTTGTTTTGAGAACCTTTTCCTTAGATTTAGTGTTTTTATCTTGTTTTTAGACACCCCTGTTTTTTTGTTGGGTTTTTTTGCAGTCACTTCTTTCTGTTACAGGAAGTTACAGGTCAAGAACTCCAACAGCACTTATCACATAGAAGTGTTGGATTTCACTCTAAATATAGACCAGTGCATTTCTGCTGGTGGCTCCAGTAGATTTGACACACATCTCAAATAATATCATCAAATATTTAGGAAAATGTTTGGCTGCATCAAATTTTTTTTTTTTTTTTGTTTACTGTCAAGAAGAAAAAAAATTACACAAATAAATTATTGACAGTTTCAGCCTGTAATGTCCTGGATGTGTTTCATTATCTGCTGTTCTCAGGGAACATGTGGGTTTGGAGAATGGAACAATACTTACAGAGTTCAGTGACTTAAGAATAATCGTTAACGCTATTTCATAATCACACACATCAGTGCATATTTCGAGTAAAATAACATTCTTCTATATGACAAGTGCTAGAAGAGTTCTTGACTTGTACTTAGTTTTTCTCCTTCTTCCTTTACCCTGGAGGTAGGTAAGGTTGTGCCAGAGCCTTCTACTTAAATGGATTTCTGTCCCTGGTTGTATTCATTTTTTACTAAGCTCTTGTATTGATGATGAAGTGTCAGATCGCTGTGTAAAGTCTTTTCCATCACATTACATAGATTCACAATGCGGTCCAGGTCTGGAAATGATATCTTGTGCTCCTTGAACCATCTTTCACCAGTAAGTCTGATTATTCCTTCCATTGTCCAGTCCTGATGCTCTCTAACAAACTAGCGGTTGTTTACTACATGAGAAGTTACTCACAACATCAGTTCGGGTTAAACATCCTGTTGCAGCTGAAACATATTAGTCGCTGCGCTAATTATCCAATGGAAGGGTCTTACCAATTTGTTTAATTCTATCCAAGATGGGATTTTATTTTGGCCAGGCAATATGTACTCTGAAACTTTTGTCCTTCACTAAAGCCTTCGGACCAGGACTGATTTTCTGCTTTTCTGACCCTTGAGAGGGAGTAAACATTATGAACCAACCAGACAATGTGGCATCTAAACTATTATGAATCTACTGGAGTCTCTGGAAACACAAATATTACCTGTTCTTGTAGAAAATGCGGTAAACAATTTGAGGTTTGAGGGCAACTACTGACCATGATCTTGTTCGTATGTTGCAGAATTTTGAGGCTGAGCTCTGAATATCTGCGTATCCAGTTCAAGGTCTGATCAGAACTCATAGTGTGCATGTGTGTGTTTGTGTTATACATGTTTGGACTACAATAATAAAAGGTTACTGACAATAACAACTTTTTAAAAATGACATTAAAAACACATCAGAAAAATATGGATGCGGTCTGCAAAAGCCATTATTACAGCAAAGCGAATGCAAAACAAGCGCGCACAGATACACAGGGTGATTGTTTTCCACTCAGTGACTTATGCAGTCATTACTGTAAACAGATACTCCAGTAAGTCTTACTAATCCACCATCAACCACAATTACAGCTGCTGTGCCAGGCGCACAGTAGGTACAACAGATCACAGAGAAGAGTATGATTACTCAGTCATCTTATAAAACCACAAACTGCACCCCGAGGTCATGAGAACTCCTGAAACACAGCACAGTAATCCACACACCATGAGAGTTGTCTTTGTGCCTTAGAAATACAAATATAAATTTCCCTCTAAGATGATTGCCAAGCTAATAAGACTTTTTCAAATGTTTATTTATGGTGAAAATTGTATTCACGAGGGTGCGTTTAAAGGCAGGAATGAGTTTTTGTCTATGCTTGTGTTCTGCTCATGTTACTGTGTTTGTGCGCTGTGTATCTTAACCAGAGTCAGTGAAAATATACTGTAGAGCTGATTTTAGAGAGTAATGACTACAGCAGTTTTCAAGAAGTCAAAGTAGAAAATATTAACCCTGTGGGGCAGGTGATCATGCCAGCGTGATCAGATCAAGTGGCATCTTTGAAGCACCATAACAAAAAAAACACTGTCACATGGAGCGCTGCCGTCAACTTTACTCAAAAGTGCAGATTTGAAACTCTCTCCCAGTTTTTATTTGGTGCTGATAGACCATAGAAAACCGGAGATATGATTGTTTTAATTTGAGATTAGAAAATATGTTTATCTGAGCATAAATGCACACTTATACTGGTGGGATGGGATATATTCACCATTTCACAAACTGGGAAAAGTGGTCAGCTGATACTACGATTCTATGTGATGTCGTTATCGTTATAGATGTTATACAGATGTTATGGACGTTATAGGTTATACTGTAATAATAATTATCTCTTCATATAGATGAAGTTGTGCTGAAAAAACAGATACCAAGCATGGGCATGTTAAACATTTTTTATGTGGTATATAAAGACAAAATCAAAAGTATTAAAAAATGTCCAAAATAGGCTCAGGACTTAAAGGGTTAACAACGTACACAAGTATGAGTGTGCATAGGACACAAATAAGGACACTAAATGTTTGTTTGGAATGTTGAGTATAGCTGCTCGGAAAGCTGTTACTAAAAATGGTTAAATGCAAATGCCCCAAATATGGAAGACTGAATTCAAATACTTGACATGTTTTTTGTGATGGAGCAAATCACCTTCTACAACAGACGCCAAAATAATAGATTTGATCAAATATGGGTGAAATGGAGGACATCTATCTGGTGGTCTTCAATCAGCCTAAGATGGCACATGTCAGGGCTGTGTTCACGGAGCTACACTGGCTGCCCATTGCAGCACACGTCAAATTTAAATCACTGATGCTATCATAAAAAGTTCTGAATGAGTCTGCTCCACCTATCTGAGGGCACTGAATGAGGCTTATGCGACCCCACAACCCCTCCACTCACACTCTGTATTTGGTGTTGGTTTTTATTGGTTTTATTGGTTAATGTTATTGCTGTTTTTATGCGTTAATTTTAGAACTGTTTTTATATCCTTAATCAATTCTTGTACTTTATTTTTTATTTTTTTTATGTTTTGTATTTTTTTTATTGTGGTTTTTCATTTTTGAGTTGGAGTGTGTGAGAGAGAGAGAGAGAGAGAGAGAGAGAGAGAGCGCGCTTAGGTGTTGTTCTTCCCTTGTTAGAAAAAAGCATTTACTAAATGCATAAATAATAATAAATAATAAGATGACCAGACATTGTCTAAATCTTTTTTTAATGTATTTTTTATTTATATATTACCTCTCTCTTTTTTTTTTTTTTTTAGGAAACTGTATTTCCCTGTACATTGTTATTGTAATTTGATTATGTACACCCCTCTTTAAATGTTCTTCTTTTATGTTTTTTTCCTCTGTTAAAAACCTTTTTGAAAAATAAAATTATTAAAAAAAGAAAAACACACAGCAGTTTTATGTTTTACTTCATTCTTTTTGACAGCATTGCTCACATTTATGCTAATTCTGAATTAGACTAGTCATTTCTTTGTGACTGTGTTCAGTAATACAGCTGTATATAATTAATATTAGTTTTATCTGTTAAAAAAACGTGTGTATGCGGTGTGTGTGTTATACCGAGGAGAAAAAGGGGAAATGAGCTGCCGTTCTTTGGCCCAGCTGATGGTGGGAGGGGGCACGCTGCGGACCTCACACGGCAGGATGACATCCTCACCCTGGATCACAGACGTCTTCAGTGGTTCTGCAGGAGCTCCAGAACCATCAGTGGTGGATCTAGGGCGAACTGAACAGAAACACAATTAAGTCTGGATTAGTTCTCCCAAGAGCCCCTGGGCAGTGAAGCTCACAGACAATTACTTATGAGTGTGTAGCATCACTTTTACAGTTTTTAAAAAATAGTTTTTCTAAAAATGGACTTTGTTTCAACAATTATTTATCTCCTTAATCAAACCCAACTGAATTATGTGCATGAAACAGGGGATTTTCCTGCAGACTGTGGAATTTCAGAAGTGCTCTTCAACGTGGATAGAATAGAATAGAATCCAACGGAACAGAACAGAACAGAACAGAATACCTTTATTGTCATTATACATATGTACAATGAGACAACTCTTTTGTGGTGCGTAGTGCAAAACAGTTTTAAGGAAAAAGGTGTGAATATATATACAGAATGAAAACATGCATGTCAACCAACCAAAAAACGGTAGAGATAAATCTCTCTCTCTCTCTATATATATATATATATATATATATATACACACACACACACACACACACACACACACACACACACACAGATA
>JAQQZY010000020.1:7358406-7368737 GCA_030068375.1 Ostorhinchus rueppellii | reverse complement strand
CGTGCAGAGCAGTTTGAAAGACAGCCGTTGATCCCACCCGTACGCTTAAGCTCAGTCTGTGGATCGTGTCCAGACTAAGTATTCATATCATAGTTGGGCTTGCCAGGCTATCAATCATCTAGAATCATTTAGAATTTAATTTTAGGGTAGATATTCTCAAATAAGAACCACAAACAGATAAAAGGATCAAATTAAGCACAACATTTTTACTGCCAGAACTTTGTTCTAATTTAGCTGGGGAAAAAAAAAAACACATTAGAAGACCATAATACCAAAATCAAATAGTGGTCGATGCATTAAACTAGGCTTCATCCCTAGAATTATTAGGGGGAAAAAAAAAAACTATTCCAAGTAGATTATTATACGGTTAGTTTGAGCTGAATTAATGAATTTATTCAAGTATTTATTGCCATGACTTAGATGTTCCATCATGTTGTTGATGATCATTTATTCAGTGAACTGACCTCCAATACATCAGTCTGTTAAACTCCATTTCCTGTCAACCTCTACTTCTAATTAACTTTTTTCTTTCACAGACATAATCCTAGCAGCACAGGCAAAAGCTGAGGAAATGAATTACTATTATTGTCGTTAAAAAGATGCAGAGAAACCAAAGTGTTGTCAGGCAGCCTTGACAGAAAATCAGTCAGCAAAATTTACAATTTTCTTTTTTCTTACTGAGGAATTTTGCAGTATCTAGTAATAAAATAGCAGCTCAGTTCTAACTTCAGCCTTTGACTCACCGCCCAGTTCAAGACCTCTGATTTACATTTCTTGGAAAGGTTGAAAAGCACTACGGCATGCATCAATCAATTAAATGTTTCCTGCACATTTGATCTGGACTCCAGACTTGGGTATGGGCCGAGTATTAGACATGAGAGAAGCTGTAAAACCTTCTAAGACATTTATTTACATGGGTGTGGAGGCCAAGTTCAAATTATTCGATCACTGTGACTGAAGCAAAGGCATAAAATTTCTACCTTCTGAACTTAAAAGTGAAAAGAAAAGAAGCTCATTGAGTGATTCTCTTACCTCATTGACCTGTTTCTTGTCAAGATGAAAGACCTGCCCAGAGCTGGTGGAGGCAATCTCCTCATAAGCCTTGTAGCCGATGTGACTCCTGTCATCGCAGTCACCCGTCAGCACAAACACAACCTACACAAATCAACCCACACCAATATAAAAATATGATCTGCATGACTCTTAAGTTGCAAATATACATAACTAAAGAAAAAAGAATCCAAACCTGTGACTGTTTCTGTTGAATCAGCTGCAGGACTTCATGAGTCAGTTTGTAGTCTTTAGAACGGGCATCTGTAAAGACATAAATGTAGGATCCAGGAAGGGAGATTTCCAAGGCGATCTTAATGGCACCGATGCTCATCTCTGGACAGTCACCACCTCCCTGAGTAAAACAAGGATAGCATTGGCAAATGTCGTACACCTGCACATCCCAGCGTCCAATCTGCTGTATCTAAAAATGTCTAATAGTACAGAAGAAATTAAGAAACAACATATGGCATCAATTTTAGGATTTATGTGACCCATGGTGTTGCCCTATCCACAACTATAATCACCCATTTGATAAGAGTTGGTAACAAAAATAAATTAGAATTTTATCATGTCAAGCACATGTCCATATGTTTTAACATATAGAAAAGGTTTTAGAAAAATTACATTACAAACAGCTACAGCTTTTTGGATGTGTAGTCCAGTAGTTATAACCCTAAATATGAAAAGGTTGGTATGGTATGTTTAATTAAAATTAGCAAAGCAGTAATTTAAGCTACTTAATAATAATAATTCATATAATAACATTAATAACAATTAATGTTAACACATACAGTTGTGTATGATAAATCTCATTTTTTAAGTCATAAATTATATAAACACAGAAGTTATAGCTAACGAAGCTAATTAGCAGGCTAGCTAGCAGACGTTGTGATACGAACTAATGCTAACATTAGCTAACGCAGCTAAGTTTCACCTGTTAGCATGATTAAGTGCTGGTAAACTTCATTAGAGCATCCTCTGACAGTAAATACATTCCTTTCCAAATCCTTAAAGGCAATTATAGAGGCGTTGCTGTCAGGAAGGAAAAATAGGTTTTATTTAGTAAGAACTCAGAATGTTAAACTCATCATCTGACTTCACGCTAACAGTTTATCAAAGCCCAAACAGTCGTAATGTGCGGATCAATACTGAAATATTAGTATCTCCAGAAATTTACACACTGGAACCGATTCCCAAATCAAAATATCGATACTTCGGTCATTTGAGGTTATATGTCTCAGGAACACAGTGGAAAGTAGCTAAACTATTAGGATCTAGTCCAAATGATACGCGATTCGTGGGAACTACTTCTTCTTCCGCCTGGCTAAGTGTGTGATGCATCACGCTTCTCAGTCAGTCAACTCTGACTCAGATTGTACTGAGTAAAGAAAATGGAACAGACTAAAGAGGAAAACAGTAAATATGATGTTGTTCCTTAACAAAAACTTGTGAATGAAGGAAATGTCAGTGTTGGACACTTTTATTGAAGTGTTGCATGTTCAGTATTTTCATGTATATGTGTTCATGTAACGTGAATTAATATGCAAGTTTTTATTTTATAATAGTTCTTAAACAATAATTACTCTCATGTCTTGTAATCTTTATGAAGTTAGAATTTGAAATACACCTTTTTTTAAATTACTTTCCAGACATTAAGTATATTTCTTCAAACCATTGGTATCCGATCAGTATCGCCCATACCAGCTTGAATTTTACTCAGTATCTAAAAATAAATCTGTGGTGCCCAACTACCACCCAGCAGACAGACACAGAGGGCATTCCTGTAGTTATGCAGAACTTTTTGGCTTTGGATGATCGGGGAAGTTTTATAAAAATTCACCCTCAGTACAGTGATCATGAAGTGAAATGACCTACAGGCCATAAACATAAATATTTCTGATGTCGAGCTAGTTATTTTAATATGGGGGTCTATGGGGACTGACTCTTTTTGGAGCCAGACTCTAGTGGACATTAAAGTTACTGCAGTTCTTGACACTTCCTCTCCTCACTTTTCAGCCTGAGAGAGAACCAAAGCCCAAAAGTAACACACAATTAAAGGAGTGGCCTCAATATTAGGTCAGATGCTGAGTCAAATATTCAGAGCTCTGATGTATTGAATAAATCTCATTTCCCCCTTAACAGGCAGTTCTAGTGGAGTTGTGTGAAAAACCTATACAAACCCAACCTTTTAGGGGATTTTGTCATGAAAGTTTCCACTACTTAACCATAATAGTCAGTGTAACTGAGTATCTGTGAGTATTAATTCATACTGAATTAAATGGTCTGCCAGTTAGCTCACTAATTATCTCAAGTAGCTAGTTATTACATTTAAAGATTTCATGAATTTTTGACATTAATGTTATCAGATTCGGAAGTATGTGATAACATTTACTTTGTAATGAAAGGAGCTATATGTAAGAATTATGTTCCAAGTATAAAATCATAAAATGGTCCTGAAAGTCTCCAAACATCAAGTAATCATGTTTATTTCAAATATCCATTTCACTGACTGGAGTAGTCCAGCCAGAATATTCACATTTGAAAAGCTGAGTGGCAGCCCAGTAATGTTTCTGTTGTCATTTTGTGTTTTGGTCTGATGCTCCGCCCATCACCTATCTCCCAATCACCAAGTCAGAAGTGTTTGGACATCCAGGTTGCCAATTCCCACTGAGCTGCAGCTGGAACATTTCTGATCATAAACGTCTGATGTTACTAAACATAAAAGGCCTCTTATGATTCCCAAATACGTCATGACAAAATGAGAAACAAATCAAGGATATGTATAGTAGAAGCTTTTGAAATATGGAGACGGCTGAAAGCAGAGTAGAATCTGAATACCGACGCTGGCTCTCACTGGATCCAGCTCTCCCATGATCTCCCAGTACTTATAGACAGAAGAGACCGTGGCCCAGGCCCGGGTGAAGAGACCGTGGCATTTATACCCAGTATTTAGACCGTTGTAGGACTGGTCATTTGTCGTGGTAGCTCCTTGTAGGCACTCCTGCCGGATCTGGTAACCCCTAGTCTGGGGGGAGGGGACACCACACTCTACAGCAGGGGTCACCAATCCTGGTCCTCAAGGGCTGGTATCCTGCAGGTTTTAGATGTGTCCTTCTTCCAACACACCTGATTCAATGATAAGCCAATCATCAAGTTCTTCAGAAGCCTGATGATGACCATCAGGTGTGCTGGAAGAGGGAAACATCTAAAACATGCAGGATACCAGCCCTCAAGGACCAGGACTGGAGACCACTGCTCTACAGTATTTTGACTGTATTTGCAGTACCAGTTTGGGCCACAAACCTAAGTATGACTCCTTTAAAATTGGTGGTGTTTATTCATCATCAGTTAGTGGATGGAACCAGTGTATCACTAAGTTTCAATTTCATCCTTCACTCTTCTACAACTCCAAACATTTGTTTAAATAAAACAAACATGGTAAAGGACATACCATGCATATTGGCACATGGGGTTGTTCAGTTATTCATATAAAGTCTGTGTTCAGCTCCAGACCACTGGTTATACTATTCCATTAAGAACTCAGACTAAATATGCATCATGCTATCTTTAAATAGATCTGTTTTTATCTTTATGATGATGCAGGCGGGGGGCAGCCATGGCCTACATGGCTGAAGAGTCGCCTTGTGACTCAAAGGTTCGATTCCCTGGACTGGCAGAAAGTTGTTGGCTGATGTGCCCTTGAGCTTGGCACTTAACCCCCATTTGCTCCCTGGGTGCCCAATATGGTGATCCCACAGCTCCTCGCATGCAGTGTGTGTGATGCATAATGACCGAGTGATGGGTTAAAAGCAGAAGACAAATTTCAGTGTGTGATGTTTGTTTGTGTGTGTAATAAACTACTACTGACAAAATAAAGATTCTATGCATGAAAGCAAAAATACACACAAATGAACACACACAAAAAATGAAACAAAATAATGTGAAAACATACCACAACATTTACACACATGTAGGCAATAGTTATACAGTCTTAACAGTAAATGAAGATCAAGTGTGACAGTTTTTAATCTGTCTTTCTCATTCACTATTTGTTCTGTCTGGGGTCAAATAGAAATGTCTTCTGCAGCATTCCAGCAGACAGATGTGTGTCAGTCTGAGGGCTTCAATAGGCAGCTATGATGCATCACCCCCAAGAGTAACATCTGGAACAGAGTGACCCATGATTTTAGGCCAAGAGGGCGGACACTGAAGAGAAAGGACTGCTCCATGTCTTTTGTACCCAAATATCCACCCGTAACACCCCCTACTGTCTCCAACAGCCTCTGTGTGAACTTTTGTTCTTTTGTTCAAAATATGAACTCGTACACACAATGCTGTCTATGTCAGAGAAATTTCAATATTGAGAAATTCCGTGGAGAATCTTTTCCATGCGCCCTGGCCAAAGCCTCTTCAGGAGTTCTGCAGGTGAGGAGGTGAGCGAAGGAAAAACAGACCCAAGAATGAAGCAACAACTGAGAGGAAACTGGATCTCTTCCATCCTCCACACAATGCACTACTGCACCAGATTAACAGAAGCACATGACAAGGATGCACACACACTTGCCAAAGTCTTTCTTCAGAGAACAGATTTCTGAATGCTACCAGTTTTCGCTAGTCTCTTTGTGCCAGCTTTGCAGTTTCGGGTGTTCGGTGTTGACTCTTGCTGATGCACAAGAAGGTTCTGCACAGCTTCCAAGTCATTAAACAAAAATGTTAACTTGGCCGTTCTGTGTTTCGCTGTCTGGGCATTGTGTATTTTTGTTTATACATTTTTTGAAGGAAAACAAACATGGTGCAAATTGCTTTTTTCACTCACGTTATTGTTCACATACTATGGGACCACAGCCTGCAGTGGAAATGACCGTCCACTTAAATGGACCAGTGTGGTCTAACAGATCCGTCTTGGTCCTAATTAGCTAATCCCCTATGTCAGACTGCCTTTTTTATCAAGACCAGATGACCTTATGCGACTGCTTCAGGGCTCAGGTTAGTGCTGCTTCCTCAGTTTGATGAGTCTGCTCAGCTGAACTTACCTGAACGTACAACTCTCTCAGCTCATACTGGAACTTCTTCGGGTCTGTCGTGATCGTTACAGGGCCAATCTCTGCAAGGACACAACACAAACATATCCTGTGAATAAAATGACCATGGGGTGCATTAGATGAACGACTGAAACCATGTTTACTGCCCAAACTTTTTTCTTTTGAGCCATTTGTTCGTTTTGGCAAAAGCTCATGAATGTCCAGATTAAACTGTCAAAATATGAAGCACAGGAAAGGAGATATTTAACTAAAACAGAAAGGAAAGGAAGGAAATTAAAGATACACACAGATAAAGTGTTGATAAAGAAATAACATGACAAGGGAGGACTTAGTGAGATTGGAATTACAATCATTAAATATGTGATACTGTACATATCAGGATTTCCTTTTCCTGCTCAGATCATTTACACCCATGCATCGACCTTTTGTCACTTATGTCACAGCTGTTACTTTACATCATGAACCAGGATTTGGATCAGATCCCATTGTTTTTACCTCCACCAAGGAGGATGTTTTCATAGGTGTTGGTTTGTCTGTCTGTTAGCAAGATAACTCAAAAAGTTATGGACGGAGTTTGATGAAATTTTCAGGATATGCCCGCTCTGGGTCAAGGAAGAGATGATTACATTTTGGAGGCGATCCGGATCACCGTCTGGATCCAGGAATTTTTAAAAGGGATTCTTTATCAATGTGATAGGGCATGGTGGAGCAGAGTTGTACATGAGGTCATTCAGCACCATCTAGTGGAGGAAAGTACAAACACTACCTAAAAAAAAAAAATACAAACACTATCTGTGATCTCCGAGTGCTTTTCTAGTTTTTTTTTGTTTTGCTTTGTTTTGGGGGGGTTTGCAACTTAGACCATGTCATTTTGTCTTAATTTTTTGTTTTGGTGTAACTTTTCAGTCATTTTTATCTTTTTGTATCTTTTCCATCATCTTCATCACTACATTTTTGTCTCATTTTTCTCTTGTACCGTTTACACAGTTTTCGTGCAGTTGCATCTTTTACATCATTTTCACCTTGTTGGGGCTTTTTCAGTGTTATAATCTTGGTGCATCTTTTCCAGTGTTTGTGACATGTCTTACAGTGTGTTTTCCATCATTTTATTTATCTGTGTCTTTTGTCTTGTTGTGTCTCTTCCATCATTTTTTCATGCCAACACAGCTTTGACATAACATTCATCTTGCTGCATCTTCTCAGTACTTTTAGTTTTCTTGCATCCTTTCTGTTGCTTTTGTCCTGTTACACCTTTCATCTCATTTTTATCTTGCTACAATTCTGACACTATTTTCACCTTGCTGTTTTTTTTTTTAAAACATAGTTCTAATCTTGGTACATCTTTGACAGTGTTCACGATATGTCTTATTGCTTCTTTTCTATTATTTTTGCCATATGCTGTATGTCTTTGACTTTGAAAAAATTATGACATTTTAATTATGGATATTATTAATATGAAAATATTTAATGTGATAAAATTGTCAAATAGAATCAAATTCAATTCAACATAGAGAAAAGAATATTTAACTGAATGCTTGAAGTCGTGTAACTGCTGAATGCATTGGTCTCAGAATGCTTTTTATCTTCTTTTTTGTACAGCTCCTTCCAATCAGATCACAAAAACAGCTCAAAAGTTCACCAATAGTTTACCTCATTATTTACAGTACGTCAAATCATTTCAGACAGTTACATGGTTCATAGCAGTACATCACACATTTGTTTTAAATGTTTTTGATGGTTTACTGCATGCAAAAAACCTCAGCCTCCTGATTTTTTTTTTTTTTTTTTTTTACTGGAGAAAACCAAAAACATGATGGGGAAACAGTGGATTCCAAGTTACACAATGGCTTGAAATAGACGGCACTGATGGTAGTTGCAGCTCCTCGCTCTGTCAACACAGAGGAAGACTTGTAAATTTGGACTAATATTACTATATTAATGTCCTCTCAGGATTTGGCCCAAGTAGAGCAATCTCTCACAGTATTATAACCCTGTGACAGTGTTACCCCACACTGTAGTGACAACATGTCTTGTGCTCTGTACTGTACCTCTGCCAGTGTTGGTAGTCACTGCTTTTTCTCAGCTTACTTTGTTCTATCCGTTAATGAGCTGCTAAGCCCCTTCTTGAGTCAAACAGTGTGACTTCAGCCGCTGCAGCTGTGCTGAGGAATGAGTCTGATGAGGGGCTGCAAATGCACACACACATTCACACACTGCAGTTCTGCACATGCAAGCAGATTGCAAAACAAGGGTTCTCTTGTTGAAGAGAGAGCAATTACAAACGATCCCTGACTTCAGAAAAAGGATACAGTCAGAACGGGTTTAAAACAGTCGTCAACGTTGTCTAGAGGCCAGGACCAAGAAGACAAATGAAGATATTTAGTGAGGTGTTGAGGGTCTTTAACCCATAAAGACCCAAACATCCACCAACAACCAAACATATCTACTGATCTGAACTGTTTTATGTCAATGAATGAATGAGTTTATTTATGGTTCTACATCAATCAGTACACCTTGTACAATAACTGCAACAAACGTAAAAACCAAAAAAAGGAATAGGCTGGAAACAAAAGCTTATCTTTTTGCCTTTCCTTTGCCCCTGATCCACCGTTTACATCAAATTAAATGTGTACAGCATCAAGCATTCACACCATAACATAAATAAAAACAACAACAACAGAAAAGTATCTACAGTCTCATTTCAATATTCCTGAATAATTTTAAAATTAAGGCTTCTTTTTTTCTCTCTTTTTTTCTCCTCTTTTTATTTTTTCCTTTCTTTGTATTTTTATTAAACTTTGCCATACCTGTTGATCCATTAATCATATCAATACATGTAAATACTTGGTGCAAAATACAGTTTTTCATCTTTTCATGGTCATCAGATATGACCCATTGGGGCGTTCAGAGGCTCTGAAGCGAAAGTGGAAACACTGTCATCTTCTACAACATTGATTCAATAAGAAAACCAGTGTAGTTGGATCAATGACGTTTGGTTTGTGTTCCGTTGCAGAAAAACTCACCTTTTCTACAGTTTTCTCTATTTTTGATACGTTAACCTTTGAATGTACTCTGCGCTTTAATGAACATCTGAATTAAATATGGGAAATTAAGTTTATGAAAATACATAATTTACAGTGAAAAACACAAAATATAGAGAATAATATTATAATAAATGGTAACAAAGTAATGACAAATCACTTAAAGGTTAAATAGAGTAAAAAAGTCATTTGCAAACTGTCACAAAAGCAGCACTGGGTTTTTCTGAGTTAAACATAACAGCTCTCTGAATGCAAGGACATTTCTGGTGGTCTCTGTTCGGGTGGGACTCTTACAACAGTTACATTTACATAAGAATTTCTCCACTTATTCATTTTCGCCATTAACAGCTTATATTTCTGTCTGAGAGGCTCTCCATCAGAACTTTCAGTTTTCTATAATAACATAGTCAAGAAGTCGTTTCTGAAATGACCCAGATTTTGGCCTGCATCGAAATCTTCAAGGTGAAGAGAGGGAACATTTGCGGTGATCAGAGGTGCTTTTTAAAACTAACATGGAAATGTGTCTGGCTGCTCAGAACGGAATATAGATCTCAAGCCAAACTTTTCAGAGATGGAAAAGCTGACATGTCTTTCCTTATGGAAGGAGTTCCCATGGCTGTTGTAAGTGTTCTTTAGACTATCAAAGCTACAGCGCCTCTAACCGCAGCTACCCTCCGCACGCTGCCGTGGTGGAAAACCAGAGTTAATAACTGTGTCAGTTCAACAGCACGAGTAGAAATTAATTTAATCCTTCAATGTCTTGTTGATGCTAACATATTAAGATAAAGGTACCACTGGGTGACCTCAGTAAGACTTGAGGTCCTTCATTACAACCACAATCATGTTTGGGAGTTGCAATCGGACCAATTTCCAGGTGCTTAGTACTTTACCCTTAGTACATTAATGGCTCAAGGGCAAAAATGCATTATCGTTCATGGCTTAGAGCACAGGTGTCAAACATGCAGCCCCGGGGCTAAATGCGGCCCCGCCAAAGCTTCCAATCTGGCCCTGGGGATGAATTTATGAAATACAAAAATTATATTTAAATTAGTCACAAAAACATTTCCGCAGGTTCCACATACAAATCAGTAAAATATTATTATAATGACCAATAAATACTCACAACTACACAATTACACATTTTTCTGTCTTAACATTTTCATGTAATTTTCCACTAAATTTCCACAAAAACGGG
>JAQQZY010000020.1:7287779-7299922 GCA_030068375.1 Ostorhinchus rueppellii | reverse complement strand
CGCTTTATCCTCACGGGGGTTGCATGGAGCCTATCCCAGCTACTTAAAGGTGAAGGCGGGGTACACCCTGGACAAGTCTCCAGTACAAATAAATTATTTTATAATAAAATAAATTAAAAAAATAAATAAATAAATAAAAAAAGATCAGTACTGAGTGCAGAGTTCATTCTTCTCTAAAATACTGAAGTTCTGGGATGTTCAGTTTGCCAGTGTATTTAACCTTTCTGAAGTGATTTATCATCATCTATTATGATATCTTATCTAAAAACAGGTATTTTCCTATGTCTAATTTACTGTTCATGTAGATGTTCACTAAAACTCCAATTAAAGTTGACAGTTATTATATCAGAAACAGAAAAAACTGAGGAAAAAGTGACTTTTTTTTTTTTTTTTTAGCAAATATATCAGTAACTGAATGTAAAAACAAGCATGGCCGTCCACTGTCATTAATCCAACTCCATGGGTTTTCCTGGTGAATCCATGTTGTAGAAGATAACAGTGTTTCCATGGTAACTACGGAGCCCCTGAACGTCCAAATAGGTCATATCTGATGACCATGAAAAGATGAAGAACTGTATTTTACACCAATTATTGACAGGGATTGATAAGATTAGTGGCTTACCAGGTATTAAACAGTGACATGCTTTTGGTCAGCGGTGCCTGTTTGGGTCTTTATGAGTTATTATCTCTACAAAATGGCTGTAAAATCCTCATATTGTAAATCAGAGCTGCATTTTATTTACTCATAAAACAATTTTGAACTTCTGAGTAAATATTTGCCAGACATGATGATTTATTTGAATAGTAAAAAGGCGGAACATGAAGTTTTATATTGCTCTGTTTTTATGAAAATACCAATAAAAACATCTCAGGTTATTAAAAATGCAGCCTGATTTGTAGCCTGAACATGAATCATATCACATGCGTTATAAAATACACAATGTTGTATAATTTTTCATCCTGCGTTACGTTATCATCTTTAAAATGTGATGTGATATAGAACGAGGCAGGCGTGGATATATTTTGATTCATCCTGCTAAGTAAATATTATGGTCTGCCATGACACAATATGCCAGCTGACATTTGCAGTTGGTGCCATAACAAAATGCATCATGGACCGCAGTGATATTAACTGCTTGAATAATAGAAGAGAACTGAAGGTAATGTGTACATGTTCCACAAGATAAGCACATGGTTTTGTCATTAGAGATGTGAATAAAGAACCAACACTGACTCATGATCAAGGCAAGCGTATCTATTTTTATTCGGTCTAAACTGAATCTACACAGGAAACATCAAGGCCAGCGTTAGCCTCTGAGGTTTATTAGGTAAATGTCTCCAACAGAGTGGTAGATTCGAATACTATAACTGCAAAGGGTTCTGACAACTCAAGCATGCTCATGCAAAGCAGAGTGTGTGACAGATAAAGGCTCCATTTACCTACTGATATGTACTAGAGTATATACATATAGACACACACACACAGCTGTGTCACTTTACAGACAATTCACATTTTCTATCCTGCACTGAAAACCACCTTGGTAATAACACGTACAGATGCTGAAGGTGATAAAGACTTAAAGCTGCAGGCATCCCTGACCTTCTCACATACTGTAATTCAAGACGTCTGAGAGGAATCAAGAATTCTTTCTACGGTTTGTGTGCAGACATTTAGAAAAAAGGTGTCAGATAAGACATGACAGAGAAATCTCATTGTAACATCAGCAGCTCTAGTTTAAAGGAGTGATACTTTTTGCATTTTTTAAAAAGATAACCAATACAAAAACATGTAAATATAGCTGAAATATAATAGAGCGAGGGAGGCTGAAAGCTGAATATGCTTAAGTAAAGGCCTCCCTTCATCAACTTAATTAACAATTCAAATAAATCAAATAAACAAGAAATTAGTTAGTGGTAGTGTAGTGTTTGTACTTTCCTTCACTAGTTGACACTGAATGACATCATTTTATTTTTATTTATTTGAATGGGACAGTGGATATTAATGAACATTAAAATCAGTTAAAAATGCCAGATTGTAGTGTATTGCTAAATTCCATCCATAGTACCAGTGACACAAAACAAATTTGGACAAATAAACAGCACCAATAATACAGGCACAACCAGAGAAGAGGACATTTGAGGGACACATATCATAGTGTACATATAGATACAGTGCAGGTTGGAAGAGCAGTTTGTTTAAGGAGGAAGAGCATGGGAGCAGGAGAAAGAGACATGTGCAAAAGTGCAGAAGTGTCAGGTTGTTTTGCACAAAGCCCTAAAGTGCACATCAGTGTAAAGTGCCAGTTTGTATTGCACGAGTCCCCACACTCAATTGCAAAAACAGAAGCGTGTAAATATTGCACTGTGTGTGATACATAAATATATGTAAGCACAACTAATGGAAGAAACAAAAACAAGCACAAATATATACAGGAGTGTTGTGTTAACGTTGTACACATATAACAGGTGAAAGAGACTCTGATGATAACCCACGGCATTACAGGGGGTTGCATGTTTGGTTTTCTAGCAGCCATGCTTCCAGCTTCCCCTTAAAAATGGTGAAGGTGCTGCTCTCTCCAATTGTGACTGGAAGGTTATTCCAGCTTTGGACACCATTTATAGATAAAACATTCTGACTAAAAGTGGTTCTTCTACGTGCAATTTGGCAGTCACCTCTTCTGCCTGATCTTGTGTCATGTCCTGTGAGTCTTTGCCTGTGGATGAACTCTTGGACAGGAGCCGGTGCTGGTCCACGTATACATTTAAATATAAAACAGGCATTTTTGAATATTTTCAAGTTCTCAAAGTTGAATCATTTATGCTTTTGTAGGACCTCACAGTGGGGATAGGAGTTTGATAAAGATAAAGAATCCTTTAAAAATATTCTTGGATTCAGTCAGTGATCCGGATCATCTCCAAAATTTAATCATCTCTTCCTTGGCCCAGAGCGGACATATCCTGAAAATTTCATCAAAATCCATCCATAACTTTTTGAGTTATGTTGGTAACAAAAAACAAACAAACAAACCCTGGCAAAAACATAACCTCCTTGGTGGCAGTAATAAATCACTTACGACAGGTTAAATATAGAGGAAAAATTCATTTCTGAACTGACCTAAAAGTAGCACTGGATCGCTCTGGGTTAATTAATTCTGAGTTAACTCTTTTGACCCAGAAAGTTGATCTGCTAAGACTGAATTTCATGTACAGGAGGTTACTATAGCATGTGATAATCATTTACAGTATATGTTAACCAGTGGACTCCCTGGGCGAAAGCCCCTGTTGGCGCCCCCATCCCAATCCCCCTTCAACCCCCCCCATTCGATGGCACTAGGGGCAATTGCCCAGGTAGCCCCTGTCAAAGAACGCCCCTGATGTTAACTACAGTCAGTGTATTTAAGCATTAATGCATTAATAAGGTAATGTTTTCTCAATAAACAAACTCTTTGCAGAGACTTATAACCTGGAACTCTGTCAGTGTCAGTGTGAGTTCCGCATAAATCCAGCCATAACTGGATACGAGTGACAGGGTTCAAAGTGACGCAAGTTTTCTTCTTTAGAAGCACACGAGTTAAAAGTTAAACCGCTTTAAAACATATTGTAACTGATACCCCACATCCTCTGTGTGCTGGGAGTGTTTGATCACTTTCACATGACCTGGAATTGTGTGACTGTGTCCACTCTTTAAAGTTTGACCTGTGACACTATCTGGGTCATGTTTTCTGTCCACCTGTTTCAGGGATAATACAGAGAAATCTCATTGCATCATCTGCAGCTGTAGTTAAAGCTCCAGTTGTTGGCTCTGTGGGGGGAAGATACTCAACTAAACCAGGGGTGTCAAACTCATTTTAGTTCAGGGACCACATTCAACTAAATTTGGTCTGCAGTGGGACGGACCAGTGAAATAATAACATTCATTCATTCATCTTCTATCCCCGCTTTATCCTCACTAGGGTCACGGGGGTCACATGGAGCCTATCGCAGCTACTTAGGGGTGAAGGCGGGGTACACCCTGGACAAGTTGCCAGGAAATATTAACATAATAATATATAAATATTGCCAATTCCAAACTTTTCTCTATGTTTTAAAGTGAAAAAAGTAAAATTATACAAGGAAAATGTTTACATCTACAAACTATCAAACAATGCCAATAACATGAACAAACTGACAAATAAGTGTAATTTTGACAATATTCTGCTTCAGTTTATCATTTCCACATGTTCATTGTAACTCACAGATCACAGTGGATCTACAAATACACAACACAATTAATAACAGGAAGAATATTGTTCAAATTGCACTGACTTTTATTAAGACATCTCAGGTTCTTTATATTTGTTCAGATTATTTACACTTTTTGTGAAATTATTATACTTTGTTTTACTGCAAATACGTGATGTTATTTAGATTTACAAAGAGAAAAATTTGGAGTTGTGGCTATTTCTAGGTTATTATGGTAGTATTTTACTGATCTGACCCACTCCAGATTGAATTGGTCTGAATGTGGAACCTGAACTAAAATGATTGAAAATATCCTTATATCTATTTTTGCATTTCACAAATTCATCCCAAGGACCGGACTGGACCCTTTGGCGGGCCGAATTTGGCCCCCGAGCCGCATGTTTGACACCTGTGAACTAAACAATGGAAAATTCCCTCTGAGTGTGAACAGAATAATAATTCACTGTGTTCACCATCAACATGCTCTCACAGCTTTGTTTTCCCCCAGTGTTATTGTTTGTGTTCTAATACAGGAAGTGAGAATACAAGTGGGCTGAGGTGTCACCGCTCACCTACAGACATGGGAATCCCTCAGTTCCCAGTAGCTCAGTTCTTTAGGGCAGGGATGGCCAACCCTGGTCCTGGAGAGCCACAAACCTACATGGTTTGGATTTTATATTCCCTCTTCCAGCACACCTGATGGTCGTTATCAGGCTTCTGCAGAGCTTGATGATAGGTTTATCATGTGAATCAGGTGTGTTGGAAGAGGGACACATCTAACACATGCACTTCAAATTATCTGGTTCTTACTAAGATTTAAAAAAAGGAAGAAGTTAAATTTAGAAATGTTAGTTAATTTATCTTGTTTTAAGTGTTAAGCTCGACACTAAAGTCTTACAACAAGAACAAACTCACCTTATTTCTTGTCTCAAATAAGAAGGAAATCTTAAAATGAGGGGATTACCTGCTCCAATAAGAGAATGTACTGATTAGGTAAGATGTCAGCAAACATAGAAACATTATCCCACTTTATTAAGAAACCATTACAGAGGCTGATGAAACAAAGCAGTAACTTAAATCATGGTGCAAGAAAAGAAACTCGATAAAAGTAATCATTCCACAGGAAAACAACGAACAAAATGATAAAACACATCAGAACTCTGCTAACAAATCAAGAACTACACTTCCTATAAACCCAGAATACTGTAAACCAGGGGTATTCAAATCCGGTCCTCGAGGGCCGGTATCCTGCATGTTTTAGATATTTCCCCCTTCCATCACACCTGCTTCAATTAATGATCAGCTCATCACCAGCTCTGCAGAAGCCTGATAACAATGTAATGGCTTCCAGGTGTGATGGAAGAGAGAAATATCTAAAACATGCAGGATACCGGCCCTCGAGGACCGGATTTGAATACCCCTGCTGTAAACACATCAAATTATCCCAAACTACCCTGCCCCATTGCATGCTGGGAAACTTCCCCTCAGCTGCTGCTCCAACACATTACAATATATTACATCTCTCCCCTAAAATCTCGTCAAAATAAGTCTTGTTTTAAGATTCAGTAACAAACTCCAGTTGCTGGATTCCAGACACAAAAAGCATCTGAAAGAAACAGAGTTTATTTTTGTTCTGACTTCAAACATGCGCTGCAAAAAATCAATCTGAGGAAATGACAGCAACTAATTTATTTTAACCATTTATTGTTATTTACAGGCTTAAAACATGACACAAATTTCAACGCAGTTTAACATGGCCTTTGACTGAAAAATTCCTACAGGCAGTAGCAACGTGGTAGAGACATGAAACCAAAGCCACAGTTTCAGTCACTAACATGTTTGACAAACTCTATTTTCCACAATCACTGCTTATTCAGTTCTGACTTTTTTTCCCCACGTATTATGTTTAGATCCTTATGTCTAACATACTATGTCCCTTATGTTTGTTTTGTATTGTACAAAAATCAAACAATAAAAATAAGGTGTAAAAAAAAAAAAAAAAGAAGTCATGTCTTAGTTAATTTAACATGGACACCCATGTTTCCTCCATAACCAGGAACAAATTGGTTTCCTGTCAGCACTGGTTCTTCACTTCAGTAGATAAGGCATTAGACTCCAGTCCAGTCGTTCCAACATCAAGTCCTGGTTATGGAGGATGTCATCAGCTGAATCAAACACTTACTCTAAGACTTTTTTCTATTTGTTGCTCTTATTTTTTAAAGACTTAAATTCTTACAGTCAGCTTATATTTAGTATATTTCATTTATTTTGAGGCTGTAAAAAGTTACATTTTAAGGAATCTTGTTTTAAAATCAGCCTTTTATGCTTATTTCAAGTCTTCTCCATACATCTGTAGACAAGCTTATTTCTAGATTTAACAATCTTTTTTTTCTTTTTAACTTTTTATTTTGGTATGAGCAACTTATACATTCCAGTACATACACAATGTCTACTGTTTTCCACCTTTTCACATTCAATTAGCAAAGCAAAAAATAAGGACAAGGTAGAAAAAAAAAATGAAGATAAAAGACACAATAATAATAAGGTAAAATGGGGGGGGGGTTATTCAGAATGTGTTGGAAAAACTATTCATTGCATTAATAGAGCCATGGCAGGGCTCCACCTTTTAATAAAGAGGGTTTTTTTTAGATTTAATAATCTTAATTCAAGAAATCTTGTCCAGTGAGATTATCCTGCTGCACGGACAGATAATTTCACATGTTTGGAGGATATTTTTCCTTAGATTTAGTGTTTTTATCTTGTTTTTAGACACCCTGTTTTTGCAGTGTACAGGATTGTGGCTCTGGAGGACCAGGGTTGTCCATCCCTGCTTTAGGGAATTGAATCATTAAGGCCCAAACCTAACTCACCCTTGGCCCTCCCCCTTACCCCTGCTCATTGGCCCTTGTACTTGGCACTACCCCATGAAATGGAGCTGCAAGGGGTAGGGGTGAAACATTCTCCTATGAAAGACCTGGGAATCTCAGAAAACCATTGGACTCAGGCTCAGGACGCGGTGCACTCTTCGTGGGTGTGTGCCAAACATGGACTTTTGGAGTTCAAAGTGTTTCGGCTTCATCTATCAAACTGAAACTGTCCAAAATGTTCCTGCTGTGAACCCATCCTGTGACTGCTGTGGTCAGGTTCCAGTTTCTTTAGCATATGTTCTGGTCCTGCCCGAGCATCACATCACATACTGGACTAAGATATTTCAAATATTATCTGAGATCATTAATAAACCCCTCACACCAGACCCAGTCCTTACCATATTTGGGGTTGATCTTCACACAAAGGAGCTTATATTCTCAAGGAACCATAAGAACTTGATATGCTTTTTGACAATATTGGCAAGAAGGTTCATTTTGCTCAATTGGAAACATTCAAGCCCTCCAGCTCATCTCGTTCTACTCAATGATGTTATGGGGCATTTGTGGTTAGAAAAAATATGATACAGCCTAAAGGACAAAGTTTTATTCAACATGGGAACTGTTCATTGACCATTACATAAAAATAAACCATCATAATTTTTTTTTTTTTAAAAGAAACAAAAAGAAACTAAGAGCATATGACATCCTCTGTGTTTTTTTCTGTCTCCTGTTGATACTTTAGTAACACTTTACTTGATGGGTGCGTTCATGACACGTTCATAACAGCTGTCATGAAGTGCACATGAAGCATTCATGACTGTTTCATGAGACATGACTCAATATTCATACCAACCATTTCATGAAAGTGGAACACAAAATGATGAAAACTTCCAAAAGTCCAACAATCGCAGAGCAGCATTGCCGTATTTATCCCAACCCACGTCACATCTGACTCAGTGGGCAAGTCCAGTGCCAGAAAGACAGAACATGGTCGAGCAAATTATGGATGGACATTCCTGTTTTAGTGTAGAAAATTATACATCCTTCAAAGGTTACTATCATAAAATAAACAAAAAAAAAAGCTTAAAATTCTCTTGGACACTGGACTTCCCCATTGACTAAGATGTGACAAAAAAGATGGCAATGCTGCTTTGCGATTGTTAGACTTTTATTTTGACAAGTTTTCATCAGTTTGTCTTCCACATTCATGAAAGGGCTGGTATGAATGTTAAGTCATGGCTCATGAAACAGTCATGAATGCTTCATGTGCAGTTGATGACAGCTGTTATGAATGTGTTATGAACATACCCATCAAATAAAGTGCTACCCTTTGTTTTGTCTTGTTTGGTTTGGTGCTTATATTATGTATGTATTTATTTATTTACTCATCTTCTATTTCCCCTTTCAGGATCTTATACATCCTTATACATCTCATCGTACCCTGTTTGAAATGTATTTAAGTTTGAAATATCCCAATAATAAAAAAAAACCAAACAAAAAACATTCTCCTATGAAACAGTCCAACCCTTCCAGACCTGTTACATCATCAGCAGTCATCGATGCCACTATAAACAGATGTGACAACTTTGTGTCTGAAAGAATTCCCCATGCCATCATCAGTACCTGTCTCTGTTCCATGGGCTTTGGTCATCTTTTTTGCAGCTATCAACCGCTTACCGCTGAAATGCGATCGATAACACATTGAAACCAAATTATTAAGTTGTTTAGGAAGAAAATCAGTACTTTTTGTGCTTCTTTCCTCTCACTGCTGCACTTTTTTGATGTGTTTACCTCCATTTTGCTGATGATTCGAACAGAATTATGGGAGATTTCTCAAATCCCTCTGTTTTTATAGTGCGGTCCTGAAAAAACTCTGTTTCGAGGCCAAACAGCCCTCCCCTTTAGCCCTTCCCCTCTGACTCAGCGAGAATCGGGACACCCCTACCCCTTCACGTGAATGCACAAAATGGAGCGGTAGTGCTAAGGGGGAGGGGCCAAAGCCTAAGTGATATCGATAATGGAACTGGAAACACTAAATTCTTATCAGCTCCCATCCATACTTACCATATGCAGGTTTGAGCTTTTAGGTGATTAAAACAGGGAGGTCAGGTCTCGTAAAACCCCCTACAATCAGTGCTGATGATGCTACAGGGCAGTAATGACAACAGAGCAGAGTGTTGTTGATCATAGTCTGAAAAACATGTGATCACTGCCAGGATCGCTAATGTGCATCATTGTACTATTCCTCAAAGGAGATGTGATGCTAACTAGCTCATTACTGAAAGCACAGTGTGATGAGCTGGCCCTTTGTACACAACTAATTAGGCAGCGATGGCAGCTTTTCGTAGAGTGCAAGGAGAGATACGAGGAAAACCACAAAGGAATCACAAACATAGGGTGTAAAGCATATTTCAACATGAATAAGCCTGAAAAGTCCAATAAAATATAACAATAACAATAACAACAACAACAACAACAACAACAACAACAATAATAATAATAATAATAATAATAATAATAATAATAATAATAATAATAATAAAAACCCTGTTAATTTCAGATTCTATCAATTATATGACATTAGGATCTGAGGAATCGTCCAACATTTACATCTGGTGGATACAGAATTGCTTTTATTGTCACTGTGTGTTCAATGAAATTAGGAGTGCTACTTCAGTCAATGCGAACAATATGAATTTTTTAAAAAAACAACACATCAGAAAATAAGAATATAACAAACATAAAATTAAAAAAAAAAGAAACTAAACTAAAAAGAAACTAAAAAGCAAACTAAGCAAATTGAATTTAAAATATAAAATTTCTCAAAAGTAAAACAAGTAAAACATTATTGCACATTATTGGAAGTGATTTTCCATATCTGTGTGTGTGTGTCAGTGTTATATGGCTAGATCAGAGCTGTTCCGTTACATTAGAGCCACATTTTCTATTGAAGCTGTATAGAGCCGATACACTCGTGTCTTATTTTCAAGTCGCCTCATCATCCTGCAGCTGCTTGTCCTGGAGTAAACATCCCATAAGCTGTACTCCTGGGACTAGAAATAATTGTGGCCCTATGATCTTGATTTTTTTTAATGAATAATTTAGATTCATGGATAATTTCTTGTTGCAAACATGTTTTTTAAATGATATTATTAGGATTCATCCAAGGCTTCACTGTAAAGCAACTGATCCTGATGTTTTGTTTTATTCCTCAGCCTGTTTTATTGTTCCATTCCTCAGATCACAGCAGACACTTGCTTCTAGCTCTGTGTGCTGTGTGTGGGGGGGTTTATGAGTTGAGTGAAGATAATCTGGTCTTAACAGTTGTGGCGATGAGAACACACACGACTCAATTAAAATATTAGCATGTTATGTAGCATAAGCAGAAAAGAGGAGGGTGAAAACGCTCAGAATGTGGTGGATTATGTTATTTATGGCTTTGAAAGAACACCCACAACATGAGCATCTAGGACACAGGTGTCAAACATGTGGCCCGGGGACCAAATCCGGCCGCCAAAGGATTCAATCCGGCCCCTGGGATGAATTTGTGAAATGAAAAAATTACATTGAAGATATTAACAATCAAGGATGTTCAAATCATTTTAGGTCAATTCAATTTAAAGTGGATCAGACCAGTAAAACACTATCATAATAACATGTAAATAATGAAAACTGCTAATTTTTCTCTTTGTTTTAGTGTAAAAAAAAAAAAAAAAAAAAGTAAAATTACACAAAAATGTTTACATTTATAGACTAACCTTTTATTTGGAAAAAAAAGTGAATAACCTTAAATCACTCAATAGAAGTATGTGGAATTTTAATAATATTCTGCCTGTTATTTAATATTTTGTGTATCTGTAGATTCACTGTGATCTGTACGTTGTGATTCACATGTATAAATAAGAAACTGCGGCATAATATTGTTAAAATTGCACTTATTTTACTAAAGAAATTTCAGGTTGTTCGTATTTGTTCATGCTATGTTTGAGTACAATTCATAGATATAAACATTTTCAATGTGAAATTTTACTTCTTTTCATTCAAAAGTTATCATCTTGTTATTTCTCTGGCCCCGCCCACTTTATACCATATTAGGCTGAATGTGGAACTGAACTGAAATGAGTTTGACAGCCCTGATCTAGGAGATCTGCAGCATTTGATTGCATCAGACTTTCTTATTTATTAAAAGACTTTTTAAAAAAAACAAACAAACATGTATTGCACGAACCAGTCTTGTCGCATCATTGTAATTTAGATTTTTCCTGACTGTCTTTTGTTTGTTTGTTTTTGTTGTTGTTTATAAAGCTGTAAAAAAAAAACTTGAATAAAAAGAAGTAAAAAAAAAAAAAAAAAGATCATGAATTAGGAAGAAAAAGTAAGACAGTCAGAGAAGAGCCACCATTGACTGGATTATCTGAGGGCAAACATGCATGTACACAGATTTGCATGTTTTGCAGTGGTGCCTTCGTAGGTCATCGGAATAAGCACTGAGAGCTCATGTGTCATTCTAATCACTTACATAACATCTAATCATTTGCACATTTGCAAATTCCCACGCTCCCATCAGCACAGATTTCTCCTATAACTGTAACCTCGACCTCTTCTGTTCCAAAGTCATATATATAGACACTGTTACCCATCGGGTTGGAATAAAATATACTTTGAATCTCTTCTCATGAAATGATTGTGACATTGTTATTTATTCTTGATAGATAAAGTGTCTCATTATGCAATCATTACATCTGGTCAAAGGTGGTCAATGATGTGTAGAAATAGGAAAACAAACAGGAATGTGTCTGAAAACAAGATTATTTCAACTTTATGGGAAACAGTATGTAAACAGTTGCAGAAAAATTATTATTCCAGCCTTGTTTTCTTCAGTTTCTTGTTCGTTTTAGTGCCTGGTCCAACTAAAGGTGCATTTGTTTGAACAAATATAATGAGAACAACAACAATAGCTCATTAATTCATTCATTCATCTATCCCTGCTTTATCCTCACTAGGGTCACGGGGGTCACATGGAGCCTATCCCAGCTACTTAAGGGTGAAGGCGGG
>JAQQZY010000020.1:7252163-7271613 GCA_030068375.1 Ostorhinchus rueppellii | reverse complement strand
AATAGCCTACATTTTAGCAGGCTAATGAAAACAATTCATGTTTAGACTGGAATGAGCCATTACAGTACTACTTGTCTTTTATTTTATTTTAATTATGTGTGGCCAATCGCCAATAGTTTTTCCTTTTTTTTTTTTTTTGCTATACATAATTAATTCGCAAAACATCTTGCATGAAGAATAAAAATAATTAACAGAGGATCAACATACAGCGTAGGACTCTTCACTTGTCATTGGAGTCTCCTTGCAGCAGCCTTGACGTTCGGCAAACTATCTGGCAACTTCTGGTCTGGGGGGAGGGAATGCACCGTTCTCCAGTAATGTGAATGTAATTGCAGTCCCAGTTTTGGGCATAAAGTGCATACTGCACCTTTAATAAGTTAACAACGTACTCAATGCTGCTCTCTTGGTGAGTTAAATATATTATAACAGACTTACAATCAATCATATCGGAGTGTCTGATTTTATACAATATACATCCGGCTAAATCAGTACTGAAGTTAGATACCACTACCTGGATTTTATTTAATTTAATTGATATATTTTTTAAGATACCCCTGCCTAACTTTTCAATATAAAGACATAAATTAATTAATTTATGTCTTTATTTCTGTAATTATTTTTATGATAGCCCTGCCTGTCATCCACAAGTGTATATGTCCACGGTGACGGTGTTGCTGACTGGATTTCATCACTCTCACAGCCCCGTGAGGGCGGTCTGGCCCCGCCCACTCCCGTGCGTCACAGGCGGCGTGGCGTGCGCAGCTCTTTTTTGTTGGGAGCGCGCTTCGCCGTCCCCCAGCCAGTCGCCCGTTGTGTCAGAGTCGGTCCTGTCCAGACGGAGATAGGACGTACTTCTACCGAGAGCCTCCACACACCCACCAGCTCAACAAGCCGTGCCTGTAGCCGCGTCGCGTCTTTACTCCAACCCGAAACAACCAACTCTGAATTTACATTAAATATGTCTAATATCGTCTGTTGTCAAACGCCTCAGGTAAGACTAATTTTCTGTGGACGTTTGTGTTGAATTTGGTGCTGCTGCTGTTTGGTTCCTTTGTCGTGTTAACGCTAGCTGTTAACATGTGGAGTACCGTTAAGCCTATCACCGGGGAGTCGGTAGACGCCAGTGTGTCCGTGTTTAATTCACCCAGATGCGAATATGTGCTCAGAGTAAAAGATGAGTTAGCGGCTGTCTTTGCTCAGACTGGGCTTGAAACGCCGCGAACGATGTAACGTTAAATGCAAGTGGCGCGCACAATGTCGCGCACAAACCGCGGCTTTCCGCATTCAGGTGTAATTGCGCGGACTTTCAGTTGAGTCGTACGTGATTTTCAGGTATCCGGTTAGCCCATGGGATGTTTTTCAGGGTTAAATCTTTGCTATGTGGTATTTCCCGTCCAATGTCCTTCTCTTTAGTCCATCTTGGCGAAGCAGCAGGTCGACATGCTAAAGCTAACACGACCTAGCTTACATCTCTGTCTGATTCTGCCTTCAATTTGCTAGATGCATGGCTCCATCCGCACCCCACATGGCTCTTACACTAACCTATTCATATTGTCTGTAAATGTAATCCGTGTAAAAGTCGGGTTAAGCACGTTCTAGAGGGGGCTGTTGGATCTGACCTAGTTTCTAGTGGCAGGATGTATGTATACACCCTATATGACTCCTGGCCCTTAGCCAGACATCATGGCCCTCTTACACTACTCCAACCAGGGGAGGAGGAGGATGAAGAGGAGGAAGATGATGATGAGGAGGAGGAGGAGGAGGTGGCTGGTGAATGGCATTACTCTGCAGCGAATAGACAAACATCCAATCATAAGACGTGCCCACTGGGGGATGCCAGGGTGGGAGACCTAGCAGGAGTACATCCTGTCCTTTACTCATTCTCCATTTGGTGCCTTGTTTCCTCTGTTTTATGATCTGTGACCAGTGTGTGAAATTATATTGATTGCCTGTTTGTTGGTTGTGAATGTGCTGTATCGATTGTCTACTAAAGGGAAATGGTTCGGCCGATTTTTAACGATTGATATCCTCGAAAGTGCCCCCAGTCTGTCAGTTGGCTGGCCACATTTATGTCAGGTGGAAAATCCTGGTCCTCTGGCTAATCCCCACGTGGAAATTCCCAAATTAAGCCACAGAAATTGTATTAAGTAAAATTATAGTGGTCTATCTGCATCACCTCTCGACAACAAAGCATATTATATAGTCATACTCTTAATTTTGATGTTTGAATGAAAATCTAGTTTTAAAAATGTTTTATCACTTATTTTTAGTGTTCTCATCGCTGTTCTGTTTGAGCCACTCGGTGTCTGTTTTACTACTACCTGTTCTGCTATTGTCAGCCTGTGTCTAAATTGTTGTCACCATGTGCTTCATTCGAGCTGTAAATTTCCACACACTCACACTGTGAAATCCACAGCAATGCCTATCTTCACCACCGGAGGGGTGTCTAACAAGCATTGACTGTTCAGTCAGACCTTGTCCTGACTAATTGGATGGAAAAATGGAGAGGGTTCATTCAGAGCTAAAAGTTGTCGAGCAGTGTCACTTTTTCTCTTTGTTGCTTTTGTCTCTTGGTTCTCCTATGTGTGTGACCAGAAATACTCCTGTACACCTCACTGTGTTTTCTATGCCGTTTTGTGTGGCTGTGTTTACTCGCTGATCTCATCTAGCTACTTATGTACTCACAAACAATGTGGAAAACACCAGAAAAAAAGAGCAACCCCTTCCTGAGAGATGTAGTATGCAGACTGTGACTTGCTTATCACAGCAGGTTTTGTTGCCTTTTATCCTTGAAATAGCATTTGATAGTTTCTAGAAGGTTTCTTATCAGTTTATGGTGAATTATTATTTTTAAATTGCAGACATTCTGATAAATAAATTCTGAAGAGCTGAAGGTGTAGTTTTCCTGGCAGAACACTCAGTTAAGTGTGAGATGGTAGAACGTTAAGAGCAGTGTTGGACCAAACCATGTGGAGGAGTTGAGGTTTTGAGTCGTCACAAAGGCATCTTTGGCCAGATGTTGCATAACTCCTCAAAACTGGGTCAGTGTTCCTTCCGTCCACACACAGACGAGATGAATTATAGCTTTCCATGCCAGCCACACTGTAAATGCTGTTCAGTGCTAAAGTAATGGGTCGTATCTTAGCGCGTGCCCTTGTTCTTCAGGATAAACCCATAAAAATCTGCCTTCCAGCACTATGTCTGCAAGTTTAACACATCTGCTTTTTCCATTGATTAACCAGATTCATGTACCTTTTTTTTCCTTGGTAATAATTGGCATTGAAGAAACATCTGGCTTTGAGACCAATGTTAACTGACTGCTGTTAAAAAGTGCAAATTACTTTTTTTAGCTGTCTTGTAAAAAAAAAAAAAAAAAAAAATTGCTACCAAAAAAAGGCTCTGCAAAGTGAATTTAGTCTGTAGATCCTTTAAGTCTTAACTGGGATTGTCCTGAATAAGGCCTTAATTCTGAAAATTGATCATTAATCCTTAAATCTGACACTCAAAGGCCTTAAAATTCCAAGACACTATAATCATATTGCTTTATTTGCTGTGGAAATCTTTAAGAATTCATGTGATGTGTAATTGGTGTTGATCATTTTATCCTAAAGGAGAGGAGAGTCCGGGTTCCTTTGGGGTCTTGAATTTACAAATCTCCATTTAATACCTTTAAAAAAAAATGTAAAAATGTATCAAATTTTATATGGTCGGTCTTGCGTTATGTTGCTATAAACTTAATTGCTGTATTGTGTATAAATGTGTCACAGAAATGTCAAAGTTGCAAAGAAAGTAACATTAATCCACTGGGATCCACTTGTTCCAACCTGATAGTTTATACTGAAATTGGGACCTAATTAGTGTTAACTTTGCAACCCCCCAGTGAGAATTGACTTAGAATGATGATAATCAAGGCATTGGAATAATTAAAGGCATTTTCCTAAATTCTAGGTGTCTGTGAAATGGACATTAAATTTTGATTATGTAGTCTTGTAAAGTCTTAAAATAAACTTGTAGGAACCCTGAAATCAGTGGAGCACCCCATAGGTATTCATGGGTGGAGGCATGAGCTTTAGTAGGTTGAATATCAGTAGCACAAACATTACTCATGGACAAAGTTGGATCAAAACATGTTTAAGACTGGTTCAACACAGTAACTATGAGGCCCTTTGGACTGTTTATGTGAATATAAGGTCTTAAATTTAACCCAACACCTTTCAAAATATCTTAAATTTGGCATTTTTAACCTGCATACCCTGTAGTAGGTTGCTTGATTTGGATGTTATATGCTAGTAAAGTATGAATGCATCTTCACTCTTAGACTGGAATAGGGGCCCACTGTTAATTTTTAAAGGCTGATCTATTTTGCACCAAAAAGGCTTTTTGTTTTCATTGTATAAACAAGTGCCACAGAAAAAGGCATAGTTCAGGGTGGACTTACTTTAACAGAAGGCAGCTTTAGAGTCATTACATACACTGTGTTGCAAAAATCATATTCATAGATGCACAGGAAAATAGAATTTAAGCCAAAAGTATCTTTCATGGCCTTGGGCTGGTAAGAATGTTCTCAATACAGTTTCCTTGAGTCTGTTTGACCATGGGGAAGACTGGTTGTTTCCAGAAGTACACAAAGGACATGCTGTTCCTCCTATGTCTGTCAGGCTTCATTCCCACTGATAACTCTGGATTGAATCCTATCTGTAGCTAGTGCACATTGTCTGGAAAGATCGACACACACATGCCGCCTTTAATAATTCTATAAACATGGTACAATATTAGTGTAGTTATTTGTAGCCCTCTAAATTCACACGTTCCCCTGTTAAGGCTGTTTTTTAATGAAATACTTGTATATTGACTTGCAGGCTGATAGCCAAATTAAACCAAGATAAAGTGACAAATGCATTCACTACATGTGTGGCATTTGAATAGGTCACTGTTTCATGAAGAGTTTGAGATGCATGTGACGTTGACATGCACATAAACCTTGTCTCCTCAGACCAGTCTTGTCACATGGCATGTGGGTACAGTTTCAATCTAAGTGGCAGCTGCTGTGGTCAGTCTTATCCATTTTTGCGCATGTGGGATAGTGATAAAACTCTGGCAATTGTGGTTTAATTTATTCACCAAGACTAAAACTGCAGATGGCACAGTTTTAATGGTTTGGCATTAAAACTCTGTTGGTTTTCTTAAATTCTGCTGCAAGATTTTTGTTAATGTGACTGTGTGTGTGTGTGTGTGGCTTTGTTTGGACTGCCCTGGGTGTGCCTGTTGGTGTAATCCACACTTCAAAGAATAAAATCTTACTTATACCTTGATGTAAAATGAGTGTATGTGGGATATTTGAGCCAGGATTACACAGTAGAGGTGGTACTTATGACCAACCAGGATTCATGAAGTTTTGAATAAATAAAGAAAGAAAGACACCAGGTGTTTTCACCAGTTGGTCGTCACCGCTGGCTCCCTCCTGCATTCTCCTTACAGGTTAGCAACTGAATGAAAGAGTTCCTATTGGGTGGAGCTAAGGGAAGGGGTTCGTCATAAGATTGAGTTGGTGTGGGCTTTGCTTCACATGGAGTGAAGACAGAGCTGAAGCCATGAGGTGGATTAAACGGTCTTGCTCGCCGTGGGACATGGCAGCAGGTGTGGATATCTCAAAGTGTTGAGTACAGAGTGTTGTATGGTAGGAATATCAGAGGCATATGCTTTAGCTATAACTCTGGACATTGTGATCAGATGAAGCCTCAAATTAATCATAAATCAGAGGACCTGTTGTTGCAGTGCTTTTTTTTTTTTTTTTTTTTTTGTAAACATTTCGGGCTGCATAGTTGGAAAATGATTGTTGGAAGGGTCGGTTAAAGACTGGAAGAGGGAGGGTATGATCGTCAAACACCGCCCCGTGCACACTGTTGCGTTAGTGCACTGTGTGGATCTGACTCATGCTTGTGTTGGATGAATCCCAAGAATGGGCAGCATGAATTTCTCAATAAGTTATTTGCTGTTTCCTCATTTAAAAATCCAAAATGACTGAGTTTGTTCTTTTTTTTTTTTTTTTTTTTTTCTCTCTCCAGGTTATAATGTATGACCACCACAGTAGAAGTACAGATCTATAGCCAACGGGTTTCCGAGGACTTGATTACAGTCGCTTCAAGCCTGATAATTTGTCGGTGCGACTGCTCCCCCTCTCCCTTCTGCTCGCTCCCGTGTGGTCAACTGGCATTTCTTCTGACAACTTCCCTGTCCCTCCTCGGGTGAAGAAGACGTGACTTCTGTCTGCTTTGCCTGGTTCTGGTTCCTGTTCGACTTGCAGCGTTGCTTCCTTGGATCTGAATTGCTTTCTATTAGGTAAGCCCATTACTAATGCATAGAACAGATAATACACAATGCACATTGTAGGCACCTAATCCTAATCCCCTCTCCTGTCATCAATTAATGAAGCCGTGTTGCACTGCTTGAAAGCATGATGGACAGCGAACTGCAGATGAGCATGCTGGGTATCGTTTCCCATCTACATACTTGATGAAATATTTCTTTCCTGTTTTCCTCAGGCATACCATTAAAACTTATCAAGATGATTCCAAATGGTTATTTAATCTTTGAGGATGAAAGTTTCCTGGATTCCACCGTGGCCAAAATGAACGCTTTGAGGAAAAGTGGTCAGTTCTGCGATGTTAGACTGCAGGTATGGTTTAATTCCTTCATGCACATATCCCACATGAGCCAGTGCACTTGTTGTGAGAACCCACTGAGTCATTCTGTGAAACCTAAGAGCAGAGCGGGGGGGCAAAAATTACAAACATGTCAAAGGATCTGAAGCAGTTGGAAACACAGGACATGTCAGAATAACCTGGAGCATTCAGTGTAATCTCTTAATATAAATACAGCACAGATGAATGGGATTTGTTGTAAAATCTGTGTGGGTTCTACTAGACTTAAACAAAACTTGAGACTGAGTAGAAAAGGAAACATAACAGGAAATGGTCAGTATTCATACTTGTACAGATACGTGTGCGTCACAACCTGTTCCTACCATGTGAGAGCTAATGGAACAAGTACTTCTGATGAAATCCCTGTAGTTGGTTTATTTCTAGTTTCCTCAGACCTTCATGTTGTGTACAGGTTTCTTTCTCTTTACTAAACATCATGTCATGTGCTTCTCTCTGTGAGCCAGATCACTCTCATCACATGATCAATCTGTGCTGTTGTATTTATTCAGGTGTGCGGTCACGAGCTGATGGCTCACCGTGCTGTCTTGGCGTGCTGCAGCCCCTACCTGTTTGAGATTTTTAATAGTGACCTTGAGCCTCATGGAGTATCTCATGTCACTTTTGAGGACTTGCACCCAGACGCTGTGGAGATCTTGCTCAACTACGCCTACACTGCTCAGTTAGTAAAACATCTGGCATAAACTGTACTTGAGTTATAACTTGGAAATGTTCACGTTTGAAACGACTAATTATTATTTTTTTGCCTCTGCTCAGGCTAAAAGCAGATAAGGAGCTGGTTAAGGAAGTTTACTCTGCAGCCAAAAGGTTCAAGATGGAACGAGTCAAACAGGTATGTCTTTTCATGTACTATTCTGTGATTATTTATTTAAATTTATTGAGTATTGTTACTGATGAACTCTAAACTTCCTCAGATTTGTGGCGACTACCTGCTGTCTAAAATGGATTCTCAGAACGCCATCTCCTTCCGAAACTTTGCCAGCTCGATGGGAGACGGCCGTGTTTTGGCCAAGGTGGACGCCTACATCCAGGACCATCTGCTGGAGGTGTCTGAACAGGAGGACTTCCTCAAACTTCCCCGTCTCAAGGTAAACCCTTTCATACACCAGACTATGAAGTGTGACGTTTCTTTTACGTATACATCGATAGTGTTTAAACATTTTTATTTTTTTTTAGAAGTGACAGCTTGTTCCAACCAATTAATTATAATCTCAAGCAGCTCCTCTCTGTGGTTGTCTGTGTCCCCAGATCCTCTTGGACTAAAAATAGACACTAGTGGAGGTCTCGGGTTGAATAACGTGTACTGGATTAAGCTTGTATTTTTACCTGACAAAAGATTAACAACTCTTATGAAGATGCCTGTATAGAACCAGCTGACAGTGTATTTAGGTCAAAGGGCTTAAAACACATGCAACAGGTCCAGTGTAGGGGGCTAAAGAATGAAGAGCCAGTCCATGGGGCCTTCAATGCAAATGGTTATCATCAGTGATGTGTTCTTTATTTATTTATTTTTAAACACACTGACATTAAATGTTGGGTTTCTGCTGTGCCTTGAATGTAAAAACTGGAATTGCCTGGAATTTAGGCCTTGTTCCAAATACCACTGTGACAGGCCTTAAAATATTAGCGCGTGGTTGAAAATGAGGAATTTAAAGCCCACTGCAAGATTAATCTGAAATTAGGAAGCCGCCAGCGAACGCCTGCCATCACCTAATATAATGGATTCACTCTGGGACTGTAATGGGATAGAACATCTTAAATTGAATGATAATGGTAATAAAAAAGGTTTGTAACTGGCAAACACTAGAGTAGCGCTACACGTGTTCCTAAGCGTCTCCACTGATACCATCTCAACCCTGAGGCAATTTAATAAGCGCTTGTACAGAACGAATAAGATCTGCCAGTGGCTTCATGTTTCAGTTCATAAAGGTCATCGTATTAATTTCCTTAGACGCTTCTCTCCTACAACATGTGAATCCAACTCTTGCATCACCCTGTGTTTACAGTTAGAAGTAATGCTAGAAGACAACCTGACTCTGCCAAGCAATGGGAAGCTGTACTCGAAGGTGCTCAGCTGGGTGCAGCGTAGCCTCTGGGAGAACGGAGACCAACTGGAGCGGCTGATGGAAGAGGTCAGTATTGGGGCTTGTAGCCTGCACTCTCAGGCCTATCTCCACTCCCACCCTGCCCCCTTCCCTTCCCTCTGACCCCTCCTGTTTTTGACATTAAGAAGTCATTCAGGGGGCTGAAGTAGAAGTAGCATGCGACTGTCATGCTGCCATGTCAGGACTGTTCTTTGTTTTCCTCTGATTTGTTGAGGTTTTTGCAGTAAGAAACTCTGTACCCCCTGAACCATACTACAAATTAGAGGTGAGCCAAAAAGAGCTGTCTGTTTGCTCTTGCTTTTTTTATTTCCACTCTTTTCTTTTGGGTGTGCGGCTGGTTTACACACAACCCCATCCTGAGGTAAAAGTGGTTCTGTCGTCCGAAACACAAAAACAGGTTCTCAAAGGTCTGACCCTTGATTGTGTTGTTTCACTGCCACGTTACTATCTGAGCAAGTGCGTGTTTGTTTGTCACTCCAGCACTAACGGGCCCTCCTCCCCGTTGATTTATCTCTCCTGTAGGTTTATTAGCAGCAGCAGGAGACCAGACTGAGGATCCAGGACTGAGCCACCAGGGTAATGAGTCAGAGAAAAAGAGAGGGAAGAGAGGAGCACTCTACCTCTCAGCAGCCTCTCTTTGCAGCCAAGCAACACTGCGCTCCCATCTGTCCATGCCACATATACAGATGCATCCGATTTTACATTTACCAGAACACATTGCACCCAGACATTTTAGCAATAAACGCACTTAATCAAAGGCCACTTCAGTACCTGCACATGCTCACAGAGCTTTCCCATCCACAGGCCATTTGAAGATACAGAACAGCTTTACACAGGCATATCGACTTCCTCAGCACAAATGCGGTTGCTCATTGGAATACAGAAAAATTGTAAACCTGAGGTGAAACTTCATTTTCCAGAAACTTTGTATTTGTTTCCCTCAAATTAGAATTGAATAGTACAGACCAACAGTCACAATGAGAAAACAAGTAAGAATAAAACCGGTATTAAAATGCACAAGTGGCATTTAAAAAAATGTTGCATACATGATACCTGATCACAGGTCAAAAAGATGATGTAACAACTTCTGTTTCTGCCTTAAAAAATTATCTCAAGTATTTAAAAAAAAAAAAAAGTGGAATTTTCCACTAAGAGGCACAATGCCTGATTTCAGTTTATATTTGCAAACTGCTAAACTATTCATCAGTAGCTGCTACTGACTTGTCATCTGGATTTGACTGCCCATTGTGCTGCCGTCACAATGACCAACTTCAGCTAGAGGACCGGTTTCCAAGCAGCAGAGGAGGAAAAGGGGCCACAAGCAACCCCTCCCCTTCCTTCTCTTCAGTCTTCACAGAAGATCTTTCCAGATGCTTCCTTTTTTTTATTCTTCCCTCTTTTTTTAGATGCAAATTAAGGAGATCCACAGTCAGATTCATGGCATAACTTCTTGAACCTGAAAGCTTAATCCACTGTGCAGTGGCAACAGTGTTGTTTTTGGGGTTTTTTTTTTTTTGTTTTTTTTTTTTTTAAAGGGAAGGTTTCCACACAGGCAGCTGAAGAGCCACGACTTCATCCCTTCCCCCCTCTTCCTCTAAACAGCGCTGCCCCCTTCTTCCTCCTCGTTCCATTCACCCCAGTGTGTTGGGGCTCTTAGTGTGTTGCCATGGAGACAGCCACATGGGTGTGTTGTTCCTGTCTGTCTTTCAGGTGCAAACGCTGTACTACTCACCTGACCATAAGCTGGTGGATGGAGGGCTGGTGATTGAGGGGCACAGTGAGGTGTTTGGTGGAGAGGAGGACCACCTTCAGTTTGTGCAGGTACTCAACAGCTTGTGCCTGGCTTCACTGGAGTGAAGTCTCACATTTTGCTTGGCGGTGTTCAGTTGTATTGTGCAACGTTTGCCTGGCCATGCTTAAAACCACCACACAGCCTGTGCCTGGCTAGAGTAGATGTGCCTCATTTAATGTCACCACAATGTAAAGATTAAAGTCAGTGGGTTAAAAAAGAACTTTAATTCCTGCCTGGCTATGCTGTTGAGCATCAAAATATTTGGTGTTTTTAAGGGAATGTGGTGTATGGGGTGTAAACGCAGCCTCAGATTTGTGTTGTTTTGAGTTGTGACTGAATTGTGTGCCGTTAGACCTGATCGAAGCCTGGGTCTGGAGTTTGCAGTGTTGTGTTGTTGGCTTCCAGTGGTATCAAAACCTTCTCAGATAGGGTTAGTATAGATTATGTGACCTGTAGCTCAGCAGGATGGAGGGTAGGTTGGGGTATAATGACGTGGCGTGTCGGCCACCGTGGGCCTGTGGCGAAAGCTCGGCTTCTGTAGCTGCATTGTGCTCTTGCAGAAGAAACCTGTGCGGGAAAGCACCCAGAGACAGATGAGCTGCAGCTCCTCAGGAAGCCTGTCACCCTCCAACCAAGCAGCGAATGCCACCAAACAGACCGCCAGGAGAGAGTGGAAGTACATCGCCTCTGAGAAGACCACAAGTAAGTCACTGTGCATGTAAAGGCATCGCACGGTCTGAAGAGCAAAGGTCGTGTGTTGCATAAGAAAAATGTGTGAATAATCCGTATGTTAATCTCCCCTCCAGACAACACCTACTTGTGTCTTGCTGTGCTGGATGGAGTGCTGTGTGTGATCTTCTTGCATGGCCGAAGCAGCCCCCAAACCTCCCCTTCTGCCACCCCCTGCCTGATGAAGAGCCTCAGCTTCGAGGCCCAGCCGGAGGAGCTGGAAGAGCACCCGCTCTCCCCAATGCACTACGCTCGCTCCGGCCTGGGCACCGCAGGCCTGAACGGAAGACTCATCGCAGCAGGTTCGCACTAAAAGATTAGACGGGTTACAGATCATGGTTCTCAAGTAGCTGCAATAAATTATTCAGTTTAATATTTAATTGTTGGGATGAATTGGATGTCTATTCTGGGACCACTATGTTGAATATAACCTGTTTTGTGATCATCCTGCAGGAGGCTACAACAGAGAGGAGTGTCTGAGGACTGTGGAATGTTACGACCCCAAAGAGGACCGCTGGACCTTCATTGCTCCCATGCGGACTCCAAGGGCTCGCTTCCAGATGGCTGTGCTGATGGTAAATCTTTGTTTTATCGGTACTACAATCAGTGACATGTTGAGTTTTGGCCTAATGGTACCCACAAAGCGTTCATACAAGTTTCACTGGTCTCTAAAACCGCCGGCCAGATATTTCAGTTTCTGATTTGTTAATTTGACAAAAACGTCCTTTAGGTCCTAATACATAAAGTGAATCAATTGAATTTAAGTGCAAGTGGTGATGAATCCCGGTCTAATGGCTCTATACGTCCCTCTCAGGGTCAACTCTACGTGATTGGAGGTTCAAATGGACATTCTGATGAGCTGAGCTGTGGGGAGACGTACGATCCACACGCTGATGAATGGGTTCAGGTGCCAGAGCTCAGGACAAACCGCTGCAATGCAGGTGAGTCCATCCTGCGACAGGACATCTCTGTTTTCTAGTCGCGGCTCATTTTCTGTTCATGCTCAATCCTGTCTCTTCTTTTTAAGGCGTCTGCTCCTTGAACAACAAACTGTACGTTGTGGGAGGGTCGGACCCCTGCGGACAGAAGGGCCTGAAGAACTGTGACGCTTTTGATCCTGTGACCAAAACCTGGTCCAACTGTGCTCCTCTGAACATCAGTACGTGTCCACTCAGAACATTGACAAAGGGGCCCGAAGGTCTTATTTTTATGGAAAAACAAATGGAGTTTATTACGTAAAGGTCCCAAATTAGGTTGTAGCGGCGGAGTGTTATGTAATAGACCTTTTCAGTTTGTTTTCACTGAAGGGGAGCTGTGTAATGCAACTCGACGCCATAAAAACGCTTGGACTCATTAAAACATGGTTTTCAGGGAGGCACCAGGCAGCGGTGTGTGAGCTGGAGGGCTTCATGTACGTGATCGGAGGGGCGGAGTCGTGGAATTGCCTGAACACTGTGGAACGCTACAACCCGGAGAACAACACCTGGACCCTCATAGCCCCCATGAACGTGGCTCGGAGAGGGGCTGGCATCGCTGTCCATGCGGGTAGGTTCACAACCGTCACAAAGAAGGATAATGTTCAACAGAAGTCATGTGGGAAATGTGGTTTCAGTGGAGAGAAAAGCAGATGTGTAATGCTGCTATGATCTTATTTATATTTTTGACAAGTTTTAAGTAAAGTTTATTTCTATAGCACTTTTCACAGACAAAGGTCACAAAGTGTTTCACAGTGGATCAATAAAATGCAAATAAAAGCACATGTAAAATAGTCATACAATAGATTAAAAAGGCTCATATTTGTCTAAACCCACTGTTCTTAGTCTGTGCTTCATTTCTTTGTGTATTTGTGTTCATTTTAATAGTAAAGATTTTATTTATTTTGAATCTATTCTTGTATTTTATTCTATTTGTTTTCCTGGACAGCACTTTGGTCCGCTGTGGTTGTTTTAAAGTGCTGTGTGTATATAAAGTTGGATTGGATTTGGACCCTAATAGTTCACACAGTTTGAATCTGAACCCTCCAGCCGCTGATCAACTGTCTTTAGATTCATTCAGGCAAAAATCGAGTGAATTTCTACAACTCGTTTGAATTCCAGCTTAATTTGGTACATTTTACATCTAGTTACATCACGACATTTGCACATAGTTGGTCAAGACTTCCAACGAACATTTCACCAGTTTGACATAATTGTTTATCAGCAGCAGTTGGAGTAAAAACTGAAAATATGTCCAAACTTCAATCAGATTACATAAAATGTTCAGTTGTTGTTGTTTGTATTAATGAACACAAGTGGTTGAATGGAACAGAAAGCACAGTTAACAACCTGGAGGGGGCGGGGCCTGAAGTGACTCTTGCATTTAAAGGGCCAGCGCTCAAAATGACCTTTCTGGTGTCATTAGTCATAAATAGGGTTGAACATGGACCTGTGGAGTCGAATGAGTGAAGAATTCAGAGCCAAGCAGAGCATTTACAGTTTATGGAGACCACAGGGATACGTTTTGAAACGTATAATTCCATTTAAAAAACAAAATATCAGTCCTTTTAGAAATGATACAGACCTGCTGAATTTCAAAGAACACTGATCTGGACTCTGTCTTTGCTTAAGTATATTTCTTCTGTGCTGTACTGACAGTAAATCTCCACACGGCCAATAAATCAATAGGCCACGTAATGAATCGGTTCATTACAGGGAAACAGTTTCACTCAGCTGTTTTCTTACACTTCCTCCTCCTTTCCAGGAAAACTGTTTGTTGTCGGCGGATTCGACGGCTCCCACGCGCTCCGCTGCGTGGAGGTGTACGACCCCGCCCGCAATGAGTGGAGGATGCTGGGTAGCATGACGTCTTCACGCAGCAATGCGGGAGTGGCCATGTTGGGCGACGTCCTCTACGCCGTGGGCGGCTTCGACGGGAACGAGTTCCTCAACACGATCGAGGTGTACAATCCCGAGATGGACGAGTGGAACGACTGCACCAAGGCCTCGTCTCCCCTCTCTGACTGAAGAGGGGGGAGACGAGGAGGTGGGTGGGATGGAGGAAGAGGCGGGGGAGGGGGGTTGGGAGTTTCACAGTGCTTCACCTTTTTCCAAACTAACAGGCTTAGTGACGTAATCGTGTTTCGTGATGTTCTGTGTGTATGAGCGGAGTTATGTGGGGACGAACGGGAGGGGGGGAGAGGGGTCTTCAGTGAAGACTGGCTTATATTTGATGGGGAGGGTGGGGAGGGATTGGGTTGTTGCCCAAAGCAACATGACGCCTTTGCATATTGCATAAAATGTTTTTGTGCTGTACATATTTTATTTCTTCCTTATTTTTTGTCATATGCCAACATGAAAATACACATTTAGTGCTTTTTCTTCTCTTAGAGTTGAAAGGTTTTGTCACTTTCTTTGAGGGTTTTTAGATGAAACCGCTCCTCTCGGTCACGTGACTGGTGGCAGTATGAAGTGATTTGATTTCTGAAAGTTAAGTTTATTTAAGAATATTTCTGTTGTGGAAAAGTAATTTTACTCACTCTTAAAGATCAGCAGTTTGAAGCCTTACTCAGCGTTCGAGTGGAGAAACACCTGTCATGGCTTTTTGTGTCATTTTAAACTACAGCTGAATTGCTTTTTCTGAATCTTAAATGGCCTTTTTTATATTTTTTATACACTGCTAATTTACCAATATGAAGTAGTAGCAGACTGCTTGAGTCAATCTAACCAGTGCCAGTTTTTTTAGTTAATTTTTTTTTGTGCACACACCACACACGCACAATGCTTCTGCTAACCAAACTTTTGTTATTGTGATTTAACAACTGATGTATGTAGAGATGCAGTTTACTGAAAATCCTTTTTTTTTTCTCTCTTGTGTTTTCAAGTGTCAGGCATTGGCAAACTCTTCTGGAAGGAATGTTAGAACGAGAAACTCACATTTGTAACATTTCTTAATTAATAAACCATTTAAATCCGTTTTGTCTGCAGCTCTTTTTCTTCGATGAAGTCACTTAAGTTTCACGTCATTTCTTATTTCTAGTTTTATTTTCTAGTTTATTTGGTAGGGACCATGTGTTTTCATGAACATTGTTGTATTAAAAAAAAAAAATAAAAAAATACACCCATGTAAATATGCCAGAATTGGTCAAAATAACTACTTTTCATCTACAGTCCCTAGACAGGTGACCATTTATTAAAAAAAAAAAAAAAAAAAAACCCCCAACAGCCAACATTAAAACACCATTCATTCACCATGGACTTAAAGAACTACTTTAAAAAGAGAAGGGGGGGGGGGGCATATTGGTGGTTTTTAAGGTTCAGCTCAAGAGTCAAACATGATTTAACTACTGGCTGTGGTTTGAAGAAATGGATGCGGGGGTTTGAGCCGGTCCTGCTCTTAGTTTCATGTAATTACAGCGTCCCGATCACTGCTGTCTAAGCTTTCATTGCTGCCATTTTCCTGTGGGACTACCTCACTAAGCCAGGTTTTTTTTTTTTCTGCTCCTCTAAGTGTCTTTTAGGGGAGATTATACTAAGCTGGCTAACAGACCTCAGAAGGAAAGGACAGCGACAGTCACTCTGGGCCACTGCAGCGTTAAACCCAAGACCAGCTGAGCTCGCTGCATCTGCGCGACCTCGGACTTCAATGGCCACCCGTCGGTTCGTTAAATCCCTTCCTAGATGCTTAGTCACTTTCAACTCATTCACCAGCTAGTCTGATAATCGCATCTGACACACCTGACAGTTGGAGCAAAACCAGACACTTAATGGGTCGACACAGGAAGCAGGGATAAGCTGACGAACCGGTACCACTGCAACGGTCAACGTTTACGTTTCACCAAAGCAAAGCCTTAGTTCTGTACACAGATTTTATTTCATCAGTTTCCCTCTTGGCTGTTCTGAGATGAAACAAAAGCAGATGACGAACACAGATTTTCACCTTCCTAAAATAATTACCAGGTTTTTGTTTTCTTTTTAGGATACACAAAATATTTAACCAAAAATTGAGGACTTGGGCAAAAAAAAAAGAGTCTTGTCAAAAATTACTTTAGGGAGATATGATGCTCACAAACAAGAACATTCATCTAAACTTAAAAAAAACCCATGAGGGATGAGATAAAAATAGAAATTCTTACTTTAGTCACACTTGTATTGTGTCCGGGCAAAGAAAATGTCTCTGAGATGAGATGAGCTAGCCCACGTTGATAACTGACAGTTAAAATTATGTAACAGAAGCATCATAAACGCAAACAAAAGATTAAAAAAACGTGTGTATGGAAAAACTGTTCATTAACCCTTTCATTCATACTGGTCAGCTCGGTGGACAGGTGTTCTCCAGCTGCTCTCTTCCATATTCATCATTGGTTTTGTTTTAGTTTCAGGTTCTTCATAAACCTGATCTGCACCGACATGTTTGAGTGTAAATCAATTGCTAATTGTTATTAGATTGTAATTAACACTTCTCTAAATCAAAGAGTTTTTGTTGTATATTATTTCCATGAACTTGGTAATAACTAGTATTGGAGTATGATAAAATGTGCCATAATTGTATTTATTTTTATTTACTTATTTTTTTAGTAATTCGTAAGAGAACCTGTAAACTTGTAAATCGTAAGAGAAATTATGTTAAGAAAGGAACGAGAACAAAATAAATAAAAATAAATAAAGGCTGCATGTCTGACACCTGTGATTTAAATAAAGATTTTTTTAAAAAGTATGATAAAATGTAAAAAAAAAAAAAAAAACAGATCAGCTGCATAAAAAAAATTTTTATTTTAAAGGTTTTTTTTACACAGTATATCAAAAATGAAAAGCACGGTGTCCAGCTGAGTCAACATTTTTGTAATTCCGTAAAAAATAGGGCCATAAAATTTTCAATTGCATTATTTTTTCATGTCTGAACAGGAATAAAAACACAGGGAAAAAAATCACGACTAATGTTCTGATCATTCATGCATGAAAGAGTTCATATTAAACCTTTGTGACGAATGAGTGTTTTTTTAATGACTTGCCCTCGTCCGTCTCCTTGCCCTTGTTCCCCTCCACCTCCACTTCCTGTGACGTCTGATGCTTTAGCCTATGTGTGTCAGCGGCAGCAGATGTAATCTCAGCCTGTGAGCGTCACCTGCCTCTAATCCCCTTAGTCACCTTCCACACACATGTCCTCACATGCGCTCGCACTCACACCATCAATTAGCAGCACAGCACACATGCTATACATGCACCGTGATACGAGCTCGGCAGGAAACAAACACCATAAACAGAACGAACGCCACGACAAGTGTGTACTAACAACTGTGATGCGGAGGTCCCCTTCATCCCACAACTGTTTCTATTAGGTTTAAATCCAGAGAATCTAAAGATTAAAAAAGACAACGAATATTTGTAGATTTAAGTCTATTATTGACAAAAGAGTAAGTGCCCTTTTGTGGAAAAACACCAGAAGTCCAAGAATAACTGTACGCTGGTCCGAACGATCTACAACTGTTCCTTTAGAAAAAATGACTTCTATAATCAAACATCAACAGAATAAATTCCATCAGATTTGGGATCCTTTCATCAATTACAGAACAGGAACAGACCTGACACAGCTGATGGAAATGTCCGGTCACATGGAAATAGGGACTAATATCACAGAAATATGTTTTTGTTTTTTTTAAAAATAAAATGGAATAGAATTGAACAGAATTCACTAGATTCCCAACCAAGACCTGGAATTAACTGGGTGGGGGGGGTTAACTGATTATTGTTTAATTTGTTCAATAATTGTAATTGTATTATTTTGTTATGGTATGAAAATAATAAAAAGAATGTTGGGAAAAGAAAAAGGTGATGTGGAGAGGGTTTGACATGTCCTCAAACCCTACAAGCACTGAATAAAGTGTTCTTGTTCCAAAAGTGGATTATTTCTTGTGAATAAATTCTTGCTTAATTTTATTATTATTTTTTTAGGGCTGTCAAAATTAACACGTGAAAGCAGATTAATCCATCATCACAATTAATCTGATTAAAAATTGATCCTGGGTCTTTCAAGTAAAGGTGAAAACAGCAGCTGGCAGAAGACTGGAGAATATTATATTTACTGCAAGGAAACATATTCTCTTCCAGCGGGTCAGTGACAGGATTCCTTCAACCTGTGGATGGCGTAAAATCATTTTTAACCCATTGTTGACCGAGTATCATACAGGCCGCCTGGATAACGAACCGTTCCCACAGAGCTCAAACTGAGCTACATGTAGTTAAAGCTGTCATTTCCTGAACATCGTATGTTCTCAGCAGCTTTTCCTAAATGCATGACTAACTCCGGTTCAGATCGTTCTGCTCCAGACTAACTCTGTCCTTCCTCCAGCTCACTCTCCTCCTCTATCAACCTTTTAGAAGGTTTTCTCTCTGAGATTTTCTTGACATGTTTTTTGACAAGTGCAATGGTGAAAAAAATAAATGCATAAAAATAATCAGTGGAACCGGCGAGTGTCTCCACACGCCCTCTCTGCTCTGATCCGTGTCATTTCTTGCCTGTGATTGGACCATTGCTCCAAGTGGATGCCTGTGACATACCATAATAACCTGCATATCCCTGTAAAGCCCGCCTTCTCTTCTTTCAGGAACCATTTGAATTTTGTCTTTAGCCCAAATGGTCGAGGAGTTACGGTGACTTAAATAGAGCTTATAAAGCAGGAGCGGCGGTGCTCTGATGGGAAATACAGGCTGAAACTAATCTGACCTTGGAAAAACAGCTCAAAGGGACCTGTTTTCAGTATTCTGCTCCATGCCAAGATGCACCCACAGTATAAATTTGGTGCAGATATCTGAATACGTTCTTCAGATAATGTCATTATATCTTTGGACAGACAGACAGACGACCAAATGATTACAACAGTGTAAGAAATGTTCAGACCTTAAATGATAAAAATGTAGAAATTTCTCATTGTTTCTTCATTTGACTTTGAACTAATGCTTCTGCTTTTATCCTTTTACTGTTTTATAATTATATTTACTGTATATATGTGTCCTATATTTAGATTCTGTTAATCAAGGCTTTTGTTTTCTATCTTTCCATTATTTATTTATTTCTTATTTTCTCCAGCCTTTCCTCGGGGGGGGGGGGGCCCTCTGCTTTCCCACCCTGGG
>JAQQZY010000020.1:7201287-7211814 GCA_030068375.1 Ostorhinchus rueppellii | reverse complement strand
ACTGTGGTACCCCATGGTGTGGAAAACAGAAAGTTCACACAAAGAAAAGAAGAGACATTAGTGCACGGCTTTGTGATGTACAGATTGCACGCCCTGTTATCGTGATAATGAGATATATATATATATATATATATATATAAAAATATAAATAATACTGTCTTGTTTGTATGTTTAGTCTGTTTTTAAATGTTGAGGACTATGGATGGAAAATAGCTCCCAGCTAAATCTGGCATATTTACACAAATAATGTCCATTAATATGCTCTGTCCCCATCAAATAAACAAACAAGTAAATAAATAAGAGGTCATTATTCTATTCTACATATCTAAAGAAATACCAAAACGCAATTTTACATCTAGCCAGAGGTCGTCGAAGGCAGCCTTCATCTCCACCTCCAGCACGTCAGACAGCGCCACCTTCAGGCAGTTTTCTAGTTCAGAAAAACAACAGCTGAGGTCACAGTTTCTCCCATCTTCATTTTCTTCTCTACTTAGTGGTGTGTTATCTGCAATCACATGAATACATAAAAACAGTTAAATTAAGTAGAAAGAAAATCCACGTGCATGTCAGCAGCCAGTGTATGAGCATCTATGAGAACCACAACAATACCAGGGGTTTCCTGGTCATTACTCGGTTTAGGTGCACCATCCACAGCCACAGAAGACAAAATAAAGTAAAACCAATGCAGTGGCCATCAGAACTACATGACTTTTCCAAGTTTTAATGGTTCTAGTTGGTCACCAGTGGAATTTTCTTAAACTTTTACAGTGGTCCTTATTTACTGTCAGCTCTAGTTTTTTTTTTTTTTGTTGTTTTTTTACATTTTGCATCCAGATATGGTAAAAATGATGTGACAGGAACTCTTTTATTTTTAAAAAATGCTAAATATTCTTCTGGCAAGACCCCCAAATGACCCACTTTTGTGCCTAATTTTCTACAAGCTAAAATTATTTATAATCTATTGTCAAATAGCATCACATTTCCCCAACTGTAACTAACAACAGCCCAAAAAGCCTTCTAGAAGCACTATATAAAGTTTGGTTCACAGAACATGTATGTATCAGCACGTGCCTTATGAGCTACATGAATGTAAAGGGTTAACATTTTATTACTTTTCTCACTCCAATGTTTCTATCAACTGAAGGTCACCATTACCACTTAATACTAATGGACTTGAATGTAGCAAAGGGAAAAAAATAGGAAAAGGTGGGGGAACATGTGCTGAAATGGTATTCACTACTAAGCACTGCACCATGACGGAGTAAGCCAAGTAATTTCCTGTTTTGCATGAAGAACACATTAATCCCTGGCTCACCTTTCCCTGCAGAAAGGCCTGCTCTTTCTTGACTGAGGGGCTCGACTGTTGTACAACTCCTGCCCAGTGCTGGTGATGAGGCTATGGAGCTGGTGTGAGGAATCATGGGTATCTGAATGATTTGCAGGGGGGGAAAGCCATGACTGGATCTCACGACCTCTGCTTCCAAATCATTCTTCCTGAGGGCCTTGACCCCACTCAGGAGAGCCTTACTGCACAGGTTCTTATCGTCACTAGACAGGAAAGAGGGAGATAATGGTTTTTAATCCAAAATGTATTAATAACACAGACAAACACAATTAAGGCCATGCAAGCCTGTCAGTAAAAAAAAAAAAAACAAAAACAGTCAGAGGTTTGGAGGCAAAATGGAAATCTGTGACACTTTGTACGCGACAAATCCAATGTCTGCTGATCAATTTCTCCTTTAATTTAGTTAAATGATCAATATCAGTGTCTGGAGATAGTTTCGGTCACAAAATAGGTCATAATGAAGAAGACAGCATTACAAAACCCACTCCTATTGAGAGATAAAAAACCCCAAAGTCAAAACTCTTTGCTCAGCATATCTATTCTTTCCCAATTAGTCAGTCTGGCCTTCTCTTTCTCTCATCCCAACTGGAACTATCTGGCTGGACCCACTCACAGTCACATGCATGTGCATTATTTGCAGAGGACACACACTCTGCAGCAGCAGCAGAATATCAGAGGGGGAGGGGGAACTCACGTGCACAGGATGAGAGCACACTCTGGGTACAGACTCTGGTATTGCAGGCAACACTGCAGCACTCGGTCATCATTATTCTCAGCGCTCAGACCATCTGAGGACAAGAAGGTACAAAGAAAGAAGGAAGACAAAGGAGACACAGAGAGACAGGGCAGAGGAGACATGTTTAATTTATGAATCTGAAAGCAATTTGTGAGTGCCGTCGCACACAGCGTTAAAGAACACTGTCTATTTTTGTTTTAAGACAAGGACAAAGACATGTTGATGAAGAGCACAAGATGGAGCTTTAGGGTTTATTATAAGTACACAAAAATTGTTAAAGCTCCTAAATGCTTCAAAATAATCAGCAATATCTTCGAAGTGTCTGTATTATTAAAAAATCTTTCAGAAAAAAGGCTGCGTGATTGATTTTGTATTCCACTCCAGTGACATAAATGGGTTAATCTATGCAGGCTATGAGCTCCTGCCCTTGAGACGTACAGAATCTGTGCTCTGATAATGAAAATACAGACTGGATGACCTGCTTAGTGGCACTGCCCCCTAGTGCTTATATGATTAGTAGCCTAACATTTACCTACTAAAGGAACATCAGGGGTTAATCTCAAACAGGTCAAGCAAATGTTTTTAAGTTAGAAACATCATACTCAGTGTTTCCTTGGAAAAACTTTGGGTATAACTAAAAACTGCACCATTAAATACTGATATAGTAATCTACGATCCATTTACCAGGGACTAATAGAACTGTGATACTTTTCAATGTGGACTGAGAAGTATTTGTTTGGAGAATAGCTCATGAGGAAGCCAAGATCATTTTCTGTGTTTTTTTTAGTTTATTTTTGTGAGTTTTCCCTCCTTTTGTTGCAAAGAAACTGCTTTACAGACTTTGAGTCATTTTTGTCTTTTTTTTTTTTTTTTTAGTCTTGGGCAGAGAACATATAGCCAGTTCAGTAAGGGGAGGCGACAAGTTAAAAAGGCTCCTTCAGAGAGAATTCTTTGGGGTATCTATTCTGAAAGCAACACAATACCCAGGCCTGAATGGTGAACTCGACTTCTCCCCTTTTCTCTGACTTAGGTGGAATGAAAGCTTTATTTGTGCCCTTCCTCCGCTTCCCCATACTAAAAAAAAAAACCTTATTGTTTAATCTGTTTATTTCTGATTTTTATCTAATGTGATGGTTTATAGTGCTTGAAATGTCCTAGATTGTTATTTGCTTCTATGTCATGTACTGCTCTGTTTTCTTTGTTTACATTTTGAATTCTACATCCTTGTCTTTAAAGGAATAAGACAACCAAACGTGAAATTAAGTCAGTCTCTGTCACCCCCAGAGTTAGAACAGTGGAAAAAAAAAAAAAAAAAAAAAAAAAAATCGGTTAAATTCCATACAGGTGTTGTCCTGCTATGGGAGCAGATATTTTAGCTTTAGCTTAGCGCAGTTGCTGTAAACCAATGGTGTCAGTTAGTATGTCCTCCAAAAAAGTGACCAAGACATCTACATTTTTTTTCTAAATATATTTTGGGAGCTGTGTGTTCAGAACGAGTACAAAGCATTATGTAAAATCGAACAAGGATATTACCTGGGCAGATATTTACTTGGAACTTTACGTCTATCTAGCGGTGCTTTGCCTGTGATGAGGCCGAATACAGTTCCAAGTAAATATCTGCCCAGATAATAGCATTGTTCGATTTGGCATAATGATCTGTACTCGTTCTGAACACATGGCTCCCAGGATACATTTAGAAAAAAATGTAGATGTCTGGGTCAGTTTTTTTAGAGGACATGCTAACTGACACCATTGGTTTACAGCAACTGTGCTAAGCTAAAGCTAAAAGCGCTGCTCCTAAACCAGGACAATGCCTGGATGGATTTTAACCGTTTTTTTTTTTTTTTTTTACTGTTCTAACCCTGGGGGTGACCAAGACTGACTTAATTTCATGTTTGGGTGTCTTATTCCTTTAAGGTCCGCCCAGTCATGTGACCTCTCCCTTTATAATGGGAGGATACATATGGGCGTCCATCTTATATCAGCTCTGATGAAGGCCCACAGGCCACAACACGTTGGCTATATTGTTTTTAACTTGTTTGGCTATGCTAAAATAAAGGCTTTTTAATTTTAATCCTACTCGGAGTGCCTCAGTTCCTACAAGCATGTATTTTTTATTCCTGGATCTACAATTTCAACCTTGTTAATATTAACTTATTAATGTACACGTTTATATTCTACATAGTAATAAAACCTAACTGAGCAGACCACCATATAAATCTCATATAAGCTTTTTACAGGCTTATAAACATTCTCTATCCTATTCATGGTGTTAATACATTACTACTATGACTTTAAATGCTTTTTAAACCAGCACTCACTGCTACTCTGTGCTGCCTGCTGCATGGACTGGCCCCAGAGGTGTGGCTGTCGGTTCTTCACAGAGTTGAAAATGTAGGAGATGGCAGGAGTAGCGAGGTGGGCCACAGAGCCCGACAGACCTCTATCCTTTTTCAGGGCATCCAGCTCCTGAAGCACCACCCAGGGAATCAGGACCACAGGGAAGCCCAGGGCTGTAAGCACAGGAAATGGGAGGAAATGATAATCAGAGAATCTTCATTCCATCACACGCACATGCAGTTTATCACAGCTCACAGTTTGTTCAAAAATAGATTCATATTTTGTTGTTAATGTCGGTTTCACTGTGGATATCGGATTAGGACGTGATAAATTATACTTAACACTAGACATTAGCATGTGTCAGAGGTAAAGATATGCAACAGTATAATGTGAGGAATGTTTCAGCATTTCATTTACAACTTGTTTTCAATGGCAAGAATCCTCACCACATAAACATCCACAGTTCATTTGTGTAAAACATCACATTAAAACAATCTTCAGTACCTCCACAACCATGAGAAATGATCTTCTTCACGTAATTCAAGTGACTGAGGAGGATGTTAGTGTCCAAAACAAGGATGAGGTTTTGCTGAGATGGTTGTTTCCCTGAAAAGTCAAGATTGTGGTTGAAGAATAGTTTTTAGTGGTTATTAGTAACAAGTTTAAGAGAAAATTAAAGGTTTGTAATTAACTGAAACCAGTGAGCTTGTGAATATTTTCAGTCTTCCATTTCTGGAGCGTTCAAATGTCAGTGTACACACTATCCACCTTTTAGGTCATAAAAATGACATGTATTTCTAGTGGAAATGATCACAAAACATGTACGGTGACACTGCAGCAGGGGTGTCAACCACATGTGGGATGAATTTACAAAGTGCAAAAATTACACTAAAGATATTAACAAGGTGTTAAACTCATCTTAGTTCCAAACTCCTGAACTGCAACAATATTATGTCTGAATGTTTTGTGCCTTTGTAGATCCATCGTGATCTGTGGTTTATAAATGTAAACACTTCTTTTTCATTTTATTTTTATTGAAAAAGGTGTTAAAATATCTCCAACATTACCATTCACACAGATGGTATCTATTAGAGCCCTTTTCATATTTACTATTTTATACATACAAAAGTCTAAAAAAAAAAAAAAAGAAAAACAGAAAACTAACATATGAACTGGGTGGTTAAATGTAAACACTTTCATTATTAAATTTTTCTATTACGCATCCAAAAAATGGATTTCTCATTATCTATATTATCTGTGAGTCGTTATTATCTTATTATTTTACTGGTCAGGGCCATTAGAGATCATATTGTGCTGTTTGTGGCCCCTGAACTAAAATGAGTTTGATGCCCCTGATCTACAGGTTATTAACACTATGTGAGTCACCAGGAAATCATCAACATTTACTGTTTTTTAAAAGATCTTTTAATGCCGTAATCAGCACCGCATAGTGTTATTTCTGAATGAGTTCCAAAGTGATTAGTATCTGTATAGTAAGTAAGACCTGAACTAAGACAGAGAGTATCAATACTATAGTTGAATTCTATGATTATCTGAGGTTGTATTTGCAGAAAAGACATTTACAGCAGTAAAAATGTTGAGTCATGAATTATAGAGTCTGTAAAGCTGCAGTAAAACTCACACTGTGTGTCTGTGGCTCCCTCTTCTGGGGGATCAATGTCCATGCTGGTGAGCTCCCCATAGCTCTGCATCACATCCACCTCCAGCCTTTTCTCAGAGCGGGCCAGGTGAAGCTCTTCAACCACCTGCTTCTGAAATTAAAACAAAATAAGGAAATACAGAAAACACAGAACATAGAACCTGACCATTCACACATGACAGTTAGACATGCTATATGACACGACAAATAAGTTAAAAACACAATAAATTTAAAAAAAAAAAATGTCCCCACTGGTTTTAAGGTAGTGTTTGTACTTTCCTCCACTAGATGGAGCTGAGTGACCTCATATGCAACGCTGTGCCGTCATGCCCTATCTCGCAATGATAAAGAATCCTTTAAAAAAATTCCTGGATCCAGACGGTGATCTGGATCACCTCCAAAGTTTAATCATTTCTTCCTTGACCCAGAGTGAAAAATCCTGAAAATCCACCCATAACTTTTTGAGTTATGTTGCTAACAAACAAACAAACAAACCCTGGTATAAACATAACCTCCTTGGCGGAGGTAATTAAGGGAAATAACCATTATACTTCAGGTTCCATTCTTTCCTTCCAAAAACCCTTTTCCCCTGTATAAAATGAACTCTGAACATTTAAAGTGTGTAGCACAAACACAAGGGTTTACATGAGTCCATATACACGTTACTCTTATCAAACATAATCTGCTCTTAATAATGTTTTAAAATCAACCCAGTTTTTCCAATAGTTGGTGAATTTGAATCAAGTCTGACTGAGAAAGTCATCTTCTGCATCCTATAGATGTCATCTATAACCTCTATCCACACCTCCATTTTTGGTGCCTCCTTCTTTAGAGGTCGGGGCACTTCTATCTGGCCCCACGTTGCACCAAGGACCCCCGGCTTGGACAGGTGTTGCAATGCATTTTACTGAGTTGAACGTCAGAAACTTTCCACCTCCCAAGTGGGAAGAAATCTGCCAGTTTCAGTTGTCCTCAACAAACTCTTTAGAATGGAAAGAGGATTGTTGGAAAAATGTGGTTAGATTTTTCAAAACACCCCATCAGGATAAATACAGAGGTGGCTCTTCTTCTGAGTGTTGGAGACAGTGTGGATCAAAGGAGGCCAATCATTATTATGTGTTCTGGGACTGTCCCAAGATGGACCAATATTGGAGGGATGCTCACGGGACTTTAATATCGGTCTTCAAGGTTCATATTTCATATAACTTTGTAAAATCTATATCTTGGTGATGTCTCAGTACTGGTACGGAAGGAGGATACAAAATTATTACAGGCGCTTTTAACAGCCAGTAAGAAATCTATTACAAGAAGGTGGTTAAAGCCAACTCCACCAACAGTAGAAGAGTGGTACGAAACCATCTTGCAAATTTTTAAAATGGAAAAATTGATTTACTCTATCAGAATCCAGAGCGATAAATTTGACCATATTTGGGACAAATGGATTAAGTTTGTATCCTCTAGCCGCCCAGAATTTGTATCACTCCGGTAAAGATAATTATTATTTTTTATTACTTTCTTTTTAGTTTCCCTGTCTTTATTCTTTGCTTAGGTTTTGCTTTTGCATAAATATGTATATTGTTTAAAGAACACAGAGGTGATGAACGCTGTAACTGTCCTTTTTTAAGTGAGAAACACCAAAACTGTCAGCACTCAGATCATATGTTTGTTTTTTCAATTTTATATTTGCTTTCTATATTTGACAATTTTGTACGTTAAAAAAGAAACTCAAAAGGACTGTAAATGATAACATATGTATGAATGTTAAGGTAGAGATATCTTGCTCCTTTTCCAATAAAAAAAACAAAAGAAAAAAAAAAAAGAAATGTAAGAAACTTCCCATTTCCCAGCACTCTGGAATGCAGCATTAATGCAGTACATCACAGATGCACTGGGTGTCCAAAAACCTTTTTTCTCAACACTGTTAGTCCAACCTGTGCCTCCTCTGACACTTTAATGGTGCACATGTGGCAAACGTTTGTCTTCATACCTATGGATGAACAAAGTTTGAATGTGGTTTTGCTTTCCTTATGGATGTGGTGAAGTAGAACGTGCAGAGTTAGTGTGAAACAAGAAGATGCAGTAGTAGTGGCGCTAGCATTAGACAGGGTCAGATGGATGCAGAGGATCTGCAGTGTCAACCCCTGAAGCCATCAGCTGAAAGCAGTAGCAGTCGTCTTTCTTTAGCACAGTTCTATATTATGTAGTTAACCATATACTTGGATAAATTACACATTATTTGTCTTTTTCTTTGTATGCATTATATATATTCCTGTTGAAAAGTCAATGAACCAACTGTTGGAACAAAACAAAATGTAAAAACTCATTCCATTGGCTGCCTTGAACTGTTAAACCTGTACTTTTGATCTGCAGTGTACAAGGACCTCACTGGTTGACAGAATTTTAGGATTCTTTCTGAATGTATTACCTGGTTGTGCTGCGGTGAAGGTCCAGGGTCACACACGACAGGAGGTTGGGCTACTAAAGATGTCATCTTATCTTGATTTGGGGGATTTAAATGAGGAGGAACATCCACAGGGTAGGGAGACTGTTGAACTGCATCATGTTTGAAGGTCTGTGGTGAGGTCCCAGCGTATGAAAGTTCAGTCCCATGTTCCTCTCCATCCCCACTGCCCTTTGCTGTGATATTTACAGGCTTCACTTTAGCAATTTTTGGGATCTTAAAGTGTGATTTCAGGGACGGGATGGTGAAACAAATCTTTTGCCGTGTATATGATGGTGTAGCTGCCTGGTGTGACAGTACTGTGACGTTCCCCGGGACTGACGTGAAAGTCTTTGACACACCTGAACCTTTTGAGGTAGTCCACTTTACCACTGCAGACTTTTCTGTGCAGGGAGCTATTTTTTTGTCCTTTAGATCCTTTTCTAGATGTCTTTGCTGCTCTTTCTGCTTTACCAGCTCCTTTCTCTTATCACTCAAAGAATCTTTGGAGACTGCTGAGGACTTACTCGGCTCCCTGGTTTTGATAGGGTTGAGGTATTTTGCAGTTTTTGGTGCTTCATCATGTGGGCGCTTCCTCTGTTCCCTCTGCTTACCAGAAACCAAACTGGGAGTCATTTGTTGTGTTTTTAATATAATGGGACTCCTCTGGGAAGACCATTCATCTAAACTCCTTTCCAAAGTCCTCTTTTTAGACCCAGGAAGTACACCTGCAGCATTTTTCAAAGGCCGTGACGGTCCCTTTTTCACAATGTTGCTCCCACTGACAGTAGCAGACTTTTTTTTACCACAGCAGTTATCTTCTTGTAACGGCGCAGTGAAATGTTTTGCTTTAGTACATTCCTCTTCCTTATGAACAGATCTGTGGCCTGTTGCTTCGGTTTTACTCGGTCTGTAAACAGGCTTTTTGGTCTGGCGGGTGCTGTGGCTGCCATCTTTAATTCTACGGGAAGTATGGTGGTCCCTGTGTCTACATGTGTAAAAACAAAACAAAAATAACACATCAATAAATAATCAAAGAAAATCTACGATGCATCCACACTGCAGACATCATGTCATATTTTTCAACCAGAAACAGAAACTTTTAGAACTAAATCCACACATGCCATTTGCATATGGGCCCTCCTAGAAAATCAACATTGTCAATCTGAAGTGACAGAGTTCCTAAGAACTAGTGTTCGTCTCTATTTTGCAAAGACGAAGAACAGCAGAGCTCAACAGCAAAGCCAAATATGCTAAATCAGGTTACAGAAACAATACTATTTATAGCATGAATACAGTGGATAATATTATCAGAGTAATTATCTGGACCAGTTAAAATGGAAAAAAATAGGCACGGGGTAACTTGAATATTTAATGAGGTTGTGCACCAATATTTTGTGCTGCTGTGCTGTGCTGTATACACACTGATGATACTGGTGGAAATGATGATCTGAAGCCCTATGTTAGAAAATGATGTTCAAAGTAAAACATAATTGTGCCTTATTTTTCAATCTTCTTAATAATTTCTTTGTAAGGTGCTCATATTGGGGAAATTTCTCACCTTGCCTCACTGGTAGCATCTTTTTTCATCTTGCTCTTGTGACGACGTTTAAATGTCTAAAAACATGTGAAATAAATATTAAATCTTTTATTGAACAGCTGAATGCACGGTTGAACTTGTACTGACAATAACAATGCCAGATATAGTTGTGCTCATAAGTTTACATACCCTAGCAGAATTTTTGATTCTTTGGACATTTTGTAGAGAATATGAATGATACAAGCATGAAAAGAAGGCTCTCCAGAAGGTCATCGACACGGCCCAGAAAATCACTGGCTGTTCTCTGCCTCCCCTCAGCAAAAACATAGCACTGGTCTACAAGTAAAATGCTTCCAGAATAAAAGTCGTTAAACTTCACCAAATTTGACTCATAAATAAAGAAAAATTCAGTCCAAAGTCTTAGTTGGTTGTAGTTTCTCAGATACAGTCTTAGGCCAAAATGTGA
>JAQQZY010000020.1:7162056-7173173 GCA_030068375.1 Ostorhinchus rueppellii | reverse complement strand
TAATAATAATAATAATAATAATAATAATAATAATAATAATAATAATAATAATAATAACTTTATTTATATAGTGCCTTACAAAGTGCACAGTTTACAAAGTGCTTTACATAGAAGTAAAACGGGCACAACAGCAGGATGCAACGTGTAAACAAGGATAAAAACAACACAATCAAAGGAATACGTAAAACGTCATGTATAAATAAATAGTTAAAACAAGGTGAAATAAAAATTCATCATCCCGAGGTGAGAGCATCACGTAAAAGCAAGTCTATAAAAGTCTGCTCCATCCCAAGATGCATCCACAGTATAAATTTGCTTTAGATATTTCAGTGCGTTCTTCAGATAATGCAAATACATCATTGAAGGGACAGACACATAGATGGCAAAACGATTATAATAACCCTCCGGCCATTTTGGCTGAGGGGTAAAATATGGGACGCATTATTAATAAATGAATACATATTTTCATCTGTAAACATGCATCTACCTGAGTAACATTTGGCAGGTGTTCATCATAGATACACTACTTAACATAGTCCTATCATAGTGCTGCAGATGCATTTGTGTCATGTCTGCTTCCAGACATTAGTGTTTGTGTGTTGTCTGTTCACTTCCTGTTTTATTTTGACATTTTTCCTCCTGGTTCATCTCTGGTTTCTTGACTTCCTGTTCCTTGTTTTCCACGTGATTACCTGTCCCCACCCTAATGTTCTGCACCTGTGTCCCATTATCTCTCCTCCTGTGTGTATATATAAGCCCGGTTGTTTTTGGGTTTTTTTTTTTTTGCTGTGTCCTGTGTGAGTTTGTAGTCTGCCTTTTGTGAGTCACCAACTAGTGTTTCCTGTTTGCCCTGTCTGTTTCTTGACCCATTTTTGATTTCTGGATATCCTGAGCCTTCCCTGTCTTGGTCCTTGTCTGTACGCCTGGTTGGACTGCTTCTCCTGATCTGGACCCCCACTTGTTAAGAGCCTGTTCCTCCCCTGTTGGTACCTCTGCCTAGTTGGACTGCTTTTCTGGTTTTAGACCTTTGCTTGTACAGTACTCTGCTTTTGCCTAACCCCTACCTGTACTGTCACTTGATTCAGTGTCCCTCGTTTTGGATCCCCTGTGTCTTCCTGGTTATCAACCCCTTGCCTGTCCATCTCCACCGTTTCTGGATCACCCCTGTGGATTACAGATGCTTCAATTTTAACTGAAGACTTTGTTTTGTGTTTCACTGATAAACTGTTTTTCTGCTTAAACCTAAGACTCTGTTCTCAACTCTGCATTTTAGTTCACATCCCAGTATCTGGATGTGACACTTTTTTTTTTTTTTTTTTTCCCTTCCACTATCATTCTGGAATAGGAGTAAAAGGAATCCAAGTGGTTTGGCTCATTAGTGGACGGTTCTCTGCACCGGATGCTGTGACAGTGCTTTACAAATAGTGTTGAGAGAGAAATGATTTTGGTGGGCCACATTAGGAAGCACACTGTGGTATAAAACTGATAAAACCAAACAGCACATAAAAAGAAGTGTGTCTGTCGAGATCTGGCACTGTTAGGGTGTATTTGGAGCTTGGAGGTTGTTCATTCATGTAGCAAAAGCCACAACTCAACAGAACTCGACGGATCTCCGAACACACTTCCTCTTTTGCTTTTTTTTTTTTTTTTTTTCTTCATTTTATAGTGGTTTGTGTCCAAATATACACCCTTATTCCAGCAGAGTACTTCCAGCCAGCCAGACTGCTCCATGTCTTACTATAATACAATATCTTTTAATAAATTCCTATATTTTTAAGGTAAAAGTAAATTGAGTTTTGAAAGTCTATTTCTAAAGTAGTGATTGTAAGGTGATTTAACAACAACATACAGTTGAGTTGATTTATGTTTTAGAAGATTTAATATTTTTAGACTTTGTATGTGGGAAAAAAGAGTATATGACAACACCGAGATCAGTTGGAGCTTTACTGTCAGCATTTCTCCGATTTAGTAGATCAGATTTTCTATAAAAAGGATCAGTATATTTATACAACTGAATAATTAATACGTTTGAAAAAATTCTAATCTTACAGTTGAATTCCCTTGTGCATTCATGTGTAAGTAAGAGAAAGCATGAGTATGAGTTTGTTTTCAGGTGTCTTATTTATGAGATCAACCACACGGTGTCTAATTTCTGCTGCCAGGGATCAGTGGATGAAAATAATAATAAAAGACATTGAAGTGGATGCCGTGAAGTAGCGTGGGATAATATGAGTAGAGCATTCACAACCACTACAGATGAAAACCTATCTGATGTGACTCAGGTAGAAATTATATCTGCAGATGATGTAATGTGTTAAATGTTTTACTCACGCAATATTTATATTTATTCGCCTTATGTCATTGTGTTGGAATGCAATAGCAGCAAGTAACTATTGTAACAGTATGATGATAGGTAATGTATTAAAACAGGTTTTTACACTAAATAAAATTAGATTTCACTGACATAATTGTACCAAGTCATAGGTCTAATTGTGCTTCTATCTTTTAATGTGTAAATGTTTTACAGCTTCAAAGAGATATGGAAAATATGGAAAAGGGTTGTTGGAAAGCTTTGTTTGGTTCATCTGTATTTTATGCTCTGTGGTCATGTGGTGACGTCTCCCTCTGTCACAGTGGTTATAGCAGCCATGTTTACTGGTGGTCTTGACTCACCAAGTAAAACACACAGATACACACATAAACACACATCTCACCGAGTGACGTCGCTGTCAGGAGCCACAAACACAGTGTGTGAAGTCATTTTTCACCCTGGGATAATTACTATATGTAAATAAGAAAAGGCTGAGTGTGTCACTGTCTGTATGTCAGGTTTACTCTGGTTATGTAATTTAGTCAGTGACCTTGTATTAACAATATTTTGCTTTCGTCTGTTCAAATGAAGGCGACGCAGGATTTTCCTGTGAACTATTTATTTTTTCTCTCTGTTTGTTTTAATCCATATCCTTTCTGCTTTATTCCAGAGTGACCAAGTCCTGGTTTGGTGTGAAAACCACAGACGCTGTGCACAGGTAAATATACATGACACATAAAACTGCATTCACTGCCTGATACTTGACCTGAACCTCAGCCACTACATGACCTAAACCCTCACCTAAACTTTCACCCAGTTGTAATTCTTAAAGCTAAAACAGAGTCTTGGGTGCAGGGCTAAAAACAAAGTATTGACACACGCTAAATAAACATCTACCAATGTGATAAGGTGGAAAAACCAGTCAGAATTCTGTATTTACTCCACCAGTGTCAACTGCTTAATAGAAGCAGCACTCCCTGGGGCAACAGAGTCAAGATTCAAAGTGTTTATTGTCATGTGTACAGTAAAGAAACAGGCTTCCCTGTACAATGAAAATCTTACTTTGCCGTCCACACTGAATGCTACAAGAATTTAAGATAAGTATAAAAGTATAAAAATTGGAATATAATAATATAAATAGGAAATTACAACAACCAAAACAGAGTGGCATTTAAAAAATGTCATGCAAGAGAAAAAGGGCGACATGGACATGCTGGAGAGACATAGTCTTCCCCGAGGCCTCCTCCCAGTGGGACATCCCTGGCACACCTCTCCAGGGAGGCATCCAAAACAGATGCCCAAGCCACCTCATCTGGCCCCCCTCAATGTGGAGCAGCAGCAGCTCTCCTCTGAGCTCCTCCCTGGTGACTGAGGTCCTCACCCTATCTCTGAGGGTGCGCCCAGCAACCCTACGGAGGAAACTCATTATGACTGCTTGTATCCAGGATCTTGTCCTTTCCGTCATAACCCAAAGCTCATGACCATATGGTCATAATTGTTGCATCCTTCACAAATTCATACAGTATATTAAATATTTATATTTAAATATTTATATATAAAGAAATCCAAAGAAACTATTACATTTATTATCTGAACTCATCTTTTCCAGCTGCACCAGAAGGTAAAGAAAAAACACATTTACATGTTCTTTTGTCTTTATTTGGACTTAATAGAAAATCCACCTCTCTACCTGTCTGTTTGAGAGGTGAAGAGACTCAAGACTTATTTTCTAATCTAAAGTTAGGAAACACATTCAAGCAGTGAAAAGGAAGGAAAGAGTTAAATGTCTGATAAGAAGCTGTTTTATTAATGACTTTGTTTGCTGCTGTTCCAGTGCTAAACATTGTGACTCCTGCTGCTCAGCTTCCAAACTCAGAACAAGTGATTTTCCATCTCAGCTGCTTTGAGAATACATTTTGTACAATGAAAATCAAGTCTGTGATAATACAAACAATAGAGACTGACAGCTTGATGCAACAACATCTCGATGCAAAGCAGAGTGACATTTTAGCGAGGCGGGGAAAGAAACAGTCTGTCTTTGACTTCCTTTCTTTATGGAATCTTTACACCCACCACACAGCTCCTGTAATAGCAAGGGTTGTGTTTTCAGTTAAAATAACGTCCTCCCTTATATCCCCATTATCCATCCTCCATGGAGCAAAAATTATCCCCTGTTTATTCACTTAACACTGACTGCCAGCAGGCCCTGGTGTGTGTTTCTCTCTGTGTATGCATGTGCTAATTCATTGTTTGATTTGAAAGGACTTTCCATGCTGATTATTTTTAGCTGTCCACTCTGCAGCAGTTGCACCATGTTCTCTGGACATTACTGTGGCTGTTTGAGGCTGTCGGTCCCATGTAGACGCAGACAGTGGGTGGATAAACCCAAACTGAAGCTGCCTGTCCATACTTAATGTAAATCATGTCTTACAAATTATTGTTATCGGAAAAGAACAAGAGGTACAGTTTGATCGCTGAAAAAGCAAATTGTTTTTATGGACTGAATAATGATGTTGCGTCATCTACAGCAAAAAAGTCTGTGAAATCTCCGTTGACCTTTTACTCACCGACTTCCACTCATTATTAACGACTTCGTGACAGACTTTTTCCAGGTTCTTATTTATGTGTTTTCTGAACTCTCGTTCAGGTTCAGCCTTTTTTAAAACCTCCATCCCTGCTGGAAGCACACCTTAGTCGTATTTTTTTGTTTTCTTTTTGTGCAAACTTTTCAAGCTTCTCTACAAATTCACGACAGTTGGATAAAGCTGGAGCGAGAAGCCGGCAGAAGAGGTGTAGTGTGCATGCGATGAGGTCAGCAGGGGTTAATGTCAACAATAACCCTGGAGCATGTCCTCGGAAAACACCCACCCCAAGGCTGTTGCAGGGGATACTACACGGAATAATGTAGTGGGAGAAACATCAGACATCAGTTTTCAGCTATACACAACCCCCCCACCCACCCACCCACACACCTCCTCCTCCTTCTCCTCCAATTCCAGTCACATCTATTTTAATCAAATATCCTCACATGCTTTCCTACTTTCTTTGTCCACTCGCTTCTTTTACATTTACCTCTAATGCAAGAAGCTCAACAAAGAAACCAAGAGAAACAAAATGAGAACGGAAAATAATTTCTACTTTAATACCATGTCTACACTTTATTACCCTGGCATAGTGTGAATACCAGTGTGGCACAGTGCTATAACAGGCTCCGAAACACAGACCAGAGGGGATCTGGCCCCGTGCAAACCACAATTTTCTTTTCAGACAGCTTGATACTGCGCAGACATGCACAGTGTCTCTTCTTGCTTGTTTGATTTGCAAAGTTATTAATTCTTACTATTTTACAGTCTGTTGAGCTTGGACACAGTTCAATTTGTAAAAGTCACCGGAGCACGCCAACAAAAATAAATTAGAACAGAAATGCACATATCCCAGTCCGTAGCCATAATTGCCAAGATTAATCAAAATAATGAATGATACAGGAGAGGAAGTCCAACACAGTTAAATGCTCCCAAGGTGTGTATATTTGTTAAAAGGATATGTTCAGAACTCACTTTGTCATTTGATCATGTACCTTGGGAACATTAGTCTGAACAGTCCACTTTATTATTGTGGTTTTATTAGGCAAACAATACCCACACTCCTTTTCTATTATATTTAATTCTGCATTGAAAACAAGTAAACAGCAGATCCCAGTTCTAGTTAAAATCATCTGGAAGGTAGAAGAGTCCGCTGTCATTAGCTGCTGAGAACAATAATGATCTCCCAACGCAGCAAGACATCTTGAATTTTAGACGCTTTCTCTCGGGAGCTACAATTTTTATGTTTCTAAACTCAATTTTAGGGTTGTTTGTTAGACAAATCTAACAAAATGTGACTCGATCCCAGCCTTCATTCCTCTGCAGGCTCTCGTAAAGTATTTTGGCAGTGTAACATGGTCAATAATATTTGACAGAGAATTTTACTGAATATTTTGGAACGCACGCTGGTTTCCCCTCTACTCATTTTTGAGCACTGATCAAGATTTGAAGCGCTATTCCAAATCTGGATGCTGCTCCTTACGGGGTGGATAATACAATAGCGTTAGTCTGTAGATGAATGGTTTGGTGAATATTCTGCGCAGGGCTGTTTTGATAAATGATAAAAGAGAGATGACAGAATATTGACTAAAATTAAGCGGTATCTTTGATGCTTTATCTGTTCCTCAGTTGCATTAAATGACCTGAGTTCGTCTATTGAAGTCGCACATACAGCAGGCAGATGTTGCCCCGGCACATATGGTTTATGTCACATCATCAGTGGACTCTCTCACATGGAAACACACATGGGAGTTGAGTGAAACTAAACTACAGCCCTCATTCAACTCCTCCATCTGTCCATCTCTTCCTTCTTTTATCTCTCACACACATGCAGACTAGTGGTAGTAATGTGTACCAGGTGTGTGAGTCAGCGGGATGTCCACTAACAAACAGATCCGATGCAGAACAAAGGAGCAAAGGTATCAAGTCACTGTGACTCTTATCATCCCCTCTTCCTCCTTCATTCCTTTTAGCATTTTCTTATGAAGTAGGCTTTACAAATTCCAGCTGGAAACGTTCAGTATGCTTTGCCTTTTCTTTATAGGTTTGACCTTCCATATTCAAAATATTTATGAGTCAAACTAACAAGAAATTACCCTTTTCCACATTGGAATCTCTCCTTACCACGACCACTGTTCTAATCAATCCCATATACCCTTGTTGTATAAAGTGAATATCAAAATTTCCTATTAAAGGAAATCGCTCAGTTGTTGATTTTACATCCCTTAGGTGAGTTGTAGTAGCAGATGTCCAAATGCTCTTATCCGCCACATACTTCAACTTTTCCTGTGGGTTTGTGAAGCGTTCCCAGACCAGGTGGGATGTGTAATCCCTCCAGCGTGCTTTTTTAATTTGACTTGAAGTCTCCTCTTGCTTGAACGTGTCGAACATACTTGGCACAAGGAGGTGTCCAGGAGGCATCTCAAAGGAGAAGCTAAGACGCTCTGTGAAGGAAGTGGAAGCTACCCAGCAATTACCCAGAGTCTATGACCATACGTGAGGGTTAATTGAGAGTTTTGCCCTCAGACTTGACTTCATATTTACAGCAGCAGTTCAGCATAAATCCTGCACCACAGCAGATGCTTCTGCAGTTCGCCTGTCATGCTCTATCTTACCTTCGTTCACTAAAAATAATCCTATAAGGTATAAAATCTTGTTCAGCTGTGGTAGGAAATTGCTTCCAAACTGAGAAGGGTAAACCAGTGAGTGGAGGTCCTACACTTGAAACGGCTCCACTCTTGGAGGCAAACAGTGTTATGTTACCTATATTTTAACCCATTCCTTGGCAATTTTCATATTTCTCTCATTTTCATTTGATAAACCAGTGATGATTGTTAAATATTGCAAGGGCATATTTTTTCTTTTAATGGGCATTTACTCAGTCTCACTCTAAAACAGTGCATTTAGGGCTGAATGATGCAGCCAAAAGATCATATCAAAACCTTTCAAAACTTAATCTATAATTTCTGTTGTAATCTTTCTTCATCTGGATACGGACAATTAGGAAAAGATGCTAAAACTTAAAACAGTTCAAAGTGGGAGACAATAAAACACACAAGTGCACTGCTCAACAATGATTTTGCTACTGGGAGAAAAAAATGGTAATTAGGTTTTCTCCATGATGTTCAGATCATTTTCCTCCAGCAGTATATGATTTTTTTTGGCAATTTTATTATGAAGTTAAACAGTTTTTATATTGTGATTTGTGATAATTTTCTTTAAAAAAATGCTATCACAAGAAGATCATAAGAAGATACAAACTGTTATGTTACTTAATTTAGCCTTTTTTTTATTCTAATTTTACTTATTTAGATATAATTTTGTCATTTTCTGAAAGATATGTTCAGTAGGTTTTGATCATAAAAAAATATGTTGATGTCCTTCCATTTTCAGTCAGCTCAGGAACTTTCAGCCCTTAAATCATGATTTGATATTGTTACAGACTGATGTGAAAATTCTTGCCAAGTCCCAATTAAACACATTATTTCCTTAACTTTAACCCTTACTTCCAGTAATTAATGCCTGCATGCACTGGATAATCAAAGTTGATAAAAATGCATGTGCCGCATTAATTATTTATAATGGGCTATTTACTTTTAATTAGTGCTGTCAAATGATTAACATTTTTAATCAAATTAATCACAGGGATGCTGTGGATTAATTTTGATTAATCACAATTAAATGTCATTCATTTAAATTTATATTAATTGTGTTTCATTTTGCATGAGCAAACAAACTCAAGAGAGAAGGGAATATATATGCACTTAACATGTTTATTATAAACATCTTCAACAGTTTCTTGGGTTTTTTGTATTATAATTTTGAGCGGGCCAGTGTGTCGTTTAATGTCTTCCATCTTTATGAGTTGGTTCTGCTGCCTGTCACTACCGGACCAGCTGCCCATTTGCACATGTGCGACGGTAACTCTACCTGAACAAACTGCCTGAAATGCATTGGCAGAGCCGTTCAGAGTCATTCTCTCTTCCTCTCCATATCAGTCAGGACTCCTCTCTGTCTGTTTTTAAATCTCTTCTTAAAACCCATTTTTTCTTCTTTGCTTTTGAAACGATGTGAGATGTTTTGAATGTATTACTCTCATTCAGCTGTTTTATTTGGTATTGGTTTTATTGTTCTTATTTTTAATTTGTTGTTGTTTTTAATTGTCCAGATTTTATCGTTTTAATGTATTTCTGTATTTTACTCTGTTATTGTTTATTTATTTTCTGTACAGCAATTTGGTCCATTGTGGTTGTTTTTAAAGTGCTTTACAAATAAAGCTGGATTGAATTCTGCACTGTAGATGGTTTAATTGTGTTAATCATTATAATGGAAAAACTGCATTACACGTTAATTTTGGCAACCTTACTTTTAATGAAGTTGTTTGATACTGTTACTTCTACAGAGAATACTACATAGTAAAATGTCTGCAGCCACCTGTCATTGACACGATCTGAACATTTTCAACATCAGCAGTAAAACATGCTGCGGAAACTCCTGCAAATTAAACTGTTAGATTACAATACACTCTCTAGTTTAGCAACATTAATGCCAGAAAAAACCCATAATCCAACAGTCTTTTTCCTGTTTAAAAGAGCATCAGTAGAGTTTTGACAGTGCTGTTATGCATTTATTTAATAAGATGATTTGATTCCTTAGAAAAGCAGATCATTTACCAAATTTAGAACCTCTGTGATATCAGATCCTCATATTACCCACTGCTTCTCCATATGAAAACTGCCTCTCATCGTTCCACCACCATTTAACTGTGTTGTGTTGATGTAGAGGAAGCACAGACAGAAACCCATTAGGGGGGAAACGGAGAGAGAAAACTCTGGCAGGACTCAGTCAGAGGCCAGTGCACATGTGGTTTGAGAGGTGATGAAGTTAACCGCTGAACTATCTGAAAACATTTGTCTTTTTACTCTCCTCTCCTCTCCATCTCTCTTTCTTTTCCTCTGTTCTCCTTCCTCCTCCTCCCACAGGCTGCTGACTTAAGTTAGCTCTGGTTGTTTTGCATGTTTTTCCAAAGGTCTGGCAAAAGTCTTAACATGCTTTTCAAAGGGATTTTTGGAATTTGTTCCGCTACTTTTCACTCAAGTACCACAAAGCCTGATGTGTGTGTGTATCTGAGTGTGTCCGCATTGATGCTTGTGTGTATACGGTGTGTTGATGTTGTAAAACAAGCATGGTAATACTTTATGAAAAGCACAGTAGAATCTCATTTAGCATGAAAGTACAGATGTTAGATGTTAAATTAGAGCCAAAGAGGGATATTCATCTATTTATATTTGAGCCAGTGTCAGTATTGTGTTCATAAAACCTCAGGATAAAGAACATCAGTGAATCATTATAGATTAAATCTGAGACTGTACGATGACCCCTGGTTATTAATATTGTCTGAAATAAAAAAACAAAAACAAAAAAACCCCAAACATATAAAACAGAATCTGGTTCATGCACTGTGTCCAAAATAATACCATAGATCAAATTTTGTCATATCATTCTCAAATGTGAAAATATATTTAGAAATATGGTTTCATTGTTGCAATGTTTGACAGAAAAATCAACATAGTAATGTAACAAAATCCCTCCCGTAGCCAAAATTAATAGTTGCCTTTTTTTGGTGGTATTATGTCAAAATTGCAGTGTTAGATACTGTTTGTTTTGATTGTATTCAACACATATTTGTAAAACAGAATTACTGACTTTGATGGCTGTAAAGTTAGATGATAAATCCTGAATTGATTGATTGATTACTTTTAATTTGATCGTCAGTTAGGCCTGTCACAATAACAAATTTTGCAGGACGATAAATTGTCCCAGAAAGGCGATAAATGATAATATTGCCATTTTGATACCATTTTTTTCAACTAATATAATAATAATAATGGTATAATAACGCAAGTAGACCCTTTTAAAGATAAATAAACTTTAATTTCTTAATATTTAAAATCGGGACTATATTATTAAAAAAGACTTTATACATATCATATATTAAATATAAAATGTTAAATGTACTGTATGTTTTCCCTGGCAATTTGTACTGCTGGTCAAATGTTTGTAACATTTGTCTACATTCTGGCTTTTCCACTGTGTTAAAGGGCTGCGTCTCTTTGCTGATGTAGTGAACTCCACTGTCTGTGAGTTCTAGGGCTGCACGATTCTGGAAAAAATGTGAATCACGATTTTCTTGATAAAAATTGAAATCACGATTTTCTGCACGA
>JAQQZY010000020.1:7128792-7145037 GCA_030068375.1 Ostorhinchus rueppellii | reverse complement strand
ATCTATCTATCTATCTATCTATCTATATGATAGATATGTATGAGCAATTTGCAGCTTTGTGAAGAAAGGTAATAGACTTAGTTAATTTGTCAAGTAATCTGTTAGCGAACATGATGTGATCGGGGCAGTAAGATGTGTAACTGGCTGTGTTTAGGTTGGATAAAGTCTGACATGTTTTTCCTCAATGTTTAGTTTTTTTCTTGGAATCCGTTCTTTCTATCTGTCTGGAGTCCCTTTCTCTGTGAAGAAGAACATTTCTTACAGCTACTCCTCAGGGCAAAAGATTCTGGGTGGAGTATCACTTTAAGCAAACCCAACCTTGTATTTCCATGACTTAAATGAAATGATCCGACTGTACAACATTAAATTGCTATCACGCTTCACACTGAGATTCCATTTAAAGTCCCCCAGGTTAAGAAACCTGGCACATGTGGCTCTATTGGCTTTGCTTTGTTGATGCTGTATGAACCCCAGTTACAAGCACATAAGTAATGTTTGTCCATTATTTTATACATGAAATGGGAGTCTTAAATAAGCGGTAAAGCGTGATGATAAATCTGAACCCCTCTCCACTGATGTCATTTTATATTAACATGGTCATCAGTCTGCAAATGAGCCCATTTAAAACAATCTTAAGACTTGGAAAACATATTTTCTTCCCACAGTAGCCATTCATTTGATGTATTTTTAAAGCCTTTTTGTTGATTCTGTTTGTTCCCTTGGAATCAGCGAGATGGAATAAATTGGAGAAGTGATTGAAGCCAGGCACACTGTGGAGCTGAGGGAGACAGACGGACAGACAGAGGGAGAAGAGGGGGAGGGTGTTGGGGTGAAACCACAGTTTTTATATGTTGTCTGGTTTTAATTTGGTAAGAGCCATCATTCACCAGTTCACTGAGGTGGCAAACCAGATGAGTGTGTGCTCTGGGGGTGGGTTCATGTTCTGTACCTGCTTAAGAGCTGTCTCTGGCATCGCTGAAACACTCGACCCTTTAATTTATCCTTGTTCTAACACCGTTTACTCCAATTTCTTTAAACCTTCACTTGTTAAGGGGGAAATCCATAATAAATAAAGCTAAAATCATACTTTTTTAAATATACTTTTGCTTGTGTTTCAAGTTTTCTCTCTCTGTGTGCAGTGCCTTCAGCCGTGCAAAGAACTGTGGGAAACCAGAAAAGTTTTGTCTCCAAAGTCCTGTGAGGTAAGACAGGAAGTGTGCGAAAGGTATGTTTTTGTGTCTTTTTGTGTAAGTCACATAACTTTGGTGGCAGCGTAACTTCTGCACCGCAAAGTTATTACACCACTGTTGGTACCCTAGACGCTGAGTTTAGCTCTTTGTGTGCAATAACTGTGCATTCCTGTGTGTGTTTATGCAAGCCTTTATGAATAACATGTTGGTGGGGTTCCGAACGTATACATATTTCTTTTATGTGCGTGTTTGTGTGTGGCAGAAAATGATTATTTGGAGAGCCAGCTGCTGTGGTTTTCTGATGATTAGTTTTTCATCACAATAGCTGAAGCATGTTACTGGTGGAATGGCTGACTGGCTGGGTGGTTAGGAAAACAGGGTAATTCAGAGCTATTAGGTAAAGCTTGTGTTTAGATTTTGGTGATCTGTAGTCATGTGTATAGACACACAAACATACATATTTTACACTGACATGCAGGGTTGCCCTCAAAGAAACAGTAAAGAATAGAGTTTACCAACAGGAATCAGTTCCAGCTCTACTTTTAGGCTTTCTGTGTGTGTCTGCATTATGTTTAATTTCCATCTTTTGACAGTAGAAACAGCCCATTTTCCTTCACTCACCTCTTCTTTTCCCTCTCACTCCTTCAGAAACAGACAGAATGTGTGACGAGCCGGGAGTTTCTGGCCTCTCTCAGGTTGTCTCGTCAGGGCGACTGCCCACCGCCTCAGCGAGCCACCGGATTCGCTGCAGCCTGTGTGGAGAGCTGCTCATCCGACCAGCACTGTCCCGCCCCCAGGAAGTGCTGCTCCAATGGCTGTGGACACACCTGCCAAGCTCCTGCTAATCTGTACAAAAGTAAAGATAATAATTGAGCTGTTATTGTTACATTTTGTGGGTTTTATCACAATACTGTTGTTACAGTTATGGAAAAACCTAATGATAATGATGATGGTCCTTTTAAAATCTAGGGATTTTTTGTTTTTCCAACTAGATTAGCAAATATTTTAAGCATAAAAGCAATACCTGTCGAATATATCTTTTATAATGATGGAGTCTAGGGTAAATTTTCATCTAAAATCCACAGACTGTTGGTTATGTCATGGTTACTCTCATGTTTCAGCATCAGGAAAGTTACTCTAAAGTTTATAGATTACTAGTACACAGTTAAAATGTAACAACAAATAAGGCAAGGCAAGTTTATTTGTATAGCACATTTCATGTACAGGACAATTCAAAGTGCTTTACATAAAATATAAAATCATCACAAGAGAGGCATAGAAAGAGAAAGTTAAATATAAAATATAAAAACATAAAAATCACAAAAACCAAAAATTTAAATAAAAAACATTAAAATTGTCAACGATAAAATGTCATTTTAAAGTTCATTAAAAAAAACAGATTAAAAAAACGACTATTTTTCTTACCTCACCACACAAATATAACCTTTCACATTTTTTTCCACTTCTCAAGAAGTATTATAAGGTTGACCGTAAACTAAAAAAAATATCATTATAAACCCATATATAAATCTTCTAATGTATTTCAGAAGGAAAATATTGTTTATTTTCCAGTACTTAAAGGCGGTTTTGTCCAACAGTGCAGTCTACTGCCTTGACGGTGTCATCTGGTCACATGACAATATGGCAGATTAATGTTGCCTGGAGAAACTGGCATTGATTAAAGAGGGTGTAAGAAATCCAAACAGCAATCAATTAAAAATGATGCTCAAAATTTGATCACATACTGCTAAATTAATAATACAGCTTCGACAGCTCTTGTAAATCATTCTGTCCTTCATGGTGTTGCTTTCATATTCATCTTAACTAACCCATGTTGCATTCCTGCACAGTAAAAAGATGCAAAATAACATATAAGCTTTATTACTTGCCGTAACAATCATATATATGCTGTAAATATTTTACTTTACAGGTGTTCCTCTGAAGCCTCGCAGAGAGATGAGCTTTGTGGAGGATTCTGAGGGTCATGTGAGGGTCCTGTGGGTGTCAAAGTTCAACGTCAGCATGGAGCCAGTTGTTTACATTCTCCAGTCTCGCTGGAATCTGGGCATTCACCCCAGTGAAGACCACGCCTCTCAGTGGACCACTGTCGCTATGGTAACGCCTGAGCAGCATCCTTTCACTTTGCATCTCGTGTCACATACTGTAGGTCTGAGAAAATCAAATTATTCCATTAATATATATGTAAGCATTTATCAGTTGATAGACTCTGAGTCAGAGAAATGTTTTTATGTATGGTACTTCATCATTTTACTTTTAAAGACCATTTGCTTTTATCATCCCCAGTTCTACATTATGATGGGATATTATCTGTGTAAACTGTGACTTTGACAGTAGTTGAATCATTGGAGCAATTGAAAACTATTCCCTGTGCCTTTAACAGTGGAACAACGCCACAAAGATTGTAACATATCTTTACCTCATAACTCTCAATTTGCCTCGAATGATGAAACTTCTCAGCTATGGAGATGGATGTTAGACTCTGTTTCCACCTCATCAGTCTGTTGCCTTGCAGTCTAAACCTCTCCGCCCCAGCCAGTCTCCCATTCTGCCAGGGTAAACCGTATGTGTCTGTATGTGTGTGTGTGTGTGTGTGTGTGTGTGTGTGTGTGTGTGTGTGTGTCAATGAGTGTGTGGACTGTATGTCCGTGTATGTGTGTGTGTGTGTGCCTGTGTGAGGTTAGGTAAATAAGCAGAGCTTAAAAAGGAACCACAGGCAGCCACAGTCGTTCCACAGGCTGAGTCTGAATGACTGAACGCTCATTATGGACTTAAATAGATGGCAGCTCATGTCTGTGAGTGTGTGTGTGTGTGTGTGTGTGATTGTGGATGAATAGATTTTAAGCAGTGATTACATTTGCACTGTCAGGGAGACAAAACATGTGAATCTTTAGCAATTTCGTTGGGCAAATCATTTAATTTCTCTATTATCAGATAGAATTCCAATCCCTGTCTTCATTTGAGTTTCCAGCTCATTAGCTTGTGAAACTTATACTGTACATCTAAAACTGCATCAGGCTCTATCATGCCTTTGAAAGTACATGTATTATGGATTTTTGTAGGATGCTGTACAAAAAAGGGACTAAGGTAGAGAGAACATTAAAACATTTAATTAAAATCCTGTTACTATAAGTTAAAGTTAATATAATTAGAGATCATAAGTGATTATTACATTATTTTAATTAAATTATTATTCAATATACTGTTAGTTTGTGAGTTTCAGGTTGTTTTTAAGTCCCCCACTGCTCAAAAACAACTTTTTTTTTCAGTTTTTGTTCACTGTATTTTGTAGCTTTTGCTATGCACAGTGATGCCTGTGCATAGTTTGACAATTTCAGAGTTTTGTCACGTTCACCTGCTGAAGGGAGATCCAGCAGGATTTGTGACATCTCAAAAAGAGTTATTTGTGATTTAGTTTGCAACTAATGTGGAAAACTGAATCCATCATTGCACAGAGAAATTTCGAATGGACTAAAAAAAACAGAACTACTACACAAAAGAAATAAAAATATTTGTGAAAAACAAAAAAAAGCATTTACTTTACACATATTGTTACAAATTACACTGATCATCCCTGATTTTACCTAAATCAAATGGGTTCATTCTAATTTTCAGCACATTTTAAGTCAATATGTGGCCGTTAACAGATACCACACCAGCGGTCGGTTTGGTTTAGTAAACTGTATGTGATCATGATTAAAATGCTTTCATTATCTGAAAGGAAACATTTCTTGAAGTCCAAAGTGATACAAAGCTGAAATGTCCATTTAAGCCCAGATTGGAAAACTTACTGGTGATCCTGTATTGCCCTAGAACTCAGCTCTTTAGAATAAACAGATTAAGGATTTGTTTGTGCAAGTGGTGCAACATTTTCTTTTCAACCATAGAGAAACAAATTATGATCATCTACTTGAGGACATGAGAAAGGCATATGTGAGCTATAGAATGTCCCTTAAAACTGATTTCCTTCACTCATATTTAGATTTTTTTCCCCTCCAGTTTGTTGGATGTAAGTAATGAGCAGGTGAACCATTTCATCCAATTATTTCTGAAATGGGCAGCAGGTACCAAGAGGCTTCAACCCGATCATGGTAGTGGTGTCTGTTGACTTTTTCACAACCACAAGAACAGGACACAGAGCATTTTGAGTCATGTTGAGTAATAATTATGGGCCAAGCTAATGGACTCTGACTCTCAAGTTTAAGTCAATTTGACCAGTTTATCTTGTATTATCTTCAGATTGTGAATAAGCTGGAAAAGACATTCATGCAAGATTGGAAAATTTGTGTTTTTTACATTTTAGAATAACTCAAAAGCCTGGTGTGCTGGAGAAATTCAGGTTTCAGATTTGGCAGCATAAATGATTTAGTCAAGATCAGATGTTTTTCTTCCAGTAGCAGACATTGCTGTCCAGTGTTACATGACATGTCAGGACTCAGTTCTGTGGAAAAACCATACTGAGCTCTGTTATTTGAAGTACAGTATTTTTATTGTGCCTTAAAACATGACTTGAGACTCATATTTAATAAAAATCTAACCTTAACTATAGTATAATGACACAATGCAGGTATTAGTCCTCATTGAAAGTCTGGACTGGACTAATTGCCTATAAGTGAACCCAAGAGTTTTTTTTCTTCCTGTCATATCTTTTTGTTGATGTTTATATTAGTGGAAATTATGTTTCTGCTTCTGTTTATATGGAACCAAAGCCTAATATAGTACATCCAAACTTTTCTTTAACACAATAGGTTACTGGAGATTTTAAAGTAGATCATAGGAAACCTGCTTTTACATTATTAAATACTGAAAAGTTAATTAAATTTGTGAAACATAAATCATCTTTAAACCATGCATGCGATATAATATTATTTCTTAAGTAAACGCAGCGGCAACAAAGGCAGTATTATTCTTCTTTTATTTTATTATACAGTCGTGGAAAAAATTATTAGACCATCAAATGTCTTCAAAAACAACAGTTATGTAATTGAGTACTAACTTCTGTGTGTATCATGTGATTAAAACAAACAGAAAAGAAAAAAATGGAATGTCTAAAAGCACTGCTTTTGTCAGTACAATGACAGATATTGATGTAAGTACTGAAGTGATTTTGGTTTTTATCAAGAACACATTTAAAATGGATAGATATCAGCTCTGAAATTAAACTACTATGAGCCTTTTTTTGGGTCTGCATTTATTCTCGTAGTTTAACACCCCAAACAAGGTGTCAACTTTTTATGAGATTGATGCATATTTTATTCTTGCAGCCAAATATTTTACTATTTAGTGCATGACCATCACCAGCCCTCCCTGGAAGCTAAATTATCATTCTTTATTAGATTTTCCTACTAAGAGCCAGGGAGGGCAGTGCTGCACCACGGTGAGTTAAGGGGGACACATAGAAGATGGAAAAAAAAAAAAAAAAAAGAAGGGGTGCGGGGTTTACTGACAAACAGAAGAGCAGTGCTATTTAGGATAAAGGAGTGATAAAGACTGCGTTAATATCAATTACAACCAGCACCACTTCCAAAAACAGCACTGAAAACAAAACCGAAAACAAACACGAGAAAAACAGCATTAGGCGCCTGAATTGTGGAGGTCTTGATAATTTAGAGTACGTCACCAGAGAACATGAGTGAGGGAAGAATGTAGAGTGCATGAGTTAAGTGTAAAATCCAGAGAATGATTCAGTACTATGAGCTATTTTTGTTGTTATCATTATATTTGTCCAAACAAATGGACGTTTAGTTGGACCAGGCATTAAAATGAACAAGAAACTGAAGAAAACAAGGGCAGTCTAATAATTTTTTCCCTGACTGTATGTGCTGTTTTTGTGTTTTAGACTCTTTCCGAGGACGTGCTTCTGTCTGACCTGAGGCCACAGCGCTGGTATCAGTTCCGGGTCGCCGCCATCAACAGCCACGGCAGCAGAGGCTTCACCACACCCAGCAAACACTACATCTCCAGCAAAGGTAACGAAGCTGAAACGCTTTCCTCACAGAGCTTTTTCTGAAATATCCCACAGAGGGTGACACTTCCTCCTGCATGTTTTCATAACCTATCTGTGAATTCTGATATTCTGTTATTAGACGCAGAGCACAACAGTGTTCGGTTTGTGTCATTTTACTACAGATATTACACCTCTCTAAGGAAAAGCAAGGGAACATTTTCCTTCCTCTGCTTCCCTATGCTTTCCCTCTCCTTCACTCAGAGTTGATGGATAAGGTACACACAGCAGGAAAATTATCAAGCAGTCCATAAAATACAGACAGGAAACAGAATATACACACGACTGCACATGCACAAATTCACATTTTCTGTAGAAACACATGCTGCATTCAGCTGGTTTAGTGCCAAAGTGAAACCTCTGGTGTTGGTCAATGAGACAGGACATAAGATAGTGAAACAAACACACACAGACGTACACACTCACACAAACCCGTAGGAGGTCCGAGTTCTAATGCTTAGCAGACTTAGGTCATATTGGTGTTGAGCCAGGATTGGCTAGTGATATGAAACCCCTGCCAGGATTGGCTTGAACATGTTTGTATGTGAATAATGACTTCAGGTTGGAGCTAGCTTTGGAAAAAGGTTCTTTATCAGTTGAACACTTCGGGGAGATTATGAAGAGGTGTCTGAGATAGCATTTTCCACTGCTGTCAAAAACACCAAATGGTTGAATTCCTCATACCTCCAATAGACTTTTTGAGAATATACAGTCGCTGCCATCGTTTCCTGCGAATGTCTCTCACAGCTTGTCGTGATCCGTCATTGTGCATTGAGACTTGAAGTGTGCATGTGTATGTATTTTACAGGGTTAGAGGTTAAAGACACACACTCCAACATTTCAAATACCATCTGATGGGAGTCAGCGTCTTGTGTTTCTAGTTCATTAGCCTGATTAGTCAGGGGCTGGAGGTCAGGGGTCACAAATCAGGAAGCTGGCAGATGTCAGAACGGCTGAGGTTCTTCCACTGTGACCTGATGCTAACCAGAGGGAGATCTGAATCTGAAAGAATCCCCTTCCTGTTCATTCACATATTAGGGTTGCACGCCGGCTGCCAGAAGTGATTATGAGGGAATGTCTGGATCACAAAACTCATCTTGATGTCTTCATCTCCTGAAACAATGAACTGAAATGTAGCTGATTGAGACAGAAACACATGGTGAAAAAAGGTCTCAGAGAAGATTGTGGTTTTTTTTTGTTCTTTCAGCAATTACTGTTGGCCCGAAGAGACTCCCCACTTAGTCCTGAGAAACCTGCCACACATACACAGGAACACACAAACAGCCCAGGACTTCCAGACCTAATATGTTGCCCTAACTTTGATCTCTGCATCTGGGTCAGCCAAGCGCAGCCCGAGGCCTGTGGGAGGCCTGCCATGGGGGATGTAGTTCTAATCAGATATATTTTGTAGTTTTAATCAAATACAGCATTTGGGCTTTAGATTCTAATGAGATGCAGGACTGGTGTTGAAAGAGCGGTGATCTTAGGATTTCGACTCGGAGGCAAACAGGGTCTAGTGGTGGTCGCCTTTGGTCTGTGTTGTGGTGGCTACTGAAAAGCACTGTTTCAGACGTCTCCTGTATCAGCCACCTTTGATGCTCTAAATCTAATTGGCTTTGTAGACTTGAATAAGGGCAAAAGGAAATTAGCCTTTACCCCCTGGAAAAGCTTCTTTGTTTTGCTCTGCTGCAGCACATTAAGCAACTTATTAGACAATTAAGTTAAACTTAATGGCCTTTTCTGTGTAAGAATCACAGTCTCCAACTACTCTCCAACCACAGTAGATATTCATATGATTTAAAGACCCTATTATTATTATTATTATTAACATTTTACTACCACAGTTAACACTTAATCTGTATTTTAAAAGCCAAGTAGCCTCTGTCTGTGTGCGGCATGTGTGTCTTGGGAATCACACAAAATCAAGGAAGAGTTGAGTGCTGCAGTTTGGCACACTTATGTATTTTTGGTCAAGGAAGACTGCAGCAAAAATGACGAGTTGAAAGGATGAATATTTTAAGAGATATTAGTAATTTTGGAATACAATAACCTTACAATCCCATTGCTATGCCCAGAACACTTTGGTGGTGACTACTGGATAAAAGCGATACAGCAGGCACAAATACACAACAGTATTAAAAGTACCACATCTAGAACCTGTGGATGCTCACAGGTCAACACATTAGTAGGTAATAATGCCCTTAAATACCCTTTTAAATGATTTTTACTAATACTGTTAATATGTTTTAATACGACTATATAAACATCAAAGAAAGTATGATTATGATTGTGTTTATTGCATTTACCAGTTATGTTATCTTGTGGTATCGATCTGATACCAAGTAAATACAAGGCCAATATTACTGATACAGATACCGATACTTTTAATTTACAAAAGCAGTTTATGTACAATAATGCACTATCATTAAGTGTAGGCTGTACACCATGAATATCCAGATTTGAATGAAAATAGGCCTAAAGAAATGATCATTTTTATGATTAAGTGATTTTTCTCTTAATTAGTTTCCATAACAACCCCAGTAAAAAAACAGGACAAAAATGATTAACAAATAAAACTACTTTTTATGACTATCTTATGAAAATATTAGAGAACTGAGGAATGTTTTAAATTAAACAAGAACTTTTTCACTTGAGGGTTTCGTTCAGTTTGAGTTAGGCTATTAAAAAAACAACAACCTTCCAATATGTAACTGAATGTGGAGGAGAGAAACTGAAACTTGAGTATCGATTCGATAGTGCAAGTATCGATGCAATACTGATACCAACGTGGTATCGATAGTACGAATACTTAGTATTGATCTGCCCAGCACTACAGTATGTTGCTCAACCATTACTTAGTGTTTTGTTGCTTTATTAAGATTCAGTCATGCATTCTCATGCGCTTATTAACAGTTAATGAGTAAGGTTCACAAGTAAAACCAATGTTTTACTTATATTAATAAATTCTTTTTTTAAATGGAATCCAGTTAAAAGGCACTTGACTCTACTTGACTCTACCAGAAAAAGAGCTAGTTGTAAAAAAATAAACCTCATCCAAGATTGAACCTGTAGTTTCGAAACAGCTTTCATCCTACTGGCTTTATACAATTATTAACACACTCTACATTTTCTCTGCTCCTCCATCTATAATAAGAACTGTGTTTTGTCAAGGTTGATAAAATGTGAATAAAGTGTCAGCGTTATGGAGTATAAAAATGCACCTCCTTTTGTATCATACACCTAAAGTAATAAATGATTAACAGTCAGTATGTTATTATTACTCATCTGTAACCTGCACCCTGAGGACAATAACAGTGCTGATGTTATTTATTCATCCTCTTTTTTTCCTGCAGATCCATCACCTCCAGAACCTCCACTGAATATCAGAGTGAGCAACCAGACTCTAGACTGGACTTCTTCATCCCAATTCACTGAGAGGTATCTAAATACATGAAAAAATAAATAAATAAACTTTTCAATTTGTTTGTTATTTTGCTTACTGGGGTAGTTGCTATGCACTGCTTCTGCACTACAAGCCCTCATTGTGGGCACTCAATAATTAAATGTGGTCAGGTGTTTGGTCAGTGCTTATATGCAAATTACAGGTTATTCTTGTTTAGTCATACATCGCAGCATCTTTTCTGTTTGTTTGTTGTAATGCATGAAAAGTTTATATAAAGTTCATGCCGCGGCTTGGATCAGCCATGACATTCCTATGAAACATTTAATAACAGAGGTGAGGTCATAATTGTAGTTCATGTTCAGCATGATGATATAAAATGTCAAAGCCCAGACCATGCATACAGAGTAAATGGAGGATTGTGAAAGCGGCTGACAAACAAATAGTCCATCCATTACCCTGCAACTCAGCTCAGCCTGCTAAAAAACGCACATTTTGACATCTACATCTTGCACTTCATTACTTTGTCATCATGAATTGCTTGGTGTGACATTGTTTTACCTTCTGATTTCTGTTCAAAGCTCAAGAGGAAACGGGGTCACAGTGGGGGTCCTCTTACACTGGGAGCCCCCCAGGGAGGGAGACCTGCCTGTGCACAACTACAGAGTCACCTGGATGCCTCGACAAGCACACACCGCCAATAAACACACACATGTACTGCATTCTGCACACACACACACAGCGCACAACAACATGCACACACATACACGTCTTACACACTTACATCCACAAGGAGAGAGCAAAAAGGACAGCAACAGCAGAGTGACTCAAGGGGTAAGGACACTATACATTTTGCATGTAAGAAAAAAGTGATAAATTACAAGATTAATTATAAATAGGATGAGTATTTTTCTTCATTTACATACAGGTTTACTAATTCAACGTATGTTGGACTTGTAGCTGCAATTGCACACCATGTAAGTGACTAGACTTTTACAAAAAAAGCAGTAATACAAGCATTACAACAAAATAATACTTTTAAATCTTTTAAAGCTAAAAGAGTTGAAATCAAGGTCAGTGTATCTTTTGGTAGTTTTTTTTTTTGTTCAGAAACAAAAGAAAAAATTGCGGTTAATTTATATTGGTTTTAAAATAGAGCAATTAAAATTGAATTTCGAGGTGTTTTTGTTTTTTCAGTGTCAAAAGAGAAAAAACACATTTTTTAAAAGTATTGATTTTTGTTTTCTTTTTCTAATAACAAAAAAGAAAGTTACGACCTGACCGGAATAGAAAAATGGGCCAAAAATGGCTGTTTTTTTTTTTTTTTTTTCTTTTCTGTGACTGAATGTTATCATTTTCCCAGGCCAGATCAGTAAACCTTGATCTCATCCTGTGAGGTGCAGGGGCAGTTTTATCCTTTTTTATATTGAGTCTGTGCTAAAGCTAAAAACTAAAGTTACCTTTCAGCATATTATAATTCAAGTAAACTAATACAGCCCAAGAGTTCTGTGCACATCTCTGCACTGGTGATGGAGTGAATATAGTTGCTCATAGGTGTTTTTATACAAATATGGGAGAATACACTCATTAAATATAGTTGGAAAATGGCTCCCCTTTTCTACAGCTGTGTGACACATCATTTATCTTTATATTGAGTCTTCTGATTTGGTCTGAGACAAGAGAGTTGTGGAGGGAATGTATTTTCAGATTCTTACATTTATTACCCTGATTGGTCAGTGTATCTTTTGGGAATTGGATTTTCTTTTCAGAAACAAAAGATACACTAGTGGTTAAGTGATTTCCATTTTAAAATAGAAGAATTAAAGTGTTTTCCTTTTTCAGTGTCAAAACAGATAAACCAAATTTAGAAAAAAGACTGGTTTTTGTTTTCTCTTTCTAATAATAAAAAGAAAGTTACTACAGGACAGAAATGGAAAAATGGACCAAAAACAGATGTTTGTATTTTTTTTTTTTTTGTATTTCTGAGACTGGATGTTGTCATTTTCAAGGAAAGAGCGCTAATGCTTAGGTCACAAAGATTCTTACGAACAATGGGTTTGTACCTAATCTGGAGTTCGTAGACATTTGTGGAGGGAGCATGTCTACGATGTCCAGATTTTGTACAAACTGGAAACCTATTGTTCGTAAGAATCTTTGTAACCTTGGCATTAGTGCTCTTTATTGAAAATGACAACAACTGGTCTCAAAAAAACTATAAAAACAGCCATTTTTGGTCTGTTTTCCATTTCTGTCCTGTTTCTGCTGAAACGGATTACTGGATTTTCTTTTCATAAACAAAAGATAAACTAGTGGTTAAGTGATTTTCATTTTAAAATTGAAGAATTAAAGTGTTTTTCTTTTTCAGTGTTAAAACAGATAAACCAAATTTATAAAACTGATTGATTTTTGTTTCCTCTTTCTAATAACAAAAAAGAAAATCACTACAGGACAGAAATGAAAAAACAAAAAAAGAAAAAAATATATATATATAAAAAAAGAATAAAGCAAACATAGACTAACAAAGACCAAAAAAAATTGAAACAATGAATAAAGGACCATTGAAAACAATGCCAAGATCTATCTCTGTGCTCACAGATTTATCATTGTTTAACCGATATTTTTCTCTTATTAATGAACTTTTAATATAAGTTCATTGCTTTACTTGTGATGGACAGGTGTTCTAAATCTGTGGGTCTTTAACTGCAGTAGTTGATTGGAATCAGTCTGTAATTACAGGCTTCTTCATGCTGACCTAAAAACTGAAGCTATAATTACATGTTTAATTTTATCATATATAATATAGATCCTAATTACAGCAGCAGCATGTAACCCCACAGTCCTTATTGTATTTTCAAGTCAGTCTTTTGAACACATTTAAACTGAAATACACAATTTATGTCTTAATATTAGTATTTGTTAATTAATTAATAAGTTACAGCAATATTTATGTATTTATAGTTTAAATTCCATCTGCATTTTTAGTTTCTGTTCCACTTACAGGAACCAGGAGTTCGCATTAATAGATACATTACACACATTTGGTTGGAACTACATTATATTAATCATTAATAGAAAAGCTGTAAGCAATTTAGTATAAGATGTCTTGTGTCTATTAGTAGAAATGCAATGCGGTAACAGTTAAATAGTGATAACTTTGTTTTCAGGTTCCTTAACCCATAAAGACCCAAACATCCAACACCAACCAAAAGCATCTACTGATCTAAATGGTTTTATACCCATTGATCCACGAGTCTAATCAATACATGTCAATAATTGATGTAAAATATAGTTTATCATCTTTTCGTGGTTATCAGATATGACCCATTTGGATGTTAAGAGGCTCTGTAGTTACCATGGAAACACTGTCATCTTCTACAACATTGATTTAGCAATTAATTCCATGGAATTGGGTCAATGACAGTGGATGGACACACTAGGTTTATGTTCAGTTAATGATAGATTTGACTGAAAAAGTCACTTTTTCTGCAGTTTTCTCTGTTTTTGATATAACCTTCAACTTTAATCTGGGCATTTATGAACATCTATATGATAAGTAAATTACATACAGGAAAATACCAGATTTATTCTGATAAAATACAAAATACAGAGGATAATATTGTAAATAAACGGTGATAAATCACTTAAAAAAGGTTAAATATAGAGGACATTTAATTTGGTAACTGATGTAAAAGTAGCGCTGGGTCATTATGGGTTAAAGTGGTTGAAAAGTTAGAATGAATAAATTCAGTGGATAGTGTACAACAACATGCAATATTGAAATAGTATTTTAAAAAAGTTAAGTTTTGAGACAACCTTATGTGTATCTCTGACATGCTATGTATACATATGGTTGTAACATATGGTAAAATTAGAGACTGGAATTGTTTGATGAGGAGAAGACAAACATTTAGTGAGTTACAGTCAGACTTGGATTCAGTGAAACAGATGTTTATTTTAACTTCAAAATCAGGGGTGTCAAACTCATTTTAGTTCAGTTCCACATACAGCCTTATATGGTATGAAGTGGGCCGGACCAGTAAAGTAATATAAATAATAGGATGTTAGCTTTTGAGTAAAAAAAAATTAAATTCCGTAATGAAAATGTTTAATCTATGAATTGTACTCAAACATAACATAAACAAATACGAACAACCTGAAAATTCTTAAGTAAAATAAATACAATGTTAACAATATTTTACCTTAGTTTATCATTTATACATGTGATTCATAACTCAGAGATCACAATGGATCTACAAATACACAAGACATTAAATAACAGGCAGAATATTATTAAAATCCCACATACTTCTCTTAAGAGATTTTAGGTTATTCCGTTTTTTTTCGTATAATTTTTTTTTTTGTCTGTAAATGTAAACAGTTTTGTGTAATTTTTACTTTTTTACACTAAAACAAAGATAAAACATTTGCAGTTTTCATTACCTATATGTTATTATGATAGTATTTTGCTGGTCTGATCCACTTTAGATTAAATTAATCTAAAATGATTTTAACATCCTTGATTGTTCATACCTTTAGTGTAATTTTTGCATTTCACAAGTTCATCCCAGGGGCTGGATTGAACCCCTTACACCTGACTCCTATGCTCTAGAAGAACTTACAGTATGATTCTGTACATTATATGTCATGTATTTGAAGCTTATATGGAATGGTACATATTGTTTATTAAAGGAAAAGATGTTGCTGCTCACATTTGTACCTCTGAGAATCAACAGTCTGCTCCAAGCTTTACATAAACTTCAGCCATTACCTAAGAAACCTAATTTTGTACCTAAATACAAAAGTAAATCTTAAAAAATGCTCTGTATTTTCTGTTTCTGGCCACACTGAAGACCACACTCCATAGATCAGCACTTCAATTAAAGTCAAATTAAAGCACAGGAGCACACACACCCACTGCATGCACAAGATATTTGTTTGCACCTGAGAGATTTTACTGAGCCTGTAAACCCACGCACCACACACACATGCGCACATTCCTTATTGTATCCTGGTTGTGATTACTGCAGTAATTTTACAGGCCACTGCAGTGCTCAAACAGGACAGGTTTTGTAAACAGCTACTGTGTGCATATGGTGGTGCAAACGGAAGAAGCATTGTATTATATTTAGAGTAGCGTGATTTACAGCATCACACAGGAAGCAGCAGAGAGTAAAATAATAAACAGTACTGAGAGTTAACACTCCTTTGCATTAAAGTTTGGCATTTGAGTGAAGGATTTCAAGTGCTTATGCTCTGCTGAAACACCTGTAGTCAATAAAAATACCTACCGTTACAAAGTGGAGTGGTCCAAGCAACACAAGGATGTTCTTTTCCATTATATATTTGTGGGATTTTAAAGGAGGGATATTTTGCTTTTTTAAAATGGAATTATGCATTTTTAAACATTTCCCTGTGGTCTACATGAACTGTAAATGCTCTGCTTGGGCCTGAATCCTTCATTAATTCAATTCCACAGCTCCATCTTCAACCCTATTTCTGAGTAATGACACCAGAATGAGAGAGTTTCTTCCCTCAGGCCATTCGTTTGCTCAACTCTTTAAAGGAATACTCCACCCCCAGGCCAAATTCAGTGTCTCCCCACAGCCCCCAGACCTAAGTAAGTGTGTGGAAGC
>JAQQZY010000020.1:6934393-6945026 GCA_030068375.1 Ostorhinchus rueppellii | reverse complement strand
ATCACACTGACTTTAACACATTTCAGGTTATTCAGATTTTTTGTAAAAGTATAGTTTGTTATTGTAAACATTTTCAGGTAATTTTACTTTTTTAGACCAAAACAGAGAACATTTGCAGTTGTCATTATTTATAGGATATGATGATTATGTTTTACTGGTCTGACCCACCTGAGAACTGATTGGTCTGTATGTGGAACCTGAATTTAAAGGATCACCATCTATTGTTAATTTCTCTAATGTCATTTTTTCACAAATTCATCCCACAGGCCAGATCGGACCCTTTAGCGGGCCAGATTTGGCCCCCGGGCCGCATGTTTGACACCTGTGTTCTGGAAGCACAAGCTTATCTTTTTGTCTGTCCTTTGCACCTGTTACACCATTTACATCAAACTTAATGTATAGAGCATACAGCATTTACACCATATCATAAAAAACCAACAAAAACATATCTACTATTTCATTCAATATTCCTAAATAATTTTAAAATGATTAAAAATTATTAATTTTTTTCTTCCTTTTCCTCTTATTTTTTTTCTTTTTCTCCTCATTTTAACTTTGCCAAAGTAGTGAACAACTTAAATGCATCATCAGGTCCATTTTCTAATTTCACATCCACATATCCAGTCCATCCAGACTTCACATTAGTCCATTCACAAATATGAAGATCTCTGAAATCATAATTACTCTCTTAATTCCACCAAAAGCAAACAAACAAACAAAAACAAAACAATATTACAATATTATCCTCTGTATTTTGTACTTTTTCAGTGAAATTCCGGTATTTTCCTATATTAAACTGAGTGATCATGTGCTTTAATCACCATTCTCATTTTACATTTGAGGATTATTATATCAGAAACCAGAGAAAACTGGAGAAAGTGACTTTTTTTAGTAAAATTTCTCCTTGCCTGAACGAATCAAAGTTGTAGAGGTCGAATCAAAGTTGTAGAAGATGACGGTGTTTCCACGGTAACTAAGGAGCCTCTGAACGTCCGAACAGGTCATATGATGACCATGAAAAGATGACAAACTGTTTTTGTCACCAGTTATTGACATGTATTGATAGGATTAATGGTTCAAGTGGTATTAAACATTTCTAAACAGTAGATGATTTGATTCGCCAGTGACTGGGTCTTTATGGGTTAAAAAAAAAAAAAAATTCAGCAGTTTATTTGACATCTAAATTGTTGACATTTAGCATTTTGGCAGTTGAATGAGGTATTATCCCAGTACTCATTTCAGATTTTTATCTTTAGAAGTGGCTCATACAAAAAATGCATTCAATAAATTCATACTCCAGCACACTCCAATGTAGCTGCATTTGAATGAGGAGCCTAACATTTTAAGACCCTCTGAGCTGCCTTTTCCCGTCGGCTGCAGAGGTTATTCTACATCTTTGTGTTCTGTGACTGTGCGTAGGGCGCTCTCATTCAAGGTTGTGAAAACCCAACTTTAACTTGGAATGAAATGTCCCAGTGACTCTAATTTAGTCTCTTTCAACCTTTTATCTTGCTTAAAATGACTGTCATGGCATTGGTCTTTTCATTTGTGCTTTGCTGTTCATCTTTTTATTTTAAAGCAGAGGGATATCACCAAAGGGCAGGAGGAATATGGTTTCAGGTTTTTTGGCTTTTGGCTTCTTTCTTGGATTTTTATTTTGTTTAAATAATAGGCTGAATGAGAAGTCTGTACTTGCTTCTAAACCTGGGGACATATTTGATACTGACACGCATTCATTGTATGACTTTCATCACCAATTTTTCATCAAATCTGTAAAACCCAAGTCTTAGCCTAAGTATCACAAATCTGTAAATCTTTCTGTGATTACACACCTGAATCTCTTCCCTCACAGTGAACAATTTCAAAGATGAACTCCACAATAAATCCAAACAGAGCCAGTTGGTCACTCAGGCATTTACGGGTATGCGTCACGACGTGCATTGTGGGTAGCTCCACACAGCTGCATTATGGCCACAACGGCATCAGACATGGAAACGGCTTCATTGCCTCTTGCTAGTGCTGCTGTGTGGAGCTCCACTTCACAAAGTGCACATTAGGGCAAATTTCCGAAAATGCTCGAGTGACCTACCAGCTGTGGTTGTAAACAAATGGATTGTTTATGGTGGAGTTCACTTCAAAATTCAGGTCCATAATCACAGAAAGACTTACGGATCTGTGATACTTAGGGTATAACTTGGACTTGGATACAGATTTGATGAAAAATTGGTGACAAAAGTCATACGCAGTTCAATAGTGGTTTTATGTAGTATTGATATTCCAAACTCTCACCAGTAGGGGCACGTTATGTATCAGAACACATTTACTACTACTAATACCACTAACAAGTCGACCCTATGTTTCCACAGACTGTATCAGTCACTAAATAAAATATAAAGCTCATTGTTACATACATCTGTGTTATGGTACTATCAAGTTTTCTTCAAACTAAAAGTCATAGCTGCTTATGTTCACAGTCGATCCAAATAACACCGTGTTGTATAATCTTTATGTGCTGTGTCAGCTGATTATAGGTCTGTTAGTTTAGTTCTGTTTTTGGACAGAAAACAGTCGCAGTAAAACCACAAATTACTTCTGTTTTCTGTTCAGTTTGTGTTGTCAATACCTGCACTAAAGAGCTGTCTAGAATCAAACAAGAAATGACTCAGAAATGCCACAGTTTAGTCTCAACCAGTCAGTTTTAGGATATCTTGTATAGATATCTATATATCTTTATAGTTGTATCATGTCTTGTAGTTTTATCTATATATTTGTACAGCACTTTGAGCATTTTGTTGCTATAGAAATAAAATTGACCGTGACCTTGAACCCTCAATCAACAAACAATAACTTAGCAAAGACAATAACATCACATAATAACTTTATACCTTCATGAGCCTCATAATCTAACTCACCTGTGTAGAAGAAACACTGACATTTCAGCATCAAACTCCATTCTTTTCATTTAGAGCTGTGACTAGTGGAGAAAACAACAACAGTGCCTCTAGATTTTATTACTTTGTCATTTCTTTGACTATAAAGGTTGTTTCTTAATGGTTCTCATACCATCTCGTCACTCTATGAAGCTTTGTCAAAGGTGTTAGTTTTCCTCTCCATGGGAGACTGGCAGAGTTACTCACTACTCCCTCTAGTGGTCACGTAAAGCCAATTGCTGGAAATACATTCAGTTCATCTCTATTATCCAATACATTGGTATTTTTGACAGTACTTCACAGCTGTGTAGTCTATACACTCTAATGATAAACTTAGGTCCTTTTTAAATATTTAAAAGTAGAAATACTACATATCGCTTCTTTAAAGAGACTTAAACTTTAGATTTTAATCCTAGACTCAGAATCAGTGGTGTAGTCCAGGGTATATAGCGATAGGCAGAGTATACCTTCTTATTTTTCAGTCAGCATTGTGTATACCCACTTCTAAATCTTCCTGATGTGCACTATTCAGTAGTATCTCAGCCAAATTGCTCATTTCCCCCCCCAGGATGGTGACCATGACCTGCTCTACTCTGCCTCTAATTGGCTAGTACTCAATACCTTCACTGATTAGATTGGTTAACTTTAGGCATGAGGACTAATGAGCCAATCAGAGGCACAGTAAGGCCCGTCATGTCAAGGAAAATATTGCTAACTAGTGCTGCCTACCTCTGGAACCTGATTGGACACCTCATCAGGTGCCAGTGCTACCCCAGTTGATCGACAGGTCACTGCACATCTTGTTGAAAGATACGCGATTGTTGGAAATGCAAACAAAAGGCAGAATAAACACCTTTCAAGTGAGTGACACGTATCTAGAGAACCTATTTTCATGGAATACATAATTCTGAGGTAAGTTTTAAGGTGGTTTCAGAATGAGTCACTGTTTTAAACTAATGCTCATATGACTGCACATTTAGAGGAGAACAAATGTTGTTGCCAATAGTTAAACTGTGTGGGTTGGCTAACGTTATGAAAGGCTAACGTTATCCTGTGCTTGCCTCATGTTGAATACACTTACAGTTATGCAGCTGCTTGTGTGACCAATAAAGCCTACAAACTGCTCCTGATCAAGTCATGATAATTTTATTATAGTAAACAAATACTACTGATGGATTTTTGGGTAAACTAAATACAGTAGTCTGATATGTCAGTGTTTCTAAAACTGTGGGTATACTCTTGAGGGTATACTCACTTCTCCAGGGACCACTACACCACTGCTCAGAAACACAAACCTAGTGACTAAGTCTGTGCACGACTTTTCAGTATCCATACGCCCAATGGCTGTCTGTTGTCTGTATCTGTTTTAATTCACAACATAGAGTCACTAATCACAGAACACTCACAGCCAACAAGTATTATTTTATCCTTCAGACACAGTGGATCACATTCATTGAGGTCATCCCCTTTTTGCAAATGCATTCAGCTAATGCTTTAAGCACATAAGCCGCACAATTAACTTTATATTAAAAAGAAAGAAGCTGCTGTTTGTCTTTGCCTCTTTCTTTGCCAGTTATGATAACAAGAACAGCTGGCTATGACTTAAGGCAGACTCTTCTCGCACAACACATTACATGGTTTCATCTGCTGATGGTAAACACAGACTGGATTGGACCCGATCAGTTGACATTTCCAAATCACATTCCAAATGGGCCTGACAGTCATTAAATGTGTCCAGCTTATGATGTGGCACCGTGATACAGCCAGACTTGGAAGAATTGTTTTATTTGATATGCATCATACAATCAAACCAGTTTACTTACCAATGTTTGAGCATGATATATTACCGATCTACAGTTTGTTGGTTTTTTGACTATGTGACTAAACTCCCCTTGTGCAATACAGCCCTATTACAGCCTGTATTTTGGTGATTATTTGTCTGATAAATACAGTATATATGATGCATAGTAGGGGTGTAAGAGCCAGGGAATGCCATGCATCAGTAGCCGATTTGCCACCTCTAAATGATCCAAAATCTTTCCTGCTGCTTTCCTACAATGCCACGTATTACTACAAGTGTTGTCTTCTTTACGTACAGGCTTAGAAATACTATTTGCAGTGACTGAACTGGCAGGCATTTAGTGAGATAGAGCGCCGTGCTTTGATGGCTCCGAATCATCAGTGACTCACAACCAAAACAAATCAGTCCACAGAGCAGCCAAGCAAGTGCTCACATTTCTAATACCCGACACGCTGCCATTCTGCCTCTTCTGATGTTCCTTTCAGATTTTTCCTTCATCTCTCTCTCTCTCTCTCTCTCTCTGTCTCTCTCTCTCTCTCTCTCCCCACCTTCAGGGCATTGCCCCCTATTTTTTCTCCTTTTTTTTCCATCATTCACAGTAGCCCTTTGTGAGGCTGGATGCGTATCTTGAATGAGTTGTCTATCTTTTCTCTTGTTCGTTCTCTCCACACACTGTGGTAATGTCATGGTTGGATTGTTTCCATTTCATAGGAAACAGACATGGATTGGTACACAGATGGTGGAAGATGTCATTTGTTGAGCTTTAAACACTTTAAGTTAATATACGGCAGCTCTCTTTTTATATTATGACTTTTATGAAGTGGCATAATGCGTACCCTGAAATGTTTATATGAATCCATTGACCTTTGAGTCATGTGTATGTTTCTCTCCACTGATACCCATTAAGCTGTTTGCTTTTATCTCCTTTCCAAATTGCCTTTTTTTTTTTCTTGGCGTGCACTCACCAGTTGCCTGCCTCACTAAAGGTCACAACATCATCAGCAACATTACCACAAATCCTGGCTAAACAAAAAAATAAATAATAAATCCAACAACCTGTTACCGTGCCTGTGTGCTCGTCGTCATACCAGCCGCCAGCCAATCGTTAACAGAGTAGGCGTGGCTTGCCATCGCTGCGTGCCTGCTCTGAGCTCCTTGTGTATATTCTGAATGAAACAGCAAGTGAAGCATTTGGCTGCCTGCTGTGCTCTGCTCTGCTCACCGTGCTGACTGTGGGAGGGAAGGGGAATCTGACTTGAGGCTCGGCATAGTGGGACTCGCTCTGTGCCACACCAGGAGTGCCTTGGGAGAGGAGGGAGGGGGGGTTGTTTGCTGAGAGTGAGAGAGAGACAGAGAGAGAGAGAGAGAGAGAGAGAGAGAGAGGGAGAGAGAGAGGAGGTCAGTCAAGCAGTGGTTGATGGAGAGAGAGCAAGACAGGCAAAGAGCAGTTTTCAGCCCTTCTGAATCTTTAATAAGGGGGATCCTCCAGCATCAAGCAGCCTGGATAGACCGAGAGGCAGAGTTAGTACTGAGTTGTGCATTTCCCCGGCACCTACAGTGGCAGTGACACGAGGAGGAAGGAAGGAAGGACGGGGGGACATAGCTTTGACCAGGACAGAGGTAGGAGAAAGGCAGAGCTGAAAAAGAAGAGATCTCTTTCCTGAAAGTGTATGTGACCCGGCTGTTGGGAACTAGCAGGAAAACCCTGAGCACGAACCAGAGGAAAGAGAGGTGGAGGGCACAACTGATTTCTGGCTAATCCCTAAACCCGTGAAGAACGGGGGGAAAAAGGGGAAGGATCGAAAGCTCAGAGGCAAATCCACGCAAGCAGCAAAAGGTATGTGTGAGCTGGCCTTTTCTTAGGTGCATATTTATGTGTGAGACAACCTCAATCTGTCTCAAGCTGCTACAAGAAAACTTCTCTGTGTCTGGCAAGAGGACAAAATATCTGCTGTACATGACCTGCTGAACTCGGACAGAGGGACACACTGTAAAGGCAGGAATTTCTGAGAGAACAGTCTGCCTTACAGGGCTTGATCCGACACAGGGATGTCATCAAATGAGCTGAGCGTCGTGGAGATGGACTCCTGCATCCGTACGTTCAAGGAGCACATGCACCTGGAGCTGGAGCCCCCCAAAATGCCAGGTGTGGTGGGAGGGAAGAGGGGTGCCACATCGCCGAAACTGTCCCCCCGAAGCTCCCCGCGGCTTTTCCGCAAGCTGATGGTGAACAAGAGCATCCGACAGAGGCGACGCTTCACTGTAGCGCATACCTGGTAAGGTCTGTGAGGTGTGGTCAGACGAAATTTAAAGACAAGGAAAAAAGAGGGAAAATGGCTTGAGATGTAGAGAAAGGACAAGAAATGTATGGGGATGTGGTAGAAGATTGGGGAAAAGAAGGAGATGAGAGGGAAGATGTAGGAGGAGACAGAAAAAACAAGACGGACATAATTGGGGTAAAATTGGTGGAGATTCAAGAGGGAGATTAAGGAGATTGCAAGGAAGAGTGGGTGGTGGAGGTGAGGAGATGAGCAAGAAGCAGGAAGGAGATGAGATAAAGGATGGGATGGAAGGGTTAAACTGACAACCAACACAAGACAGAAGAGTGTGGAAAAATGAGTTCACACTCTAAAGGTGAGAAAATCCAGGTAGATGGAAAAAAAAGATGTTCCACCCATAAGAACACATCGACTTATGATGGAGGTCAAAATGAGCAAGATAAGGCTGCTGTCTGGCAATTTGTCACTGGTTTAGAGGGTTACATAATGCAATAAAATCACATTTAGCACACTCCCCTGTCCTCCATTTTGATGTATCTCTGCCCTATACCTGGGTGAAGTGTATTTGTGTGTTTTTTGACTCACACACATCAGCTCATATTTTGGGAGGCTGCTGTGATGTGGGGAAAACGTTACGCAACCCGGTGGTTCTTAACCTTTTTCGTCACAACCCCAGTGAAGAAGTGCAAGTCTACATTACGCAATGTGAGCATCACAAAATCACAGAGTCCATAAAACATTCAGATTTGTTGCATCATTTACGTGCTGGTTCAACAAAATCCATTACTATAGCTTCTAATGGTTCATGGAATTACAAAGCAAAGAAGTAACTTGTATGCATTTTTTAATGCACATAAATTTGCTTTTGATGACCCCATATTTCATCTAATTTTCTGTTGCTACTTTGCATCATTTTGAGCCCCATCCCCCACCGACTCCCCGAGTCTACCTCCTCATTTTGCAGCAGTTAGGCACTATGGTAGATGTGAAGGGAGGGTTTGCTCTGTTATGCAATGTATGGATTAGTGGAGAGACAAAAAAGAGCTGCTGTGATTTGACTACAAAACCTCAAGGTGACTCTTGTCTCTCATTAAAACAGCAGCCAATTTTGATGAAATTAGGCACTGGCGAGCTGTGGTTCCTTTGCTTTGTTTTCATTTCACAAGGTTTGAGAAGATGAAAGCCATTATCTGCAAAATGACAAGAAAACAGATGCACATAAATACATGGGTCTCAAATATCCAACAAGAGGGGAACATGTACAGAATGTGTGGTAGCACGATAAAGTGGGGTTGCCACTGCTTGTGTGGCGTGAGTGAGGGAAATCAGCTTCTGTTTTTGGATGGGAAGGAAAGGAAATGAGTGAGATATGAATCTGCTCCTGTATGTTGTGTCTCCAGGCTGTACTTGTTTGTATGATGGAAAAGATATATTTGCATTTGGATGTTTTCCTATGTTCTTATGTCAGGATGTGCGGTCAACACTGTTTGCATGCATATTGACACTTTGCCTATCCATATGTGTGCACACATGCTTCCACATGCAAATATTTGCAAATGTAAAGGCTATTTAATCTCTCTTCTCTTTCTTTAGCTGTATCCCTTTCGCCCTCCCCAGCAGCAGTCAGATTGGCTGTTTATCTCCGCTCCCTCTCATTGTATAGCCTATTTCTGAGCAACTGGCGATGTGGGGGGTTGGGTGGGTGGAAGAGGGGGACTAAATAGAAGAAGAAAAACAAAAATAATAGTGTCAGTTGGAGGTCATTAGGATGTCTGTGTTGTCCTACGTCTTGTTTGTCCACAGTTCTGAAGCAGGAACATGACAACACCCATAACAGCCATTAACCGCAGGTCAAACCCATTTACAGTCATGCACATGATAAGACATCCTTGAATGAGGCTCCGAGTCTGGCCAACCTTCTCAGTAGTTATAATTCTCTTGGAGTGATGGGTGAAACATTAAAAAATGGGAAAACAGAGAGGAGAGAGCAAGAGAAAAGCTAAAGGGAAAATCTGTAGTCATGCAGTCGTCTCCAGAGAGGGAGAGGCGTGACAATTAGAACTGAAGCAGAAAATGAAAAAAATCATAGCTCATGTTAAACAAGACCAGGTGTTTTCAGCTCATTTTTAATCCTATTTGTCCAACACCCACGGTAGGTTACGTTATAGTTAAAATATATACACTCTTGTGCTTTGTTGGTTTTGCAGGGTTGAAATCAGCAGATGCATTTATTTTTCTTTTTTCTTTAGATACAGCAAGACAATACAGGAAATATATGCACAGCCTGGAGAGACAGACAAAAAACTAATCTAAATCAGTTGTAAAGGTTAAAGTCACTATTTATTGTGACCTCTGACCTCATGATGAGAAGCAGCGGCAACAATTAGAAACATCAGACATGTGTTGAATGAAACCCGCTATAAAATCTCATTGTCTGAACAAAATAGTTAAAGACACGTTGAAAGCAAAGGGATGTCACACTTAATCTGACCACTTTGGTTGATAGAAGCTGTTTTTTCCCTGAAACTTTACTCTTTATTGCTGTACATACATTTATACAGATTTGAAATGTAAATGTGTGGACATTAGAATTTTACAAAAACAACAAACAGAGTCTTGGCCAAGGACTTCTCTTTGCCCAGCTCTGTAAATAATCACAAGTTGCATGATGAATCATTGCTTTATCCGTCGTCATTAATAAAATGCTTGGGCTACTGTCCCAAAATAATCTTTTCAGCTTTTCCTGGGAACCATCCAGGGTATTAGTGACATTGCATTGTTTCAGGCTTAATTGTCTCCCCACCTGTGCCAAACCGCCGAATGGGGGGAAAAAAAAAAAAAAAAGATGTTGATGAATTACTCATGTGGCTTGTGTTAATCTGGCTTTTCACAAAAATTAGAAAAAGGAATTTAAATTTGATTTCATATATTTCTTCAAGTCACTTTGCATAAGAATAGTTTGTAATACAATATTGTTTTACCTGCTGTCAAATTAATAAAATGCTTCTACAAATAAACGTGGGAGGCTTTAAGACTGAGGTATTATGAAGTTCTCTGATGCTTTTACATTTTACTAACTGATGCCGTAAATATATTAGGCTTTAGTACCTTTAGCTTAGTTTAGGCTTAAAACTTCAATTTTTTGCTTCATGGCTTCTGGAATAAATCTTGTTGGAATTAGGAAACACCCCTCTAACATTGCCTTGGTTATTTGTTTGACACAAACTCCACTAATGATCAGATGCAGTGATTTTTGTAGACATCTAAAGTGGTTCAGAATCAGCTTTACTGAACACATTTAAGGAATTTAGCTTTGATTTTTCTGAGCTCATGATGTACAATTTCAATGTAAACATTGAAATTGTACATCATGAGCTCAGAAAAATGGACACATTTAACCATAAACCTAACATGATGTTTAAAAAATGTATTCTTCCACCTGTCATACAAACAAGAAAACATAAATAACTTCATAGTTGATCAAAAACTTGTCTCAGATTAATAATTTCATTGTTATTCATACAGAAAATGACCAGTTGGAATAACAAAAATAGTCCTTGTTGACAAATAATAACCATAAATGTCCATATTTAGTGTGTCCACCTTTGGTGCAGATAACAGTT
>JAQQZY010000020.1:6917275-6928052 GCA_030068375.1 Ostorhinchus rueppellii | reverse complement strand
GTCTGAAGGTCTGTGGTAGCAGCATCAGCAGGTTTTTGGACACAATTGTGGAACTGATTGTAGTAGTTCAGTATTTGTCTTAAATTCTAAATAAGTGAGTCACATACAAACAACTGGCTCATTTGAACATTGTTTAGGAACACTTTTCTGAGGTGAAATTGGTATTTCTTTAGGTGAATGAGAAATATTGCAATATTATTGTTATGGCAGTGCTGTACATCCATATCACATATCACAAGTTTTGTCGATATCATGCAGCCCTAATAATGTATTACATTTACTACATGCAAAACTTGTTTTCATTTTTATGTATGAATGTTTTATGTCTGTTTGTACCTATTTAATGTACTGTTGCCCGTCTTAGCCAGGACACTCTTGGAAAAGCAATTTTTAATCTCAGTGGTTAACTAAAGGTAATAATAATAATAAATGGAAAAAATTATTAAAACCTGTTGATCCACTAATTCTATCAATACATGTAAATAACTGGTGTAAAATACAGTTTTTCATCTTTTCATGGTCATCAGATATGAGCCATTTGGACGTTCAGAGGCTCCATAATTACCATGGAAACACAGTCATCTTCTACAACATTGATTCACCAGTAAAACCCATGGAGTTGGATCAATGACAGTGGATGGACACACTGGGTTTATGTTCAGTTAATGTTAGATTTTAGTGAAAAAGTCACCTTTTCTGTTTTGATGCAATAACCTTTGACTTTACTCTGAAGTTTTATGAATATCTTAATGATCAGTCAATTAAACAAAAGGAAATAGATGATTTTCACTGGAAAAGTACAAAATTCAGAGGATAACGTTATAATAAACGGTGATAAATAACTTAGGAAAGGTTGAATAGAGAGAAAAGTTAATTTTGGAGCTGACGCAAAAGTCACACTGGATCCTTGTGGTTTTTTTTGTTTGGTTTTTTTTTTGGCCACAATAGCCAACTTTGCACTCACTTTCACTGTAGATTATACTCACCTTTAAACAAAAAACACACTGCTATTTAGGATGTGGAGTAACAGATACAGGATAAGGTTAAGGGACAGATAAGACGATGGAGGTCAGGAAAGGCACGTGTGTTTGAAAGAAGAGGCAGAGAGATAAACAGAACCAATTTACCACAGCGGAGTGAGGTTGCTCCATGCAGAGGGTTATTTATCTTAGCTTAAATGTCAGCCTAAATAACCATCTAGAAACAATATTCCATCCACCTCTTTGTTATTGATTTGTTTCTTTCTCCGTTCACCCAAATATCAACTTTACGTGTACATCAAGGAAAGCTTTTCATGCTCATTGCCAACTGTTCACTTCAGCAGGAGAGCCAAAAGAAAATGATATTATGACAGGTTCATGTTACAAACTACTTATTAATTAAAAAAAAAACCCAAAGAATACCCTCTTCTTTGTCTTCAAGAGCCGTTGTCTTTCCAAACCACCCACCACTTTCTTCTTCTTTTTTTTTTATCACTCCTGCTTTGTGAATTGTTGCTCTTATGTAATGTCCTACAACTCCTGTGGGAATCTTAGACACTGTGTCACATATTGTCCACAGGCACATTTTATGGTAAGGGGTCTCTCCTTGGAGTATATCCAGTAAGAAGAAAACATACAAACAATATTGTCAGAGACTTTCTAATCCAAAGTAACCTGAACACTTCTCAAACAAACAGCACAGGCAGTGTTAAAGCTGTTCAAGACATAACAGAGAGAGTCAAGAAGGTTTGCTAAACATATTGGTGTTGTTTACTACATCCGTACCCTGGGCATCTGTGACTGTGTGCAAACAAGATAAAATAACCTGTGAAGGAGCTTGGACCACTGCTGCACAATGAGATGAATGGGGAAGTATCTTTAAGTGTAATACTATTGGATGTTGGCTCCATGGCTGACTTAGACTTACACTGAACTTATTCCAAGTTTCTTCTAGGAGTTACTCTGAAGACGTTTGTGTTTCTATGTAAAATATTGTCGCACGGTGCTGAACAAAGTTATTAGACCACTTTCCATGAAAGCAAGAAAACATAAATAACTTCATAGTTTATGAAAAGCTTGTTTCAAATGAATTTCATTGTTATTCATTAAGAAAATGACCAATTGGAATAACAAAATAGTCCTTGTTGACAAATAATCCCCATAAATGTCCATATTTAGTGTGTCCACCTTTGGTGCAGATAACAGTTTCCATTCTTGCTGCCATTGTTTTTATGTAGTTTTATACAGGAATACACGATAACTGGAATTGTACAACTTCATTAAAAAAATAGCCATTTAGTGCTGCATTTCCCTTTGCATTTTTGGAAAAAAATGAAACTGGAAAATGTATGGATAGCAACAATAGTTTTTGATGTTGGCAGAGAATTAAAGACCGACAGTATACAATACATTTGTTTCTATTTTTATCACCCTCCCTAGCATCAAGTCAATGACGTAAAGGTAATTTAAAGGCGGAATGAGCTCAGATTCTTCCATTGCTCTGTAACATCGTCATTATTTTGCACGTTTCTCTCCACTCTCAGCGGCTGTGAGAATTGTGGAGAATTTGTTTTTTTTTTTTCATTTGGCAAACGGTTATTAACAAGAACACCAGACCTTGTGAAATCACAGGAAAACTCAGTGTTGTTTGCTGTGAATGTAGATCCAGGCTTCCTCCTCTCCTCGTTTTGTAATTCTTCTCCTTCTTCTCCTCCTGCTTCTTCATTCTCCAAATCTGCATGACTCGGCTGAGCACCCTCCATCTCCTGCTCCTGTCTCCCTGCACTGAATCAGCTGAGCAGAAAGCTAACTATTACGGATGGCTGAAGGACTACCATGGCTCATTGTTGTCTATGTGTGAAAGCCTTTGTGCATGTTAACGTGTCTGGATGTGATTATCTTGGCTGGGAATTGGATTCAAGCCCTGAATGTCCATGGAAAGTCATGCTTGACATATTTCACTCCATTTTACATGTCACCAGAGCGACTACCACAAGGGTTATTAAAATCTTGCTCAAATTAATTCAGTAACTGCTTGGTAATTGTATCATTGTGCTGATTTTTCTACAAGCAAAAGGAGAGATTACCTCTTAATAAAGCAGAAGACAGAAGCCATAAACATTAACCAGCCAATGAGATATTGAAAATAAACAACTTTATGATGATGCATGGTGCATAAGCAGCTTGATGACTTCATTAACTCCATCAGTCTTGGCCTTAACATGGCTGTGGGGGTAAAGGGCTGAGGGCAAACTACGCCCTCAGTCTCCTGGGAAATCCTGGTGGTTGCTTAAAGCTACTGTAAGGAACATACTGCACTATGTACTTAGACTGCTGTCAGTTTCAATTTAACCACTGAGGTGTATTGCTTGTCATGGCCTCCTTGAACTACGCTGTAGATATAAAAGCAGCAGTGCATTTTAATGCTTTTTCCGTAGTGCACTGGGAATAATAAAAATGTAAATGCTGTATTCTTCCTTTCCCATTTGTTTCCTCATAAATTGTTCGACTGCTATTTCTCATTTTGCAGCTATACTAAAAAAATGAGGAAGGAAAGGCAAACCTCAACTTTATTGTGATGCTTTGTCAATTCATACATCTCTGCTCTTTAACTTTCAAGTGTTTGGTAATGACGCCCATCAGAATATACAGTCTGCAGCAACAAACATTTATAAATGGCTTTAGTTCTCAGGAAGAACTGCCCTTTTAGAAAAGCTTTTAATGATGACGCCAGAATTTTCAGTGAACTTAACGTTCCCTTTTTCCTCCATAAAAGAATTCAGAGATTGTTAATGCCAAACTCTAAACACACTCAACAGAACATAAATAAACTGTCATGTAAACAGGAACATTTCATTGAGGAGTTCATTTATGCAGCCGTGCAAAAGCATTCACCAGACTGCTTTGTTAAACTTATTGCATTACTGCTTGTTTTTGCATCTCGGTGGCATCAGCAGATCTGTGGCAACATTTTTACATTGCAAAGCAAGAAAGATGTAGTAATAATAATAATAATAATATTGTTGTTGTTTTGCATGCCTGTTGTAAGTTTGATGCAACTTGGTCAGCTTAAACTATAGTTTTTGTTCGTGAATTGCACACACATACAATTGCACAAATACACAACAAAACAATCCGAAAATGACAAGTTTAATGACTGGACTTATTTATGCTCTACGTTAAAGATGCAGACAGATGCAGATGTAGTGTTGTGACTGTCCCCTCATTACATCATGTGTAATTCTGTCCATTTTCCGGGAGCTTGTGGGCGCGTACCTGGACGGATGAGATGGAGCAGTACCACCAGGAACAGTGGAGGCAGTGTTGAGATTAGAACAGTCACTGCCTTCATACTTCCATGCGTCCTGTACATTGGAATGAGTGCTGCTTTGAATCCAGTCTCCTCTTTTAATTGTTGACATGCACATTTAATTCTGGTTCTGGCTGAATACAATGAAGAAGAGTAGAGTTTTTTAAGAAGAAGAAGAAAGTCAATAATAACCAACATGATGATGACAGAGGAGGTTTTACTAATGCGGATACTAATGTCAATACTGAGAAGGGTAGTTGTCATAAAAATGCTGGTAGTTTTTCACTAACTCACACAGTCGCTCTTTGAAAAGTCACTATTTATGGACATTATTCTGTTCTAAATAACTACCCTTCTGAATATTAACATTAGTATCCACATTCGCAAAACCTCCTCTGTCATCGTCATGTTGGTTATAATTGACTTTATACGCCTCAAAAAACTCTACTCTTCTTCGTGGCATTCAGCCTATATGGTACTTAAAAGTGGCACCTGTTGCACCCTATAATGTAATAATTTACTGAAAATGTAATAACGCCTGAAAATGTAATGAAATTTGCACTTAACTCAATCAAAAGGGTAATAAAACCCCATAATGTAATAACTTCACCAATAACGTAATAAAATATATTGTGAGTGAAATTGTAATAACATTTTTACTGATAATGTAATACCTTACTACATTATTGAGGATTTATTACATTTTCAGGTGGGTCTTTTTTTCCTCCAAAACTGATAATGTCAAACTTGACAGATAATGTACCCACTTGAAAATGTAATAAATCCTCAATAATGTAATAAGGTATTACATTATCAGTAAAAATGTAATTACAATATCAGTCAGGATATTTTATTACGTTGTTGGTAAAGTTATTACATTATTGGCTTTTATTACATTTTTGAATGAGTTAAGCGCAAATTTTATTACATTTTCATGCGTTATAACATTTTCAGGAAATGATTACATTACAGGGTGCTACAGTGCCCTATGGTGGATTGATGGAGAAATAGTCATTCCAGCGTATAGGACGCATGAAAGCATGACAACATTAGACGTCCCTATTTACATACGTAAAGTGAACATAAATGAGCCTCATGCACAATATTGAGCCTATTTTCCTAAATTCTGCTTTAATCCATGCATCAATGTTGAAAATCAATGTCGCACACAGATTTATACAGTGTGTATTGGAATGATTTAGCCTCATGAATCAGCGTTTTCTTTCATTGCAGAGCTGCAGGCGTTTGTCCTAGGGTCTCTGCTAAACATGTGGCCTTTAGCACCAGCTTTCAGGAAACATCGGAAAACCCATTTGTCTTCATTATATTCCATGCTCATCCCCTTTCCTCCTCCTCATCGGCCTCCTCATTCCACAACCCCTCCCCCATCCCTCTTGCAATCTTGCCTCCAATGATAGTGTGGCATTTGTAATGAAATTTTGGATGCTGCAGAAGCCATGTCTCTATTTTTCGGCGTCATTTAAACATGTCATTTACAAGCGAAATTCTCGCCCATTTGCACGTCTGATATCATTTCACTGCTGATCTATTGGAAACTGTTAAAATAAGGCTGCTTTGAATCCAGCCTCCTCTTTTAATTGTTGACATGCACATTTAATTTATCTTTTGTTAGGGCGTTCATTTGAGCTGGAATCGATTTTCCTTTCAGAGATGCATGACATTCCCTGCTAGTATCCAGGAGGAAAAAGCAGCAGGAGAAAATGAAACCACGAACAAAGAGCGCAGATGCCTTTTCAGTTTGTTAAGCAAGGGGTTTATGGAAGTGTGGAAGGGCCATGCATCTAGTCGGTCTGCTTTTTAGGGCAGCTACAACTGTGAATTTTGTCATTAACATATTACTCAGTGTGAGATTGAGCGAGCATATGTGTGAATGTGACATGCGCATACTTCTAGGTCTGGATGCATACTTTCATCCTTCTCAGTGAGAATACAGCTGTGCCATTAACCTATTACTCATGATGGTGTGTGTGTCTGTGTTTTTTTTTGCGTGTCGCTGAAGTACCAGCTGTATATTCTCTTCAGCACATTTAGAGAAGCACAAGCGTTCATTAATAACAAGAGCTCTAAAGCACAATTTGCTAAGCTAAACTGAACATAACAGTACATTTCCCCTCTGCCTCCTCTCCCTATGTCTGCTCTGAGAAAGAAATGGCAATTATTCTTTACTTGATTGCTGTCTGTCATGCTGACTGAAAGTAATTGTTGCAGCAATCATTTTTTTAAGCTGGCGCGTGCAGCGACGCAGAAGGGAGGCGACGGCACGCTGCGCTTTATTTTAAGAAATGAGCGCAGACGAGCCACATCATAAGTCAATATGTCTGAGGTTAATCTAAAGCTGTTCTGGGTGAGCATGAATTAACAGAGACAGAGCATTTGTCATTACATCGACTCAGTTACCCGAAGAACTGCTAAAAAGTGATGCAAGCTCAGGCAAGCAAGTCTGGACAGCCTTGCATCAGCCCCATGACATAACGTTTACTTAATACATCAAGGTCTTCTAAGATGTAATTGTGTCTTCCATGTTCATTGTGACATACACTCATGGCCACTTTATTAGGTACACCCTATAAATACGGGTTATACCGAGTAAAATGGCCAGTGACTGTACATGCTTCGGCCTCAGGGTCCAGCATGTTGTCCATTCAGAGTTGTTCCTCTGCATATGTCAGTTGTAATAAATGATTATTCGAGCCAATCTTGCCTTTTTATCAGCTCGAACCGGTCTGGACGTTCTCCTCTGACCTCTCACCTGGAGAATGACTGTTCACTGGATATTTATGTAAACCCTGTAGATAGTTGTCTGTGAAACTCCCTGTAGATCAGCAGTTTCTGGAATGCTTCGACCAACTGCCATGCCACATTCAAAGTCACTTAAATCACCTTTGCTCCCCAGTCTGATGCTCAGCTTGACCTTCAGTAGATCATCTTAATCATGTTTACATTCCAAAATAGAGTGGGATGCTGCCATGTGATGGCTCAATGAGTGAAGTTGAACAGATGTACGTATACAAAAAAAAGTGGCCAGTGTTTGGATGCTGAGGGTATGGAAGAGGATTAGGGCCGCTGGAAAATAACCAAAAGAACACAAATATTATTATTATCCTGAGAAAAAAGTCAGAATTATAATTTTTTTTTCTCAGAATAATAATTTTAAAAATATATATTGGACCTTAATTTTTTCCCCCAGTGGCTATAATCCTCTTCTGTAGAATTCAGACATTTTTCTTCAGAATAATAATAAAAAAAATATATTGAACCTTATTATAACCAGATTTTTTTCCCCCAGTGGCCCTAATCCTCTATCGTACGTGCATCACTGAAGTCTGTGTACACTTCAGTTTTGCGCTGTGGTAAAAGCTTGCCTTGCTGAAAGACTGAAATGCTGAGGTCAATTGAATCCCCATTATCTTATTTTAATTCTAGTTAAGTATTCTGTGCAGTGATTAATTGCTTCGCTTGGATCACAGATATCTGCACTGCACTTTATTTCCAATTATGAAAGTCATTGGAACATAATTTAAAAAATTAGCACCATTCCTGACTTGGTAATGACTTGGTCACAGATGAACTGATTTCTATGCAGAGGACTCAGACCACAGAGTGATATTTAGGATCCCAAACTGCCCATTGTCTGTTTTATGAGTCATCCTCTACAGCTGCAACACTAGCGACAGTTAATTTAGAAAAGAATCTGCTAACACTGAAAGGTTGATTTCCTTTATCTTCCTCAAAATTTGTTCTACATTTTACTCATCCTAACACACAATTACCGAGCTTAAATATTAGCAATTAGCATTAGCACATAGCATATATTAAGAGCAATGCGCTACCATTGAATGCACTCACAGACCAAATCCAGACCTTCATCAGCACCGTGGTCAGAGACGACAGGAGAAGTAACCCTATGTACCTGTGTTTAATGGTAGTGGAAACTGGAGCACCAGAAGGAAACACCAAACTTGTAAAAAAAAAAAAAAAATTAAATTAAAAAATAAATAAAAATAAATAAATTAAAAAAAAAAAAAAAAAAAAAATATATATATATATATATATATATATGATATTATGAATACATGATATTACAAATAAAAACACTGGTACAGTGTTTTTTGCAACATAATTATGTATTTACAGAATTTACAATATGATGATTATAACTATATAATAATATCATATTAGAATATTGTAATCTATTTTTGTTGCACCCATGTCACAATACATTACATCTTACTTCTACAATACGTAATAAAATAAAAATGATATAGCATTAAAAAGTGAACTATATTACATTACATTACATAATGAAACAAATATTTACAAGGAGTCAAAATTGTACAGCATGGAAAATAAAAAATAAAAAAATACATATGTATTAGAAAACAAATACACAAAACCTTTTTTTTTTTTTTCGTAATTTGGGGTAGATTTCTTTTCTATGATGTCCAGCAATTCTAAAATGAACACAGATTATTAACTTCCATGGTTATATGAATGAATTACTTAAGTAGTTTCTGGTGAAAACTTCAAATTATACACATGTATTTAAGCGTATTATGACATAGAAATATATTACAACATTTTTATTAACATACAGTGTAAATTCATATAAGGGGTCAAAATTCTATTGGGTGGGCCAGTTTTCCATAGTAGAAAATTAACCCACGGGTCACAATTCTATGTAGAAACATAACCCAGGGGTCAGATTTGCATGGGGTCAGAGTTATATGACACCACCCATTATCAGATACCTTCAAGTACCACTCAGATATCATGTAAACAGATGAGAATACATACATACTGTATTACAAACAGCACCTTTAAATGATGAAATCTAAACTTGTGTTCTTCTGATAATTAATCATGAATAGATTGATGGAACAAAATGTTTTAAATGAAGCCTCACAGTTCACAGAGCGGCGGAAGACTGGGAGATTAATCATTCAGATTCCGTGACTGTGGTTTCTGTTGACTGTCTGGCTTCAAACCTCTGTCTGAACCACAGTCTTATGGCACGATGAGATTCTCTGTGGAGCTTTCTGATAAACAACAAACACATCAATACACTGTCACCTTTTTGTCACCATGATTGCTGTTGTCATCTTTCTGTCTCCCTTCTCTCTCGTCATTATGGTCATTGGTCGTTCTGCTTCACCAGCCTTAAAAAGTCTGTATGTTTTAGGAGCAGAGTGTGGGACCTGATGCATGTACAATATGTCCATCTGTGCTTGTGTGTGCTCGTCCCTTGTCTGCTTGACTTACTGTCACCATGGGCCTATGGGGAAACCACCACCCACACCCTTACTGATATGCAGTGTTAAATGCAAAGTCTGTGTGTGTGCATGGGAGTTGATGTGAATAAAATTGGACTTCTAGAGCGGCTGAATGGTTTAGTGTTAGTTTGTGCTTAGGGATAAAAGGATTTGTAGGCATTGTTTGTGTGTATTTGTGTCCGAGTGTGTGTGAGAGGGACACAGTAACCCAAGGAGGTTATATAGGGGAAAGTTTTCATCTTATTATCTGCTTGTTTTCGGTGAAATTGAGCAAACTGAGATATAGCTACAAATGTTTGGTATTTAGTCATCTGGATCAATTATCTAGTCTAAGCATCTCCCACTGCTTTAACTGCTGTGTGTTAATTTACAAACCAGTGCTACCTTTAATGTGAATGTACCGCTCATAAACAATAAATTATTCCCACAAAGTTAATTAAAGATAACTTTGGGACCATTTATTTGATCAATGTATTGAAATAATTCAAGTAAAATACAGTTTCTAAGCTTTTCATTGCATCAGATACTGTATGTGTTTTTTGGATGTTCAAAGGCTCTGTAGTGAACATAAAAACACTTTTATTTTCTGTAACATTGATTCACCTGTAAAACTCATGTAGTTGTACATGTCGACGCTAGTGTCTGCATTCACTTGATAATTTGGTTCACTTTTTTTTTAGTTTGTTCTTGTTTTTATATAGTAACCTGTGACTTTACTGTTACAATTTCTGAGCTTTTGTGAAAATCTACATGACCTTTTGAGTTAAATACATGAAAATACCTGCTTTTCAATGAAAAGTCCAACATGCAGAGGATAATATTATAATAAATGTGATAAATAACTTGTGTCACTGCCAAAATATGTGGTTGTGGGTTAAGCAGGTTTAAACCTGTTGTTGAGGGGCATGAATGCAGTTTGACTACAACTAGTTCACAAGTTTAACACACTTAGTTTGCTTGAATGACTGTGCGAGTCTTATTCTAAAGATCAAACTGCTTCATTAAAGGGCTCATATTTATCTAAACCCACTTTAATTAGTCTTTGTTTCATTTATTTATTTGTGTATTTGGACCCTAATAGTTCATAAAGTTTGAATTTGAACCCTCCAGGTTCTCCAGCCTGTTTTAATTCCTGCTTAATTTGTTACATCTATAACTAGTTACATCACAACATTTGCACATATAAGGTCAAGACT
>JAQQZY010000020.1:6806068-6816531 GCA_030068375.1 Ostorhinchus rueppellii | reverse complement strand
GTGTGTGTGTGTGTTTGTGTGTGTGTGTGTGTGTGTGTGTGTGTGTGTGTGTGTGTGTGTGTGTGTGTGTGTGTGTGATCAATAGCATCAAACAGACGCGACTTGAGACCGATTTGCATGTTATCAGTCCCTTTTTAAGCAGCAGGGTGAATATAGTCTGGTCGTTATGATGGGATGACAACCAGACATCCCAAAGGATATGTCTAAAAAAAGTAATAATGACATTGAAGGGCCTGAAATCCTCTTAGCTTTTAGCAACTCTGGTAAATTTGACTTGGTTGCCAAGCAGGATTTTGTATCTGACCATAATAGCTTATGTTTTGCGCTTGAAATAAACCCATTCTTTACTGAGGTAGAAGTACATTTATTTTTGTACAAGTACTAGTACAGTTTCTTTACTGGTGTAAAAACACTAGCTCTTAAGTATATCCAAGAAATAAATGTAAAAAATGTGCTGTCTGTATCTGTGCAAAGTCTGTATCGCATCATGTCAGTATTAATTCTCTCGGTCTCTGGCTCACGTTAAATAGACAATAACTCTTCTCCATCTTGTTACATGTTTTACGTCACTGCGTCTGTCATGTAGTATCCACTGCGCAGTACACAGAGGGGTTGTCTTTACACTGTGTTATTGTCCAATCTACCAAGGTGGAAATCATCTTATATGTTGTGAAGAAGTCCTGTGATGCAAAAAAAAAAAAAGATAATCCCCTTCCGCCTGAATGCATTAAAACTAAAATAGCAACACTGGAAAGGAGTAGAAATACAAATACTTGGGTCAAAATTAATGCTTAAATGTGGATTAATCCATCATTGTGATTAATCTGATTAAAAAATTTAACCCAAATCACTTTGAACATCTCTGGCAACACATTTGGGTCTGTTTGTCTCAATAGAGTCACCATCACACATGAACAAACGGGCAGTTTATCCGGTAGTGACAGGCAGCACAACCAACCCATAAAGATGGAAGATGATAAACAGCACGTTGGCCTCTGGATGGAAACATGAGGACAAAAAAACCCAGATGGAACAGACGTTTACTGTTTGTTTTGTTGCTGTTGAAGGTGTTTAATAAACCAGTTAAGTGCACATATATATTCTTTCTTGAGTCTGTTTGCTCATATAAAATGAAACCTGATTAATGTAGAATAAAGATGAATGATATTTAACTGTGATTAATTGAGATTAATCCACTGCAACCCTGTGATTAATCGGATTAAACATTTTAATCACTTGGCAGCACTACTTAAAATAGAATTTGTCAGAGAAATAATACCTTGAATTGAATACCTTTAAAATCTACCTGTGGACAGGCTGCTTATTTTTAGGTATTCGCTTCACAAGAGAATACATTCACGACAACCCAAACAAACCAGATCTAATCTAAATTCTGTGGTTTTCCATTTTGGATCTGAGGCCAACAGAAGTGATGAGGAAATAAATCCAAGGGGAGCATGTTGATGAAACAAATTGGTGTTTATTTATTCCATATCCTTGATAATGTTGCAAATTTTAGCAGGTCAAGCTATTAGAATCTATTAAAATCAGATAGATAAAAGGTAATTGTGCTTCTTTAGATCCACCACAGTAATGATGAGATGCAAGAAGAGGATCTAAAAAATGTTGGAAAGCATCGACCTGAATCTTTCATGTTGTTTAAAAGGATGCACATTCCCACAGAAGTATCACAACATCGCTGAACTGACCCTCGCTGCGTGACTCCTCCATAAATAGAAAAGTGAACAGAATGGGTTTTGGTGTTATCTTCTCTGAACGCCATACAGCGCCATCACAGGAGGGCAAACATTCAAAGGATGGAGAACAACAGTCAGCTGCAAGGAAACTAGGACATGACCAACAGTGATGCATGCTGTTTACAGGCTGTTTTTCAATGTTTGACTGAGTGGAGGAAATGAACTAGTGTGAAAAACTAGGCTGGGTCTCACCCCATGAGGATTATGGGTACGCAGGCTGCTGACTCGGATTGGTCTTGTGAAGTTTAGGGGATGATATATGATGAAAAGGAGCAACACCAACACAACACCAGTGCAGAGTCGTACACATATAGACAGTTGTTATTATTAGAATGTGTGAAAATCCGCTGTGTCACCTTCTATTGGAATCACAGAGGGCGTTTAAGGTCTGGAGATGTCACATCCACCTCTGGTTGGGTTTAGAGTTTCCTGTGTCTCACATTTATACTTATCCATCTTTAGAAGTCACATTAATGACAGATTTGGGCTTTGCACTATTTTTCATATGTTCTCCACTATCGACTAATATGCACATGCAGTGTAATGCAATGAAAAAGATTTTCTTGATTCAAATTGTATTATATATTTATTTTTTGTTGATAATAATGATGATAATAATGAAGAAGAAGAATCATGATCATTTTTATTTATAGCATATTTTTCAAACTAAGTGCTTTTGAAATTAAAGTAGTAAAATGTAAATTAATAAAGCACAGAAAGTAAGAGAACTAAAATAGTCTATAAAAACAATAAAATAAACATGCAGCTTGGATGAAACCAGGATATGCTCTTCTTAACGGTAGATGTTTTCCTGAGGCATGTCATTTTTTATGTATGTATTTATAATAAGTTTGCAAAAGGACCAAAAATCCAGGTTTTTCCAGGCTTTAATCACCTTTCACTGGATCTAGATGTTTAACTTTTGTGTCTTTGCATCATGGACATTATGTATCTGTTCACATATCACATTTACAGCCCATATGGTTCAGTAGAGTGAATAGAACAGGTCATTTTTATCTAAAGTGAATACGTTTTTGCACTGTTGCTAAATTTGTTTTGGATTATACGGTTTATTGGTAAATTATAAAACATTTTGTAAAATAATTAAAATATTGCATAAAAACAATACAATAAACATGCAGATTAAGCAAAACTAGGCAGGATCTCACCCCATGAGGATTGTGGGTATGCAGGCTGCTGACCTGGATTGATGTTGTGAAGTTTAGGAGATGTTCTACAATGAAAAGGAACAACACCAACACAACACCAGTGCACAGTTGTATGCATATGTAGACCGTTATTATTGGAATGTGTAAAAATCAGATGGAGTTTCACCTTCTTTTGGAAACACAGAGGATGTTTGAGCTCTGGAGATGTCAAATCCACCTCTGGTCGGGTGAGCTCCACCTCTATGACGGAGAGTTTCCTGTGGAAAGTACTGGGCTTAAAAAAGCAGAAGTGCACAGACGGTGTACTGTACTATACTGTAATGTACTGTACTGTACTGTATTCTACGGTACTGTACTCCACACTGCTGTACTCTACTGTACTGTATTGTACTCTATTGTACTGTCAGAATCATTAGACAGGTAAAGTCGATGAACACTGGGGGGTATTAGTCTATTAGTCCATACTGTTTCCTCACATTGGTGTGTTTTACTGTATGTGTGTGTGTGTGTTTGTGAGTGCATGTGCTGTGGTTTGTGCATAGCCTACAATATATTTACATACACGCAGCAGACATTTAAGGAATGTGGGTAAGCATGAATTAGTTGGCTTTCTATGCGTTTCCCAGGGAGTTTCTCTCACAAGTTCAGCCAGGACCGATAATCTCTCAGTGAGATGGGCTTAACCAAATATTTGGACGGTGACCCGGATCCCTATGGCACAATAACACGTCACAGCTAATTTTATCTATATATATTTTTTTCTGTGTCGCTTCTCTCTCTCTCTCTCTCTCTCTCTCTCTCTCTCTCTCTCTCTCTCTCTCTCTCTCTCTCTCTACATATACATACATATACATATACATACATATATATATATATATATATAATGTTTTTGTTTTATACTAAACATAACCTTAAACATAACATGACATTAATTCTAAATGTGTGAGACTGTAGTGCTGTGACAGTGTTTATTTGGGAAAATGTGAAATGACTGGTTCAGGAACAGTGTGCCAACAAACAAATTAATGTCAGTAACTATAAATTACACTTGAGTGCAATGCATTTCATCCTGGTCTTTTAACAGTATTGATTAGTAGACCAGAAGCAGTGGTGTAGATATTTGTAAATTCATGTTTAATGCCTCCAAATGTTCATTCCAACACTAAGTAATCCATGCCCTAGCTACATAATAGCGCTACTTAACTCCAGCATTTTCTTACATAGTATTTTCTTACATATTAAGCTGCTGTCAGTGTTTGGAACCAGATTTCTTTTCAGTTTGGTGGCCCATTTTTCTTTCCAGCAAAGGATTTTAATAACAGTGTTTTGTGCTTGCTTGCCCATGGGTGGGGTGCAGCACTCTGTTGTACAGTTTGTGGTTTGACAGTATTTTATTTGCAGTGCACTTTACTTACAGGGGTAATATGTTGTTATGGAGATGAATACACAGAAAAATGGGGCAGGGACATGTGAGGTTGCAGGGGTAATGTGGGTAGGATTTTCTGATTTCAAAAGGACTTGTTAAAGATCAGTGGAACTCTTCTGATGATGATGGTGTGAATGCAGGTATCTGCAATCACAGGGGTTAGTTTGACTGAATAAAAAGGTTTGATAGATCCTAAGTTGTCGTTGTCGCACATACAGTCTGTTCAGTGTCTATCGGACTCTGTATAGGGAAGGGACTGTCATGGAAAGGGATGCCACACTGCAATTTGCCATCCCAGGAATTCTGTCTCCGCCTGTTTTTCACCGCTGTCAGTCCTAACTTGTGTTTGTCTCTTTGTGTATAGTTTTTCTCTTCGAGTTCAGCCTCTGTCGCCGTGTGCATTCACAGCTCTGCACCACATAATCACACCTCTGGCTGGTTCTGTTGTGTTCTACTGTGATCATGTGACTCCAGAGCTGTGCATTTAGGCTTTAAATGATTCTGAATGAGAGCATCTGCTGAATGACTTTGTGCCTAAACGTGCATGCATAATGACTCGGTGCAAGTCCTGATTGTGTTAGTGGCCTAATTTCTATTAATAAATGTTGTATCCAGTTGAATTCCTGAGCTTTCTTCTCCTTTCTTTTAGTTTTTTTTAATAAATCAAAACAGTTCCGAAGACTTTACTTTGGATTCTCACCATGAGTAAAGCTTGATCGAATTCCTTTGTATAAATAACGTCTTGGATTTATGGACAGGATTCTGGTGCTCCATGTTTTCATTTGTGTGGTTTACAGAACATATTGTTCACACAAGAATCCAGGCTCAAGTGTTGCAGTGATACAACTCAAAATACATCTTCCCATTTTTGGGCAGTAGAAAGAAAACACTAAACAGACTGGAGGCAATAGTTTGACGTAAACACAGGCAGCGTTTTGGTTTGATGAGGATGTATTATACTTAAAGAAGAGAATATTAATGAAAGACTTGTTTTGAAGTTTATCTGTCTTCCTTTCCATATTCTATTGGAAGCTTTAACTGAGATCAAGATCTGATTTGCAAGAGTCACCTGAGTATAACATAATTACATACACATTTAATTATGTACTGCAATATGTAGTATTTATATGTTCAAATATTAAAAAACAACCTACAATTATAATTACAGTGTTTCGAAGTAAGATCTCTGAAGTTCTGCGAAAGATGCCAGTGTTTTGGATTGATCTGAATTTATTTACATTCTATTTATTTATGTGACCACTAGAGGGAGTAGTGAGTCACTCTGTCAGCCTTTGTTGTTGTTGTTGTTTTCTCGACTGGACACAGTTTTAAATGAAAATAGAGTTTGATGCTGAAATGACAGGATTTCTTCTACACGGGTGGGTTTAATTATGAGGCTTATGAAGGTATAAACTTATTATGGGATGCCATCAGTTCAGACTAAACTTTGACAGTTCTGATCTTGTTTGTTTGATTCCAAACAGATCTTTAGTTCAGCTACTGGCAAGACAAACCAAACACTAAACATGTTTTATTGTACTTTGTGGTTTTGCTGTGGCTGTTTCCTAGCTAAAAACACAGCTAAGCTAACAGAGCTATAATGTAAACTATCAGCTGATGCATCACAGCAGCACTTCGTAGAACCACTTAAACGCCACTCCGATAAATATGTGTTTATGGATCATTCCAGCAATGGATTTTTATGAAACAACTACAGAAACCTGAAGTTGTGCTATTCAGTAATTAACTAATATGGTTAACTGATCTGCAACTGGTTATAGTTGATCAGTTTGAGCATTTTCTAAGGACAAAAAAAAAAAAAAAAATCCCTGATCCCAGCTCCTTAAAGGTCTGTATTTCTTCCTTTCTTCCTCACTGAAAGTAAACTAAACATTTTCGGGTTGTGAATCAAACAAGGCATGTCTAGACGTCATGTTCGATGTTGTCTTTTCTTGTAACACTTTATAGACCAGACAGTCAATAAGTTAATTGAGGAAATACTGTAGCAGATAGATCAGTCAACTATAACAAACGTCTTTAATTGTAGCCCTTCTGATATTAAAAATACATTTACTTATGTTTTATTGTGAATATTTTGCATCTTGGAAGAAAGTCTGACAGGAGTGATGAGCCTAAAACATGGTGTTTATTGGTAAAAGTCACCAAAGTACACAAATGGAATAAAGTCCGGATTGATGATTGAAAATGCTGATTAATAGGAACATTTTATACAATAGAAGAGGGTTCCTTTCTCCTGGACACTGGGCTGTTAAGGCCGGACCGTCCTCCAGTAGCGTATTCTGAGGACATGTGTTGGGAATTGTCTACGTGTGCATGTTTAGACTAGCGCTCCTAATAAGCAGACCTCGGGTGATCTATTTTTAGAGATCTTCTCCACAAGACTCATGTAGTCAAATCCTTCTGCGATCTTTGGAACATGAAATTCAGCAGCTATTTTTGCCCGGTCTGATGGGATCACTCAATCAGCTCATCATCCTTCTGGGCATTTTTCAGAGCTCTGGCTCATTTCACTGAACTGGTTGGAGGGAACGGTCTTTTTTTGGTTCTTGTGACTGGCCCAGGCATCTGGCATCTTTCCTCTTCCTCCTAAAAAACCAAAAGAGAATGCTGGAAATGTTAGCCTTGAATAAGCCTTCAGTTGGAATTCTGCTGATGATGTAGTGGAGCAGTTTTTGTGACTTTTCTTTCCACGTAATTGTTTATATTCATATCATTCCTCACTTGAGTAACAGAAGAAAAACTAACTCAAGTGGGTGTTATGAAATAATATGTAAGCTCTGGCAAACGCTGTGACAAACAGGAGGTGTTACCATGGCACCTGTGTTTACACAAGTTCAAGACAAATGGTTACTCGTTTCCTCTGACCATAACACACAGGAAGGAAGAGATTAATGCAAAGTAGAAGAGTGGTCTGTGTCTTAGAAAGTGTCTTTAATATTACTGTGCTTAAACTTCAGTTTCAGTCACTGAGGTCTTGCATTTGCAAACTGAAGCGGCACAAACCTGCTCAGAGTTTAGGTAACTGAACTTTATACCCCGCCCCCCCGAAGGGTAGGCAAGGGGTACTGTTTTTGATTTGGTTTGTTTGTTTTTGTTAACACTTTAGCAGCAAAACTCTTGAATTCATACCAAATGAGGGTTATAGAATGCCAGTGACCCAGAATAAATCGCATTACGTTTTGTGAAAAGTAGGTCAAAGTTCAAATGTTTTATGAATTTTAAAATCTTTTTTTCTTTCCCCGTGTACTTATAATGGTCAAAATTTCACGTCTATAAAAACATCAATTTTGTTTCAATTTACTTAAGAGTTAACACATATATTAAGGCAAACTGATATGCTGACATCAGCACATGCATAGACATGATGACATCAGCTGGATCGATGCCAAAATAATCTCCAATACATAAGAGGGGCGGAGTTTGTTGTGCCTGGAACCACATGTTTTGAGCTGATTTTTAGTTTTGTCTTTAGTTATAATAGTATAAACTTTATTGCAGACACCAGTCCATATAACATAACCCTACATCATACACACAACATAAAAATAAATAGCATAAAAAGGAGCTACAAAATATAAACGTACAATTATAAAATACAAACATGATAATCATATTCTGTTACATGTCAGGTCATAAATCATGCTTCATTCTCCACAGTTTGTTTCGTCCAGTGCTTCATACGGGACCTCCTCATTGAACAGGGTTATATCCAGTAAACTCACATATATGTAAGTGTTTTGACATGGTAGCATTAATATCAGCAAAAGGGAACTGTGTGGATCTACTGGACATGAATTGATCATTTTTTACATTTACCGAGTTAGTAAAACACTGGACAGTTTGATCTGCGGGTCAGGATCTATTAAAAATGTCCTCATCATCTGAGGCAGGTTCATTTTTTTGGTGGGATGTAAAAGATTCAGGATATTTTCATTTTCTCTAAATTGGTTTCTACTTTTGTCGGATAATTTCAGACCTGTGATCAGATGGTGATTATTATTATGATGACACTGATATGACAGTTGAGGTGTTTATGTCAGAAGCATGCTTAGATACAGTAAAGAACACTAATATGTGACTTTATGCTCTATATAATATTTAAAAAAAAGACAAAAATGACATATCACTAGGGTTAAAACCTAACTATAGGGCTTATTTTTTGTTACCTTATTTTTCTCCTTTACACTGTTGGTATCAGCTGAACTCAGTTTGACTTTTCATGATCTTTTTTGATGTTTGTACCATGTGAACACCCAGACCAACAGGGTACTATAATTATAATATCCTCCATAGACTCAGGAAAGTAAAGGTTTGGCCTGTTTTTTGTTTTTTTTTTTGTTTTTTTAAATTTACATTAAATAATTGCCTTGATTGGAAATGACATAATGCAACAGTTAGTTTTTCCACATAGATTTTTTTTTTGTTTTATTGTTTTAATGGGATGTCCTTTACAGTGGACAGCATTATTTTAATTATTCTTATCCCACCCCCCAAAACGCAAAGGATTTTGTTTTTGGTTCGGTTTGTTTCTTTGTTAACACTGGAGTTAGATCAATGACAGTAAATGTAGATGCTCGTTTTTACATTCAGTCACTGAAATATTTGCTTTTAAAAAAAAGTCACTTTTTCCTTCAGTTTTCTCTGTTTTAATCTAATAACATTTGAGTTTACTGAGTTTTTATGAACAGCTAAATTCAGAATATGGGATTAAACATAGGAAAATACAAGATTGACATTGAAAATATTTTTAAAAAATTAGAGGATAATATGATAATAAATGGTGATTAATCAGTTAATAAAGCTAAAATAGAGAGAAATATTCATTTGGGAACTGCCACAAAATTAGCACTAGGTGTTCACGGATTAAGATAAATTTATAACCATATAAAAATATACCATGATCGCTTTAATTATTGTTCTTATCACCAGCCCCATTACTATGTATTTTCTAATTTTTGATTGATTTTCCTCTAAATCGCACACATGGACATTGAGAGGAGATAAAACAAAAAGTTCATTATTTTATTCCCATTTTATGAGAATCCATCCGGAGTGTTACCGCCACAGTGTGTCAACTTCTCCATCCAGTCATTTTGTCCAGAATCAACTCACAGGATACTGGATTTTCCGTCCTTCTACCAGTAAGTCAGATGACGGATCAGTACCCACTGTCACCTTTCGAGAGCAGTGTCTCAGACATGGGAAGTGGAGTCATTTCCCAACAACAATAGAAGCGTTTATCAACCGCCTTTGCACCTTTGCTATCTACGGCGTGTGTTATTGAATGTGTTCAGTTCGGTCTCTGTTTTCTGTTATTCTCGATTGTTTTATAGCTCCGGCTGCTGCACTGTCCCGAATACCTCTGAGTTATAAATGGAAGTAAAATCCAGTTTGGTGTCAGACTAAGGTTACTCAGAAAAAAGCAGTGCTCTAATGTCTGCTTCCAGATTTTACTGTAACAGCTCAAAGACAGTTTCTTGCTTTACTCAGTTTAGGTATTTGTACAACAGGAGTCTCTTTCAACCAAACCATGTTGCCTTCATGTCCTTATTTTAGCTGCAGGTTAACCTTGAGTTGTGGATCTTTATATATAAAAAAAATAAAATTTTTGTAGGTTTTAATTTCTTTAGACCCCAGAAGTTGAGAAGTATGATTTAAAGCAGTTAGATCTCACTATATGATAAATAAATAAATGTTAATCTCTCAATAATGAACCCAGTTTGTCATTGTATTAAAGGGCTCCTATTTATTAAACCCACTTTTATTAGTGTGTGGTTCATTTATTTGTGTATTTGGACCCTAATACTTCATAAAGTTTGAATTTGAACTTGGCTGCTCGATTACACTGGTCTACAAGTAAAATGCTTCCAGAATAAAAGTAGTTCAACTTTACCAGATTTGGGTCATTAATAAAGAAAAATTAAGTCCAAAGTCCTCGTTGGTTGTAGTTTCTCAGATACAGTCTGAGGCCAAAATGTGAAATTCTGAGAATTAATGAGAGAATGGGTTTGACTTAAAAGGAAAGTTTGTCTCAGAGTCACCAGATCTACCTCTAAACAGTGTCTCCACATTACAATACATTCACTTTTC
>JAQQZY010000020.1:6698139-6710546 GCA_030068375.1 Ostorhinchus rueppellii | reverse complement strand
ACAATGGGATTGTGAAGAGGTTTTCAAGCAATATGGTAAAAAATGTTCCAAAAAAAGATCTCCCACCATACCTTTAACTTGTAGAATTTGTGTAACTTATTATTTTGCCACTGCTAAAGAAATAATGATGAAGTATTATTGTGAATCCAGGTCTGACTTCTGAACGTATATTACTTTATACAGATACTTTAGAGCTACGCTAATGTGAAAATACTTTTGATTCATTAGCCATCTTAAAATATGCCACCATAATGCAAGTCCTTAATTGAAGCGCTGCAGCTGCATGTACACAAATACTGTATTTCAGTATTAAATGATGCAAAAAAAAGCTGAATCAATACTCCGATAACAACCAAAAACACCCTCATACGCAGCCTATAACTTAAGAAACAAGAGAAACCTAGAGGAGAACTTGGTTGTATTTCATAAGAATCCATAAAATTATAATTTAGACCTAATTTTGTGAATTTACCTCAAAAACTGTCACATGATTTTTAGCTAGATCACATAGCCCTGGTAATAAAATCATGATAGTCTTATTTATCACTAATCAAAGACAAAATTACAAGTGTTTCACATAGAAAGTAACTAAATATATATAAAACACATCATAAAAACCCACCAATAAAAGAGGAAAAGCACTAAATCTTGTAAACCTATAAACAGAAGAACCACCAGATTCTGGTGAGATCAGGGCTACAAACGTTAAGGTTTGGTTTAAAGAATGAACAAGTAGGTCAAAACCCTGCGCCTTTTTGAGGCAGATACTAATACTGAGAAATGGGTATAGAAATGCACATATACTCCAGGTGTGAGTATGTGCAAGAGACATGTGAGCTCACCAAACCTCTTTTAGACAAATAAATCGTGTCTGGATAGGGCCTAAGGGACACATCTGAAATTCTCATGAATATCTGACCAAGAAGAAATGCCATTTGAAATAAAATGAGCTCAGAGCTGTTAGTGTTGTCATTACACCTGGATGTGGACAGTTTGATTAACGCAGCACAACCTTTCTCATCGTTATTTCATGGATTCTGCAAAGTATCTGGTATCACTGTCCACCCACTGCGAGGTCTTTCATGCTGTGTGGATTTATGACTTTCCCTGTTGCTTTCCCACTGACTTCTATAGTAAATCAGACAGGAATGTGTACGTTATGGGGAGGACGGGAACACTGTGTCCGAGCAAGGAGGGGGAGAAGAGAAAGAGAGTACCACAAGTGTGGGTCTGACATGCTAAAAACATGCAAGCACACACACTCACGTGGTTGTTGGATGTGAACCACTCAAAGCGTCTTTTGTGTGGCTTCAACTGACTTTATAACACTATAAACACAAACAGAAAAGCCACAAGACTGTGAATGCAGATACTTACCCAATGTTTGCCAGTGGGAACAACAGAAATGTTTAACAGGCCGAGTTCACAGAATCTGAAAAAGGCTCCGATAAAACTTCAAGGCCACGTCCATAAAAAAAAAAAAAAAAAAAAAAAAAGCATCTTTGTTCATTTACCCTCTGCTAGTTGGTTTTATTGTGGGAGCAAAAGTGTAAACAGAAAAAAAGATAGTTATAAAAAAGTTGAACAGTTTTTTGACAAGGGTTTACTCTATGACTAATGACCTCAGACTAGTTTCAATTTGAAGGTTTTATTTTGACAGGCAAATTGCCAACTTCGTGTTGGAGTTAGCTCATAAGTGTCAGTGTAGGATTTGTAGACCTGGATTAGACGAACATTTTGCCATTGGTTTCATGTCTCTATGATATTCCTACTGGAAGTTAGCATACAAGCATTTTTTTCATTGCAGGGCAAATTGCTAACTTCCTGTTGCCGTTAGCTTGTATGATTTGTCCAACAAAATGAGAAAAAAATGTTGCCATTTGTTTCATGTCTGTGCAACATTCCTATTGGCTGCTAGGACTATTTTTGTGCATGTAGGTGGCACTAGAGAGCACATTTTTACATTTTATCAAATCTTTCACCAGACATGACATGCATGCCAAATTTGGTACGTTTTCGTGCATGTTTAGAGCTCAAATTCCAGGTTAAAGTGGCGTTGGGTTGATAAAAAAAAAATGAATGAAATACAATAGGGGTTTGCCATTCCAGGTTTGGTCCTTAAGAAGTCCTACCTGCTCAAATTTGCTCCATATAAAGGAAACGGAGATTGAGTTCTAGCATTTTTCTCTTTTGTTCATATGATCCTTTTCTGTAAAAGAACTGTGTTTAAAGGGCTCACATTTGTCTAAACTCAGTTTTATTAGTCTGTGCTACATTTCTTTGTGTATTTGGATCCTAATAATTCATACAGTTTGAATTTGAACCCTCCAGGTGCTGCAAAAATTATCTTTATATTCAATTTGGCAAAAATTGAGTGGATTTCTACAACCTTTTTCGGTCTTAATTTGTTAAGTTTTATAACTAGTTAAGTCACAACATTTGCACATATAAGATTCAGACTTCCAAAAAACATTTCTACAGTTTGACATAATTGTTTATCAGCAGCAGCGGTTGGAGTAAAAACTGAAAATAAGTCCAAACTTAGAGCCGATTACCTTAAATGTTCAGTTGTTGATTGAAGAAGACAGAGCAGCACAGCCTGGAGGGGGCGGGGCCTGAAGTGGCTCATGTGCATTTAAAGGGCCAGCGCTTAAAACCACCTTTCTGGTGTCATTACTCAGAAACAGGATTGAAGATGGACCTGTGGAGTTGAATGAATGAAGAATTCAGACCCAAGCAGAGCATTTACAGTTTATGGAGACCACAGGGGCATGTTTGATAATGCATAATTCCATTTAAAAAAGAAGAAAAATATCACACACTGCTGGGTTTGCTTGCATTCAGATCTTCTGTAAGTAAACCACATCGCAAATTCTTCCAAATTGTACTTTTTTGCAGTATTGTTGTGCTCACATCTGCTTAAAGATCTTGCTCTCAGGAGGAAAACAAAGTCAAACAAATTCAACTTCTTAGTCTTAAACTCAAGACATACAGGACTCGTATAACCTGTGCAACTCCGGTGATTTGGAAACAAACCCCTCATGTCTGTGTTTCATACAGTGCGTTCACATGGGATGAGCACAATCTGTTTTTTTACTGACGTTCTGTTGCCAAGGGGAAGTTCCACACTTATCTTTAAGTGTTGAAAGATCGAAAAAAAATGTTCCTTACTGTAACTGTCAAACATGCCATCCACTCATACTCTGAGATGTCACTATTTTTGAAAGATTTAAGTTTCCTGTTGCAGAGAATAGCCTTTCTTCAGTCTCCTGCATTTCGACCTAAAACACTTGCAAACTTTCACTTATAATCACCAGCTCAGCCTCTTTCATCCTTAAACAGGATATAGCCTGAAGAAATGAGTGGAGGAAACCAAAAATATTGCATATATTATTATTATTATTATTATTATTATTATTATTATTATTAAAACAGCACCTCTGTATTTGATGAAATATGGTAGTTCATTTGTGATGGAATTTTTATTGAAATGGCAGATTCTGGGATTAAGATCACAGACAACCTCTGCAATTATTACAAATCACAGATGTCCACAGGTAATACTAGTTCCACGAGAATAGGGCTTGAATTAAACCAGATTAAGTTTCCTGGGAATTGAAAGGAAATCCAAGAAAGTGAAACAAGTGAAAGATTGATTTCCTTCTGCTGACAAAGAGCTTGAATGGGATGCATAAACTGTTTAAAGGAGTGATATGTTGCTTTTTAAAATGAAGTTATGCATTTTAAAACTTATTTTTCATTCCTGCAGTGTGAGACGTTGACGTTTGGACTAAACCCTTAATGTCGGACACTGACTCAAATCTCTTGTGCAGAATCACGTAACTTCAGGTGTAGTCAACAGCCGATACAAAGGCAGCGAAGAAAACGCAGAAATATTTTTCCTCAAAATGCTACGACTTGCGATACAACAGAGATACCGTGTCATTGACATGTTTCAAACAGGTCTGAGCCATGGTGAAGTTGCTCGCCGTCTGTGCTACGATCGCAGTACAGTCAGTCGTGTGAATGATCGGATCCCTCAGGACAGGATCTTGTGACTTAGTTCCATGCATCGTCGCTACACTGTTTGCTTGGAACCCAGAGGCGGACACACCGATACTGAATGATGACACTTTAAATTTCTGAGTACCTGTATTTAGTGAATGAATAAACATGTTCAGTCGATCACAGTTTCTTCTTTAATGACCACTGCTTCCCTCTTACATATGAAGGTAACCCCAAACCAATTTATTTAACATATCTCTAAATATACATATTATTCTGACCCGTACGTTTTTAAGTATATATCGCAGGGTTAAAAAAATCACAATGTCAGTTTTTTTTTTTCCAATATCATGCAGTTCTAGTCAGAAACTATACCTAAATGTATCTTTGAAACTGTGGAGACACCTTCATCTGGTTAATCATACAAATACACTTCAGCCTCCACTGTTTCTTGGAGCATCATCACACAACAAAGGCACTAGTATGGTTTATTATAATAATAAAATAATAATACATCCCATGGTGATTAATTTGAATAATATGACTCCATCAGTGATGTGCAAATCCATCTCATTCCCATGCTGTTAATAATTTGCAACCGCAGATCAAAATTATCTATTGATCTTCTGCACGTTGAGTATTTGTCGTGCACATTCTTGTAAATTAGGCAAATGAGATATAACGAAACACAGACTCGTGAAGATGAGGTCACTCTGTCGTTTCTTAGAACCCAGCGAACAGAAATGTATCAATCACCGAGCGTCGTGGAGCCACATAACATGCTCCTAAACCACAAACTCCACCAGCCTCCTCCTCTATTTTTTTCAACGCTTGTCAGCAACTGATGTCGCAACGTCGTACATGTGGATTCGTAATTCGACTTGAAAGAAGGGGAAGAGCAGTGTTACACCAGCCCACTACCTCACCGTACCATCTCTGGTCTTTGTTAGGAAGTGTTGTGTAACCGCACGCAGGGTTTCACATCAAGTTGTTCTCTGTTTCTTGTAAAACAGGAGATGCCACTAAAGAACATCTCCCTCTCTGTCATTCAAGAGCCAGGCGTCGCTGCCAACCAGCCCACGTCAAAGTTCAGCTTCTCTTTACATAGTGTGTGTGTGTGTGTGTGTGTGTGTGTGTGGTCTGTTTACGCTAGTTTGGTGGAAAAATGACACATCGTCACTCAAAACAATGATGTTTACGCGATGAAAGCTTGCTTAATAACTTACAGAGAGGAAAAGGCTCTACTGACTTCCATCTAATACAATTGTGACGTTCTTTTTATGTGGAATCCTATCAACTGTCTAATGATGATGATGAAGGTAGATCAACCCTGCTAGCCTTTGTGTTATAGTGCATCAACCGACATGTAACAGGCAGAAAACTGACTCCATCCCCATGAGAGGATGACAGATGCAGCTGTCGCACACAAACCCATGTTCAAACACATACCTTCAGCCCCTGTGATGTTGGCCTCAAATGAACCCATGAACCATGTGTCGCATGTGCGCATTCACCTGCTGCAAATAAACCTCAGCTCAATAAATTAAGATTTAAAGAGCAAAGGCAGCAAGAAAAAGCAAACTGCAGCAGTAGTAGACTTTAAATGTCACGTATAGGCTGTAGATTTTAGCGAAATTAGGCAATTATTTATAATAATTTTTTTTCTTACTTTGAAAATTTAAGGGTATTTCTATATGCGCAGAATCATCAAAATTATGTGTCACATTGTTATGTTGTTATTGGTATTAGTTATTATTATGATAAGATAAATAATTGCTATTATTTACATAGAAACCATGAGGAATAGAGATTGGGGGTAGGAGTCTAAGTTTATACTTCTTATTACAACTTACATTGCTACATTGGACATTAGGCTTTACAACGATCATATCGGCTATATTGGATTAGCCGATGTTTGGCATTTTTTTAAATGTTCGTGATCGGCCGTCATGTCATAAATCACAGATCTGATCAATGACACTATGTATAATGTGCTATGTGTAATAAAGTTTCTTTGAATCTTCACGACAGTAACATCCATGGGCGACACAAACAAACATGTTGGAGGTGTGGAAGTTTTTCAAAGTGAGAGAAACAGACATAACACAAGCTATCTGCAATATATGCAACGCTACAGAACCTCACAGGGGAATGTCGGCAAACAATTTCAACACGACAAATTTAATCAGGCACTTGGAAAAGACACACGGAGGAGCATGTGGAGTTCAAGAAACACAGCGAGGAGGAAAAAAAGAAAAGCAAACTCTGAAACGGATTCTAAAGCAAACAACTTTAGACAGTGCTCGTCCGTATAGTCGGACATAAGTATATAAGTACATAAACAAGTAACTTAAATATTGCTCCTCACGTGATCGGATCGGTGATCGGTTTATTTAAACTCACTGATCGGTACAAAAATCATGACCGTGTAAAGCCTAATGTACATTATATTGTTTACCTATCAACCTTTTAAGTATCACTATTGATATCTGGTTGGTGAGTCTTGTTTTGTTTTACTTTCTTTGTGTATATGTTTGAAATAAAATAAAATCCAAGAGGAAATGAGACTTCTATGTTTCCTCCTGACCTACCATTAAATATGACTGATCTTTTCCAATACAGATATAGTTTTCACTGCTATTAATCTTTTAGCTTTATTTAGTCTTTTAGTTTGTGCAAATCCAAAACAATGATATATTATGATGCCAAAATATTATGTTATACTAAGTGTTGTGATCAATAAAGATGCTGATTAGTAGACTCTAGATTATATTTTTTATATTTGTACGTATGTGTTGATTCACATATGATGTAATTAATGGGTGACTGACAGGAAGCAGCTGAATAAATGAATAGGAGTGGGGGTAAATCATGTTACATCTTCCTGCTCCTTTTTACGCACATAATGTACAAAATAAATCCGTACATTATGCTCTTTCGTTTTTTTTTATATTTTCACAGGCTTGAAATAAATAATGAATCAGTTAATCAATATCCTGAGGAACCAACTCTTGCTAATTTAGTTTTGTTAGTCTTAAGTTGAATTTTTTAGATGCTATGAGAAAGGCTTTGGAAGGATTCATGACGTCAAATAGGATTTACAAAACCACGGCTGAATAAGTCTTAAATTATGCAAAGTCTTGTTATACAGTACGTGTTCACCATGAACTGGAATGATTCATGTTTTACAAGAAGTGAAGAGATTTAAATTACAGCGATTTAATGTAGCAATTCTACCTGTTGTAGGTTGTTTTGCAGTGTTTAGTTTAGTTTGTATTTTGGTGCGTCTATGAAACTGGTCCCTAAAAACAGGACAAGGTGTCTAATGTTATGGAGCAATTTTGGAAGTACTAGGTCTATTTAAAAAAATATATATATATATTTACTGAGATAAAAGAAACTTTCAGATAAAACCCATTTTTATATTATTTTACATTATTTTTAATACAAAAATCTGCATGTAGCAATCAAAAGGACACAAAAAGGACACGAAATTACATGCTACTGTTTCTCAAATGTCTTTTTCTTCTCTCACAGGTACATTTTGGGAATTGAAGTAATTATGCAAAGCAGAGTGTTTCACAAAAATGACTGCTGTTGCAAAGCCACTTGGGATTTATTTGTGTTTAAATGGGCAGTTTCTGCATGTAACGTGAGTGGACACAATGGGTTACACACGAAACCCGTAATGAAACTGGGATTCATGAAAAACTCATGTCTGGATTAAAAAAAAACTACCAGGATCATCAAATTTAACACAGTGTCTTTATTTATAGCTGTGTTTAAGACCGTTTACAGCCATGTTTTCACATCAAATGCACGAACACATACAGTAGGTAGCTTTAATGTCCTAATTTTGGTCCTATTTTTGGCCCCAATATTTGATTTTAAAAAAATAATTAATTTTGGGATGATTCAGAGCAAGAGTATAATTTTTTGCATTTATCTGAGGTCATCATTAGGTACATAGGAAATATGTTTCAATTTCTCTTTCATTATTTGGTCTAAAAACTGTAAAAGACACATTTTGTTTCTGTTCTATTTCATTTTATTATATTTTGTTTTTGTTGATTTTATTACAGTTACGGAAAAAATTATTAGACCATCAAAAGTCATCAAAAACAATGTTTATGCAATCAAATACTAACTCATGTGACCAAAACAGACAGAAAGGAAAACATGGAATGCCTAAAAGCACTGTTTTTGTCAGTACAATGACACAGATATTGATGTAAGAACTGAAGTGATTTTGGGTTTTATCAAGAAAACATGTATATCAGCTCTGAAATTAAACTACTATGAGCTATTTTTGTTATTATTATTGTATTTTTCCAAACAACTGTACCTTTACTTGTACCAGGCATTAAAATGAACAAGAAATTGGAGAAAACAAGGATTGTCTAATACTTTTTTTTCCCACAACTGTATATTTTCACTGCTAATTTTAGCTTTAGTAACACAACACTGCAACATGGCAGCTCCTCTACATGTGATATTTTTAGTCTTTCCTAAGGACAGAGAGGAGAGAGCTGCAGGAGTTTGTGCATTCTCATATTCAGGTGTTTTTTGTTTTTGTTTTGTTTTTTTCTCAGTAGAGACCAAGAGAAGCTCATGCACACCTTGATTTCCTGTAGAGTTGATTACTGTAAGGGTTTTCTAACTGGACTTCCCAGAAAGAGCACTAAACATCTGCAGCTCATTGAAATGCTGCTCCCAGAGTTGTCGTCAGGGCGATGAGAACAGAGCACATTACATTACAATTACAGAATAGATTTAATGAGCAGCTACTTGTTTATAAATCACTGAATAGTTTAAGCCCAGAGTACATTAACGATATGTTTAAGGAACATAAAGGTCCAGTCGAGGCCAGAGTTCAGACTAAACATGGAGAAGCCACATTTAGCTGCTAATGCTTCAAACAACAGGAATGAACTGTCAGTAGAGACTAGATTTACCACTAATGTAGAAATAGTTGTAGGGCCCATATTTATTTAAACCCACTTTTATTAGTCTGTGGTTCATTTATTTATGTTTTTGGACCCTAATAGTTCAGACAGTTTGAATTTGAACCCTCCAGCTGCTGTTAAACTATCTGTATATTCATTCCAGTAAAAATCCAGTGGATTTCTACAACCTGTTTTAATTCCTACTTAATTTGTTACATTTTATAACAAAGTACATCATGACATTTGCACATATAAGGTCAAGACTTCAGACGAACATTTCTCTGAGTACGACATAATTGTTTATCAGCAGCAGCGGTTGGAGTAAAAACTGAAAATATGTCCAAACTTTGAGCCGATTACCTAAAATGTTCAGTTGTTGGTTGAACGGGACAGAGCAGCACAGCCAATAACCTGGAGGGGGCGGGGCCTGAAGTGTCTCATGCATTTAAAGGGCCAGCGCTCCAAACCACCTCTCTGGTGTCATTCCTCAGAAATAGGGTTGAAGATGGACCTGTGGAGTTGAATGAATGAAGAATTCAGACCCAAGTGTAGCATTTACAGTTTATGGAGACCACAGGGAAATGTTGGAAAATGCATGTTTCCATTTTCAAAACAAAATATCACTCCTTTAAAACCAGGTTGGAAACATTTCTCTTTTCATTTTCACTGATAACTTGCACTCTTCTATTATCTCACTTTAAGGTCTTGATTAGCTCTTCTTGCGGTGGCTATTTTATTCTTTTCTATTGTGGTTTTATATACCCTGTATTCTCTCTAATTATATATGTTTAATGTATGTATTTCCTTCCTGATGTTCTTATTATTTATGTAAATTACACACTTAAAGTTTCCTTGCTTATTGGGGATTTAAACAGAAGGTATAAGGGTACAAACTGTCAGATAAACTTCTAAAACAAATGTTACACACAGTACTGTTTGGATGAAACACTGACTGTCACTTCTCATCTGTGTGCCATCGTCAAAACAGTCAATGGCCTTGTTGATGGTCACAGTTTAGGGAACATCGTACTGTACTGTTCATACAGTTCTTTCTGTAACAGCGTGTCCTGGTACTTCACTATTATTATGCACACATTTTAAGATGTTCCTGTTCTTTTGTTCACTTTTGTCTGCCTGCAGTGATCTTTTTGTATCTGTCTATGAAGTTGCATTTGTAGTTTTTTCATTTGATTCTGCGCTGTCAGTGTGTTTTTACATCATATTCAGTATATTTGCTCTTATTGTAATTGTTGTTAATTGTGTCTGTGTTGATGAATGTGTTGAATATTGAGTTTATGAGCTTTGAGTCGACCTCGGATCCCTCCAAACCCTCAGTGCCTCAGCAGCTCAGCTTCACTCATTTGGAAACTATACGCTTGTGTGTGTGTGTGTGTGTGTGTGTGTGTGTGTGTGTGTGTGTGTAGAGTAAATTAGACCTTTCAGATTACGTAGATGCAGCGTACACTGATGAGTGGGTCTAACTGGGTTATGTATCTGTATGAGTTTTTCTGTCTGGCCGTGTGGAACAGGCACTGCTGGTCTGAGCGCTGATCAGAAAGGTCCTTGTGTCAGGGTGGAGGCGGTGGAAATCCCCTCTTACATCGTGGTGTTAGCGTATGCATGTGTGTATATGTGTGTTTCTAGACATTTGGCTTGTGCGTTCTTTTTCCCTCTGTCCATCTGAAGCCAAGAAAACACACAGCACACACTACTGTAACTCAAGTAACTGGTGGTATGTGATCAGTCTGATCAGTGTGTAGCTGGTTAGCATGTTCATGTTTACTAATTAGCAGCTAAAATCCTTGATGCAATGATGACACATTGTACACGGTGCCAGTGGTGTTAAACTGTACACATCCTGTCCCCAGTGTGGGTGTGGTTAGAGCAGGGATGGCAAACATATGTTTGGTACATGGGCCAAAACCAGCCCGCTAAAGGGTCCAATCCAGCCCTGGGTTGAATTTGTGAAATGCAAAAATTACACTGAAGATATTTAACAATCAAGGGGATAGAAATCATTTTAGTTCAGGAGCCACATAAAGACCAAATCGAGTTAAAATATTATCATAATAACCTATAAATAATGACAACTCAACTTAAAAGTTTCCTCTTGGTTGAAGATGAAAAGAGCAAAATTACACTATGAAAATATTTACTAAATTGCCCATAGGTGTGAATGTGAGAGTGATTGTTTGTCTCTGTATGTCAGCCCTGTGATGAACTGGTGACTTGTCCAGGGTGTACCCCGCCTTCACCCTTAAGTAACTGGGATAGGCTCCATGTGACCCCCCTGACCCTAGTGAGGATAAAGCGGGTATGGAAAATATTTACATTTACAAACTATCCTTTCACAATAAAATGTGAATAACCTGAACAAATATGAACAACCTGAATTGTCTTAAGAAACGTAAGTGCAATATGAAATCTTTTCTCATTTTTCTTAAGAAATTACAGGTTGCACATGGCTGTTCAAGTTATTTACATTTTTATAATTTAATCTTTCAAAGTAAAACAAAGAAGCTAATATAGGTGTGACATCTTGATGACGTATTGTGTGTGTGACCCCTGCGCCAGAAGGATTTAAAATTGGGTGCAGGCTGTGTACAGTAAAAAACATGTAAACTTGACCAGAAAGATGTCAAACTGGGGAGATGCTGAGATCTGTTGTCAGTTCAGGCAGAGGGCTCAGTCCATGCTAACATCTGTGGAACGGTGAAAGATTATGGAGAGGTTTGCACCACCACTATGCTCAGGGTATTTACAATGTGCAAGTTATCCGTCACACTATACACTGTACTGTGTCACCGCCCCGCCCCTTTGATTCCGGAACGCAGGTCCGTTGTGTAAAAGTCCAGCCGGTCTCACCTCTGTTACTCCTTTGGCTGCTGCACAGTTTTGGATGTACTTTAATGGAGAACCATTTCTTTTTGAGAACTGGTCCCGAGTAGCTTACTTCCTTGGAATCGTATGCCTTCCTGCTTATCAATCCCGCCCTGGTTGCGCATGCTTGATGACATCACACACATGCTGCTTTGTTTTGGTTTCGAGCATTGCCAACATGGTGTGAAGGCAGAAATGCTCCAAAGTATGGCTGTATTTCTCATGGAAAGATGACACTTACAAAGCTTCCATTTCTTCAAAGGGGGAAATATGCTCAAACATTTGTCCACACAGCATGACATTCATTTACAGCAATGTCACATGTTTGATACGTTACTTAGTGACGCTTGTGAATCCAACAGCAGAGGAAACACCAGGGTGTCATCCAGGCCCAGGTCTGGGTGGGACAAAAGTCCTACCCCCTCAAATAAAAGTTTCCAAAGGTAGGGAAAAGGAAAATGAGGTGCAAAACAACAGGAGACATAGAGGAATTAATAAAGTGTCTTAAGTTTCAGTTTCACTCGCTGGGGGGGGGGGGCGGGGGGGGGGGGGGGGGGGGGGGGGGGGGGGGGGGGG
>JAQQZY010000020.1:6651100-6673111 GCA_030068375.1 Ostorhinchus rueppellii | reverse complement strand
TGAATGAAGAATTCAGACCCAAGCAGAGCATTTACAGTTTATGGAGACCACAGGGACATGTTTAAAATGAAGAATTCATTTAAAAACGCAAAATATCACTCCTTTAACATTTCATTTAACCAAGAAAGACTCCCTGAGATTAAAAGTCTCTTTACTCTAGTGTCCTGGACAGTTTCCAACCAGGCAGATATAAACACATGAAATAAAAAGCAAGTATAAAGCAATATGTGAGTAATAAAGTATTAATATAATCTAATCTGACAAAGTATGTGTAACCAAATGTTTCTATTATGATATCATTTTAACAGCGTTCAAGATTTTAGAGATGAAAACAACCATAATGATGTAAGACGAAAACAATGTAAAAAATAATAATAATAATAATAAAAAATTCTTATGTGTGGTTATAAAGTCTTTGCAGATCTATAGTAAAATGATCAAAACTGTTGTAAAGATTATATGAGAATATGTAGCAGTAAAATAAAGGAAAACAGCAAAATGTGGAAACGTTTTGTTTTGACGGTGTAAACAAAGTTATCTAAACACACACACACACACATATGATTATTGTGGTATAAAGTATTATTGTTTTGGGACTGTCCAAAGCCCAGAGTGACTCGATAGCTTTTTATTCATATTGTCCCGTCGTGTGAGTCTCTTTCAAGGAAGGAACCTCTGTCACCCACTTTTGTGCAATGGGTGCATGATGTACTTTTCTGTATAAACAAAGATGTGTTTTTGGTGTGTGTTGTATTAAGTTTTCATCAGCCCTGAGCTTTGTAAAGAGGACCTGACAATATTTATTTATCTTATTGTTGCTGGGGTTTTTTTTATGTTGTGGGGTTTTTTCTTAGTGTTTTTTTTCCGTCTTTTTTGGGGGGTTTAATAGGTTTGTAGGTTTGTTATATAATTTGTTTGTTTTTTTGTTTTTGTTTTTTTGTGTCTGTGTGGTTCTTTATGTATAAGTACATGTAATAATAATTATTTTAAATAATACATGTAAATGTATTATTTAAAATAAGAAAAATAGAAATGAAGTATTATTGTCAGTGAAGTAAGGAAGTAATATAGAGGAGATGGAAAAAAAGTTTGTTTTGACAGCATGTTTGGCTTATCTCCTGCCTTAACTTTCACCTGAATAGATTTTAACTACTAGGAAACAAAGTGAAAACAAATGTCCTGGCTACTTTCCAGAATATAAGTTCAAGAAAATCAGCTTCATCTAAACAGGAAGTGTTGAAACCATCAGATCCATCACAGAGATATTGATAGTGTAAACCTTGGCGTTGTGGCTGTCAGCTGGAGCGGACGTGAACAGTGAGCAGTAAGCACCAACAGCGGCGGCCGGGTAGAGGCGGGACTACCCCCATGAGGGAGTGTGTAAGAGGCAGAGGTCTCACACACATGCAGTCACTGTTCCACATGCACAGGGTGTGAGGTAAAGCCCAGTCAGACCTCGCAGCCTGAAGTGAGTCACCAGAGCTGTGGCGTTTCCCAGCGTCAGAGAGCCAAGGCTTGGTCCTTTTACTCATGCTGTAGTCAGACTGAGACAGACGCTTTAACAGACAGCAGCCCTGCTCTGCTCTGCACTCACAGCAACATGGGAGCCTGCTGCTTTGACAAGAAAGAGAGGAAATTGGGGAAGCTAAATGGTTGGAGGAAGGTGAGTTTTTAATTAGATAATTCATTTTTCTTATTTTATTTCAAGTTGGTCATGTCACGTTTTCCGCCTAATGCTGAAATGTGCGACTTGTGATGTACAATCCTTCAACTATAGAAAAGGTTGAAGTTTCTTGGTCTTTTGGCGTTAAGGGATCTCCTCCACAGAACTTTAAGAATACTTCTTGCTGTGTGCGCTGGACTGTTTCCTTGCTTTTACACCATGTGCTGTTCATTACCCTGTCTGGTAGTTTTTATAGCTAAGTGCTGTTTTATACTTTTTTATTTCTTATGCATTTTATGTTATCTTTTTTTTTTTTTTTTACTTTTTCTCGTGCACAGAGAATCAGTGATCCATGCATTTGTTTTTTGGAGAGGGTTGTCTATCCTTTTATGTGATATTTACATTAATAAGTAGATGCTGCTGTTTTTCTTCGAAGTACGGATGAATAAACAGATTGAGGAGTGACTTCACTAAATAAGCAGGAAAATGAGCGTAGATTTAAGTCAGCTGAGAGCCAAGTGGGTGATGTGTGCTGTTTGTAAGCAGAGTAGCTTGCTGGTGGTCTTTTCTCTGCTTATGACTTAATATTAGGTTATCTGAGAAGGACAGATGTAGCAGAAACAGAATTAGGTCCAATTCAGTGTTTGGAATAAAGAGTGTAAAGAAAGTATTTTGAGTTTTTCCCTAAATTGAAGAGAAGGCATGGCACGGTAGTGATCTCAGTTATTATTTGACTGTCATTTGAGGAAAAACAAGCACAGTCTTTGAGCTTTTGGAATCATTTTGTGCTGTAAAACTGCTTGTGGTATTTTTATATTGGGTGCTTTCTGCTTTGGAAGCAACCAGAGCTTCAGTGTGTACAGTTGTGCAGCCTGTTAACGGTCCTCCTCCGGCCAAAAAATGCGTTGCAGACCACATCTGACTCGAGCGGGGCCTTGAGCAGCCGGGAGTGATGGAAATGAATCACTCAGCTGAGAAATTGCTTACTTACCTTTTATCTGTTCACTTGTTTTTGTAGCCCTGTTCAATAGCTGGCTGCTCTTTTCACTTCAGCTCAAAGCATAGGTTAAGAAACACAAGAAGTGAGTCAGAGGAAGTGAGACGTACTCAGAAGTCGTCTCCGACAGTTACTGTACCTTCACCCAACATACGCACAAATCATGCGTAGGTAAGTTTCCTGATCTCTACCCAGTTATGTCACGATGAGTCTTTGCCATAGACTCGATGCTTCATTGCGTCATTAGCTCGTTGCAGCAAAGCAGAAAAAACACAAACACGACAGATTTGCTGCTGAAGAAGTCACTGCGATCGATGTTATGTACATTAAAGGTGGCACAATTATGATAAGGAATTAAGAATTAATGTCATTAAATGGAAATGTGATTTAGGAGAAACTTTCACAGGATGTGAAAGAAAATAAATGAAGTGTTTCTGAAATGTTTAATCACTTCTCTATCAGGGTTTTACATTATTTTTAGTTGGAATAATACTTTAAATGTGATTAAATTTGCTATAGCCAAAGTAAGTTCTGTCTGAACAGGGTTAAGGGGTCAGAACTAATCACTGAGGAAGCTGCACTTCAACACACTGAGTATATAGCGCCCACTAGTGGCTCAAAGGCGTAGCTTTTTTTGCAACACCATGCTTTAAAACAGCCGATGATTTGAAGCTGAATGGGTTGTTCAGGCCTCATTTTGTTCTAATAGGAAGTCAAAAGTCCTTAAATGTGGTGCTGATGTGAAGCTCCGGGTTAAATAATAGAATCATGTTGCTGAAAGTTGAAGCTCGGGGGAAGACATGGGCCGTGCTGCCTACCTGTCCGCCTGGCTGCCCTCCACAGCGTGCTGTCCGAAAGCATCACGTCTGAATGGAGGAGCTCAGCATTCAGGTTTTTTTTTTTTTCTGCGATCACAATGAAATGCCACAGGCTCCATTCACCTTCTCTGCTTCTGTCACAGCGGCTCTCTCCTGAATCAGCCATACCCCCTGCAAATGGAGTGGTGGGGTGTGTGTGGGGGGGAGGGGGGATGTGGGAGTAAAAGGTTAGTAGAGGCAGACACAGAGCTAAATGAGAGAAAATGGCACAAAACAGACACAAGTAATGGGAAGTTAAGGAGGGACGTGGAGAAGAAAAGGAACGAGCAGGTGAATAAAAGCAACCGACACAGAACAGCAAGAGAAAAATCCTTGACTCTGGCAAATTATGAAATTATACAGTCATGGGAAAATGATCAGACCACCCTGTTCGTTGTTCGTTTTAATGTCTGGTGCAATTTAAGGTCCATTAGTTAATGATAACAACAAAAATAGTTTAATTTCAGAGCTGATATCTATCCATTTAACATGTTTTCTTGATAATAAACAAAATCACTTCTTCTTCCATCTGTATCTGTGTCATCGTACTGACAAAAACAGTGCTTTTAGACATTCCATGTTTTCTTTTCTGTCTGTTTTAGTCACATGACACACTCAGGAGTTAGGACTGGATTGCATAACTATTGTTTTTGATGACTTTTCATGGTCTAATAATTTAGCCCCGAGTATGAAACAGAGATATCCGTAAAAGCTCAATGAGGTTTATGTGAATCCGGTGTCATGATGTCAGTAGGACGGCAATGTAATGCCCTCGAGTAAGAGTCAAATGAAATACATATTGGCAGCAACACATACAGAACCACGGACGGGAATGTGCAGAACATGCTTATGTCATGCCAACTGTGCTTAGCTACAGATAACGGTGTTTCCCAGCTGCTGATATGAGTGTAAGTGCACGCTGAGGCATTTCTTTCGGCCTCTGGGGAAGCACAGCTCTTCAACACATTGCAGAGACATCCCCCGCTGTTATTTTTGGTTTCTTTATATATTATGCAGTGAGCTATTATATAAAGAGCTGCCTCCTCTATTTCTCTTTTTGTTTTTTATTTCCTCACTCTTTTCTTGCATCCTAACTCCAGCTTCTGGTTTTTCCTTCAGTGGGTGGATAATCCGGAATCCTCTCGGGGAAGCTTTGATCTCCCCCTTCATCTTTCCGAACTTGTATTCACACAAAAATATTGGACGGAAAGGTTCTCTGGGAAGCCGTGTTTGCAGTTTCCTATGGATTGGGTCTGACAGTACAATTGATATTTGTTCATTAGCAGACTGGTTTCCCTTGCAGCCGCCCTGGAGGGTTTCACCAACTGGAGCCTTGACAAAATTGATAAAAGCACAAGCATGCCTCTAAATTGGCCAGTGATGCTGATGTAACAGTATATTCCAGTCAGGTGGCCCTAGCCTTGTCAACTTCAGTGGTAAACACCTGCTCCAAGGACAGCCCATTGATTCTGCCAGCAAAGCAGACGGACAGAGAGATTGATGACTGTGTTGGCAAGTAGCAGTGGAGAGAGAAATTGACATGTAAGTGGTGGAGAGCGAGGGAGAGATGGAAGCCGAGGGAGGGAGACGGGAGTGAGTTTTCAGCCTGTGCATGGGTAGATGTGAGCGGAGGCGATGTGTGTGGTGTGTCCTCGTGACAGCTCAGCAGCTACACCACATGTCTGCCTGGGAAAGAGAAGGGGAAGCCTTGCCTCTCGCCTCATCGCCTTCCCTCTCCTCTCGCCTCAGAAAAACCTTACGCAGCACAGTGATGCTGTTGCCATGGCGTTGGGGTGTTCTGGTAATTGGTGTATACACAGTTACTTACAGGTAGAGAGAAAACCATGCCCCGATGTCACTTAAATTGGAAAAGGATGCAATTATCTCCCATCTTTCATCCACCCCCACCCCCCACCCCCCCTTGTCTTTGACCATCTTCCCCACTCGCTCAATGGCTCTTGGTGCAGGCTGTTAAAAATAGCCTTCCACAGACACCCTGACAGCATCTAATATCATTGTGGGAGTCGGATAATGAACAGGCTTATGAGTGCTCCACAATGGCTGCGGCACTTGGGGATGTCAGCAGACAATGGGAAAGTCAGAAGAGGGAGAGGGAAAAGGGAGGATGATAATAGAGATAATGGAGATAAAAATACAGATTCTGTGCATTCACATTCTTCTAAACGTGCCCCATTCTCTGTCTCATTGTTTTACCTCAGAGGGGAGGGATATCTGAGCGGCTCCATGACATTCCTTCACAATGGCTGATTTCAGAAAATGTGGTTGTAAAAGGGAGTTATAGGGGTTGGGAATTAGATAGGATGGGATTTATCTGCAGACCAGCTGGAAAAAAAAGAAGTAAAGTTCGATCTAGAATCCATATCTGGGGATTATACGTCTGGTGTTAATCACTCCAAGACTCCTTAAGATACTTGCATATGCACCAATGTCAAACTGTAATTAGGGTTCCCTCCTTTTCCCCGTTTTCTGTCAAATCATGCGTTCTTAATAGAGCGTGTTGCTGGGGCTGGCAGACTACAGCAGGGGGAAAAGAGACAGAATAGAAAGGGAGGGATAGAAAAAGGGAGAAACGTGGAGAGAGAGCGAGAAACAGGATAGGAGGGGTGGCGAGCGCTACAGCAGAGAGAGCAGCGAAGCAAGACAAATCCAGTGGAGGAACCCCCCCTCCAGTCAGATAAACATCGCTGCCTCACTCCCTCCTCCTTCGTCTCCTCCTCCTCCCGTCTCCATCACTGTTTTTTCCCCTCCTCCCTTCCTCGCCTCTCCATTATTCATCAGTGCGCTGAGAGTCCCCAGCTCACAGCTCACAGCTCCAGCTGCTGCTGCTCCAGCCGATCCACCGAGCCCTGCTGGATCTCCTCCTCCCTCCCCCCCGCTCACTCACTCACTCCCCGGCTAACCCGGCCACAGAACCCGCTTTTCTTCCTCCCCACATCCCCCGGTGCTTCTATCCCTCCATCTCCTATCATGGAGACGCAGAACTGCCCCTTTTCTGCTGCTGAGAGGGAGAGTGAGCCATCATCGAGCTGCTCTCTTTGCTGCTGAGAAGAGGAGAGAAGAGGGGATTTTGTGTCGTTTTGTTTTTTTTTTTGGCGCTGAAAGAATCCTGTTCATCTGCCTCTATTATTTTTTCTTTCTCCTCGATTGGATTACAGTTCTGGCTTTGTGTAGGACAGAGAAAACGGGGTCCAAAATGCCTGAAGCCAATTACCTGCTGTCGGTGTCTTGGGGTTACATTAAGGTGTGTTGCGTTTAACTACGTAGCTTTTCGGGATACCGCACTCATGTCATATTGTAGTCTCTCTGCACTGTATTTTGTCATTCTAAACCAATGTTACATTTTTCTAATATGTGCTGTTCTTGTGGAGCTTTTTGGATTATAATGCTTGTGAAATTACACCAGAATATATTTCATGATGGTGATGGGGTCTGGCAGAATGGTGTTTGGTAGCTCAGGCTCCATCTTGAGCCCTCTGCAGAGCTGTGTGTTTGGTAGTGTGTTAGCATGTGTATGTGTGTATATGTGTGTGTGTGTGTATATGTGTGTGCACGCGCATGCATCAGACTGTCATAAACAGCTGCTACTGCAGTGCCTGGATCTCCGTGTACTGTCAAATGCAACTGTCTGCTCCAACTATTTTTTTTTCTTGTTCATTATATTAAAAGCAAATGAAAACCACCCCAGTGATGGAGGAAAGACTACATAATGAGCTGTGTACAGATTTTCCTCTTGAGATCACTGGAAATTTTTGTACTCTGACGCAACAGCTAAACAGGCCAAAATATGTGGTTCTTTGTAATAAAACTGTAAATTGGTTGCAGGGGGTGAATTGCAGAGTATTAAAAAGTCACAGCCTACCTAATGTTAACACAAATAATTATCTGCACCCTAATTAATTTTATGGACAATAATGGTGGGGAAATAATGCGTCCCCCCACCACCACCATAATTTAAAAATATTCTTGAGCTGGTGGAATAAGACCGGGCACTGATGTATTTTCCATGAAATCTTGTACCATAATCTCTCCCAGGTTTTCCCTCTATGGAAACTGACGACATTTTTTTTTCTTTTCTCCCCCTCCTCTTTCTCTTTCTGTCTTGCAGTTCAAGAGAATGTTGAATCGGGAGTTGACGCACCTATCTGAGATGAGTCGGTCGGGAAATCAGGTCTCCGAATTCATCTCCAACACCTTTCTAGGTAAATGAGAGTCTCATGAAAAACACACTCAAAGTCACAATCATAAATGCAAAGATTTCTTCATCTTTAAAATCTCCCTTTGGTCAAAATAAATACACATAATGGACAGTATTTTCGCCAAAAATACACACAATCACTCTCAAATATTTAGTGGCTCACACAGAGTTGATGCATTACCGCAATTTTTGTGATGGGGTTCAGCTTTTTCGCATGATGTTAAGCTGTGCAAGTTGTTCTGGCTTCTGTGGGGGCGTACCATAAAACACTGCGCCATCAAGCTTTGTCTAGAGGTTTATGGGTTCTGCTTCAAAATGTTGGTGAAAAATGGACTAAAAATGTCGATTTTCCTAAGTATTCCAGGAAAAGGGTATAAAGGAAGTTGACTACTTTGTGAAAAGGTGCAGTTGATTGACAAGTAAGGCTGTTAGCCAGAATCGGAGTGAGTGGATTGGAACTGGATGCTGTCAGTGTGGGCTGGTCATTTGAGACCTCAGAATAAACCGTGGATTCTAAATATATATGTATTTCATTTGTCTGTAGAAACCTGTTGTTGTCGTGTCTTTGGTCACAGACATTAAGATTTTGTGACTTTTTGCTACAGGAAAAGGGCATTAGCAGAACAACCTACAAGTTGAGGATCTAAGGAGTTGGTGTTAAATATGTGAAGTGTGTTCTGAGAGGTAACAGCAGATGTGTGAATGAGGCAAAGGCGGATAACACAGGGTAATAGCAGCCATACAGGACTCACATAGAGGTAGTTTAGACTATTTATAGACATTGAACCTCAGATCGATTGCCATCCTGATCCGGTGTAGGGTTGTTGGCGGATCCCTCATTGTCGGATCATTGAGACCGAGAGGAGGGGTGAGGGGAGATGAAGCAAATGAGGGAGGAAGGGAGGGAGTTGACTGCAGCGAAGGAGGAAACGGAGGTACAGAGGAACCCCCTTTACTGGCAGTGAGATGAGCTCAGCAGATTGGGTGACTCATCCCCATCTTAATGCATCTTTGTCAGCAGGGACACCTTGTTGTCCCTCCATCTTTCCCTCCCTCTCTGGCTGCCCCGAGAATCCACGCAGAGATGCCTATCGCTTCGATAAGAAATCAGGATTACCCTGTTACTGACAGAACGGCAGGACAGGTCAACGCTAATACACACGGCAAAGAAAAGGCTAAAGCGGCGCAGCTGGACAGGTTTGGCCTCATCTGACCAGCTGGAATGTTTAATCCTTACATCCATTAAGATTAGTGTCACATCAATAATGCACTTATTTCTGCTCTATATTGTTTTATGGGGGCATCCATTCAAGCTGAGAGACATGGCATATGCCTGATTCTGTCATTCTCACAAACAGGGCACAAAAGTGCAAATCTGTGTTGTTGTTGTTGTTGTTGTTGTTTTGGGTTTTGTTTTGTTTTAAGCTGAAAAATCCAGTGGAGTCAGATTTCAGACCGGGATTTCTGAATTTCCGTTGAGCGTTGACAGTATTCTGGCCATTCACATGGGCCTTTTCCGTATCACAGCTGTCAGGGCAGCATAATTCTGTCATAATTCCCTTTGATCGGCTAGCAGCAGAATACACCTAGGGAACATACTGCGGGGGAAAACAACACCCCCTCCCCGAAAAGACCCCCCTTCCCTACTGCATCTGGGTTCCTCACAAGAGAGCATATGGAGGAGGATGAAAAGGAATCAGACGAAGCTGAAATAAACGTGGGAGGTGACACAGGAGAGGGAATGGGAAGGGAGGAAAGGAAATACAACAGATATTTACTTCATTTTCTTAAGTCCAAGTGAGCAAAGAAAGAGAAAAAGGGGCTGGAGGGATTTAAGAGGATAAAATATGGGGTAACAGATCAGGAAGTCAGTGGGAGCAGCATTCATAAGATCAGCAGATTGCATTCCTGCTGCTCCTCGTTCCTCATGACAGCGACAGAAGAATGACACCGTCGGCTTACCTGCCTCGTAATCTGATCTAACACACATGCATGTACACATACAGTATATGCAGGCCACACACCAACACTCGGCAGTAGTGTGGTAATGATGGCTTGTAATAAATTAGAGGGGAATATATTGCTCTTCCCCTTGTTTCCCACGCAGCACATGTCTGAGAGCGCTTAATTGCCCATTCTCAATTACCACTGGAGGGCTGAGGAGGCAGAGAGACACAGAGAACCACAGAGGAAACAGTGCAAGAGAGAGAGGGAGAGGCGAAAAGCATGAGAGTGAAAGTGATTATTTGAATTACAGCTGGTAATTGAATAACCCTCCACAGGGGAAGGCTGATAGGCCAGCAATGAGCCAAGCCCAGGCGTGATAGATGAGTGCAGAGCTCACGTACATGCCGATAGCCAGTCCCCGCAGGATTTCATTCACTTTGTATGCGATTGCACGAAACAAAGGCTTGATTGCAGTTTTATTTTTCTTCAAGTGTTGCATTAAATCTGGCATGTTTTCTGTGGTTATTTCTGGGTGAAGTGTGAGTACTGGTATATTTTTAGAGTCCAATTTCTCTCCGTTGAATATTACCTGAAAGTGATATGGGATTTAGAGCGGGTTGTCCAATAACCAAAGGGTCGGCGGTTCAAATCCCACTCTGTCGTAGTCATGTGCTGTTGTGTCCTTGGGCCAGCTGTGGCTACAGATGTAGTTTACCACCACCAGAGTGTGAATGTGTGAGTGAATGAATAATGCATCCATTGTACACACTTTGCATTCATAGAGAAGCACTACATAAATCTAATCCATTTTTATTATAAAGTGTGGCAGGTTTTCTGTCTACTTTGAGCCATCTTTCAGATTTATTTTATTGTCATTCAGGCACAACACCAACACGGTACAGTGCACGACAGAACGAAATTGTGTTTCATTTGCTTATTTCATAAACACAAGAAATATAAAAACACCTTAGCAGCCAGAAATATATTGCAACAACTACAGAAATAAGTAAGACAATAAAGCATTAAAACCACAGTATAAATATTACTATAACAATTAATAAATAGAGAAATGTTAAAATAATTGCACATCAAACCATAATTGCACTAAAAGATTACACCTGTGAGGAGGAGCTGTGTTTGGGCACTCTTCTTTGGCCAAACCGAATGCACCACAGTTTTCCAAATGTCCAAAATGCCTCTTTGCATAAGTGATTTCATAAGGAGTTCGAATGTGCCTCAACACTTTTGATGCCCCAGATTTTATTCTGTCGTTGCACCAACTGAAAGGCCTGCAGATGAGATTCGAGCCACCTGCTGAGAGAATCCAGAAAAAGTATTGAAAGGAAATGAGAGGGCCTGAGACATATAAACAGGCAGATGTAGCACAAGGAGCATGAATGAACAAATGAATGGAGGAACAGATGACGAATGAATGAACAAGTTGCTAAATCCCTGAGGAGGTAACCTGCTGCAGGTGTGTCTGCGCTGCACCTGTAGTCCTAGACAGCCACCACATTATCCCCGGTCTTTATTTAGAAGCAGACGAACACTTACACCCAAACGTTCTCTCCGTCCTGTTACTAAGGTGTCCAAATCTTACTCTGTCCTCCTCCTTCAGACAAGCAGAATGAGGTGGAGATCCCGTCGCCGACATCCAAGACAAGAGAGAAGAAGAAGCAGCAACAGAAGCAGCAGCTGATGACACAGATCAGCGGGGTCAAGAAGGTTTCCCACGGGCCTTCGCTCTCCAGCAGTAGCATCTCGCGGTTCGGAGTCAAAACCGATAAGGAGGAGCTGCTGTCCAAGGAGCTGGAGGATCTCAACAAGTGGGGGCTGAACATCTTCACAGTTTCAGAGTACTCCAACAACAGACCTCTTACATGCATCATGTACGCCATCTTCCAGGTACGTGTATCACAGCCGGTCTATTACATCATACTCAAAGTGGTCTGCTTTTTGTAACTCATGTCTATATTTGGACCTAATTTCGTTTTCCACCAGGAACGAGACCTGCTGAAGACCTTTAAGATCCCAGTGGACACGTTTGTGGCCTACATGATGACATTAGAAGATCACTACCATTCAGACGTGGCCTACCATAACAGCCTACATGCTGCAGACGTAGCCCAGTCCACACACATCCTCCTCTCCACTCCAGCTCTGGATGTAAGTAGAGCGAACGATCACGCCTACATTACCGGTTTAACAGTGTTTTCGTTGCAGCATCACTTCTGTCTGTGCTTCAACTTGACGGCAATGATTCCCCTCAGTTCTCACTTATGTGCAGCCATAGAAAATAAAAGGGAAAAAAAAGTCATTAGAGTTGTTACATCATTCCATGTGCCACTTTCCTGGATCGCCAAACTGTCTTTGAAAAGCTCACCATGCTTCCATTGAATCATCTTTTCCTCTTTTCTGCCTGTTTGGTTTTCTCTGAGGAAACACTGCTTCTTTCCTTCGTGAAGCAGGCGCTAGTTTTTGGATGGATTCATGTTTTCATTGCTCTCCTTTTTGGTTTTCAGTCAATTTAGCCGGTGAAGTCAGGTCAAGGTGTCTGCTTTTTTTATTCCATCACATCCAGCAGACACTGTTTTATATACACTGGCGCTATGGCAGAAATCTTGCTGGGTATATGGTTGAAAAAATAATAATAAGGAGAATAACATTTCTACAGGCTCTTTAAAGAAAAGAAGTAGTGCTCATTTAGAACTGTGTCTGTTATCTCTATTACACACTCAGGGAATCGATAGTTACTGGGCATGGATTAACTGTTCTGTTCTGTCTGGTGTTATTTATTATTTTAATCTTTGGCAACGCTTTAATTTTCTCTCCTCTCTCTGTTTATTCCACAGGCGGTCTTCACAGATCTTGAGATCCTCGCAGCCATCTATGCTGCAGCTATCCATGATGTTGACCATCCTGGAGTATCAAACCAGTTCCTAATCAATACCAGTAAGTAACATTCCACAAGAAGAACAAGAAAAAGCCCAAATGACGTGTGTTATTGATGGTTTAATTTACATGTTCCTTTCTGTTCAGACTCTGAGCTGGCACTGATGTACAATGATGAATCTGTGCTGGAGAACCATCACTTGGCTGTGGGATTCAAGCTACTACAGGAAGATAACTGCGACATCTTCCAGAACCTCACGAAGAAGCAGCGACAGTCTCTGCGCAAAATGGTCATAGACATGGTAAGATACCGAGATGTTCTGGCGTCTTCACTCTACCACAAACATAAGCCGCGCGGGCCAAATCCGGCCCACTAAAGGTTCTAATCCAGTCGTGGTTGTCAAAATCATTTTAGTTCAGGTTCTACAGTATACACACCAATGTGATGTCAAGTAAAATAATAACATAATAACCCATGAATGATGACAACTGCAAATTTTCTTCTTAAAATATTGTGAAAAAATGTAAGTGGAAAAATAACATTACATTATGAAAATATTTACATTTACAGACTATCCTTTCACAGTAAAATGCAAATAAATACATAAATAAAAACAGATATGAACAAACTGAAATGTGCAATTTTAACAGTATTGTATTATTGTTACTAAATGTTTGGTGGATGTGTAGATCCACTGGGATCTGTAAGTTGTGTCAATAATTAGAAGAGACATAATATTGTAGAAACTGTTATTATTTTAGTTTCAAACTCCAGAATTTTTCAATATTATGCCTGTTACCAAATGTTTGTGTAACACTGTGTGTAATGCATATGTATAATGACAAGTTGAGGCATAATATTGTTAAAATTGCAGTCTTTTTTTATCATGAAATTTTAATTTTTTCAGTTTATTCACATCTTTTTTGTAAACTGTAAATATTTTTATAATATAATTTAAAATAGAGGAAAAACTTGACATTATTTCTAGATTCTTTTGTCATTATTTTACCCGTCCGGCTCACTTCAGATCAAATTGAACTGAGTTTGACACTCATCTGTGTGGTTACTGACCATATTGATCTGATTTTCTGCTTCCAGGTTTTGGCCACGGACATGTCCAAACACATGAGTCTGCTGGCTGATCTGAAGACGATGGTAGAGACCAAGAAGGTGACAAGTTCTGGAGTTCTACTGCTGGACAATTACACCGACAGGATCCAGGTAGGTGTTTATACATAAAACTGAAAGATTACAACACACGCACAAACATGCACTGTGTGCAAAGCCGGCTCTTAAAAGCTCTAATCAGTAGCCAGGGTCTCACCCAAAGGTCATTACCCAGCCTCCTACATATCTGACCTCTGCTCCCACTGTCACTCTTTTGTCACATCATCTTCTTTTTACCTTGTCTGTGCTTCCTCCCCCATTTATCACTGATGCTCTTTGTGGGATTTCTTTTTTATTAGATTATTGTGTAAACCACCTCCTTTAATAAGTCAAAATCTGACCCTAAATGTTTTATTCCTCCATACTCTAGATCTCACAAAGTAATTTACAGAGGCTTGTGAGGTGGAGAAAAAAAAAAAGAAGAGAATAATAGAGTAAAAGAGTCACAGGGTCTTCATCAGGGCGATTGATTATTGATTTTTGTGCAACAGTTTTGCCTTTTATTTCCTTCCTTTCTCTAATGAGTATCCAATTCCTTTATACACATTTACATTTTGTGTTTTTTGACACAGTAATTCTTCTATATTCAACACTTTGAGGCTGAATTTCAAGGGGTTTTGTCAGAGAAAGCAACAGTGATCCAGGAGCTCTGGCTGCAGATGTGAATTAATCTTGGTTATTGTTTCAGGTGCTGCGTAACATGGTGCACTGTGCCGACCTGAGTAACCCCACTAAGTCGCTGGAGCTGTACCGTCAGTGGACCGATCGGATAATGGAGGAGTTCTTCCATCAGGGAGACAGAGAGCGAGAGAGAGGGATGGAGATCAGCCCCATGTGTGATAAACATACAGCGTCAGTGGAGAAAAGCCAGGTACGCACCTTTGTTTAACCCAAACCTGTGCATTAAAATATTCAAAATCAACTTATTCAGTGAAATGGACTGTTTTATTTGATTGACAGTGGTGTCCATCCTCTTTTTTTTTTTTTACTATTGTTATGATTGAGAGACCCCTAGTGGCAGAAATGAGATACTTTTACTTTTGCTTTTTACTATGCGCACGTTCTCATCCATCTCCTTTCTCTTTCAAGGTGGGTTTCATCGACTACATCGTGCACCCTCTGTGGGAGACTTGGGCCGATCTGGTCCACCCCGATGCCCAAGACATTCTGGACACGCTGGAGGACAACAGGAACTGGTACCAAAGCATGATCCCCCAGAGTCCTTCGCCGCCCTTCTACGACCAGGGTACGCACGGACACAGCGGAAACACCGGAGGACAGGGAGGCGGGGAGAAATTTCAATTTGAGCTGACCCTGGAGGAGGAGGACTTGGACGGAATAGAGAAAGATGGAGACGAGGAGGAGGAGGAGGAAGAGGAGGAACTCGAGGAGGAGGAGGATAGCCTGGGCGAGTCTCGGTCTCCTCCCCTGGACTATTTGGACAGTCAGGACCACGAGGAGGGCGGCATGATGGAGCCCACGATGGCAATAGAGATCGTCACACACGAGGCGTCACCCACAGACACATAGGGCTTCCATCGTCTGGCTCACGTGGTGATTTGAAAGGTTTTTTTTGAAAAAGAGGGGAGATCCTCTTGCAGCTGTGCTTTTTAATAAGCCCACAAAGGCAAGGGCTTGGTTTTAGCCCGCACAGGGTCGTCTTGCACTTGGGTGATTGAAGCCAGACACGGATGGACAGTTTTAGTGAAACGGCTTCAGAGTTCTCAGGAAATAATTACTGCGAACATTTTAGTCTTGATGGACAGATGAGACTGTGGGTGGAACTTGAAGGATTTTGGCCAGTTTTGGAAGTGGTTATTTTTCTTTTCTGGACTGGCATTAAATGGACAATGACACTACTGAGAGACGTTTTGTACCTTAAGACTTTTTTACAGACATGATATGATCTAGAAGTAGCATATAGTAAGATCTACTGATGGAGATATGTTTGTATAGCAAGAGAAAGTGTTTACTTTTTTCCTGTACCATTTGTCAAAGGACTTTTGTGTGCCTTTTTTACTATTGTCTTTATAATAGTTTTTTATTTATTGAACACTCTAGTATGTCTGTGAAATGTTTTCTTTTTCTTATCTGAAAGAGCAAAATCTTTTTTGTATGTTAAAAAGCAGTCTTCCATGTATTGGGCAATAGAGAAATCCAAACAAATGTCGACAAACTCTCGGACAAACTCATCTAAATAGGGAAACATAAGCATGCACGTTTTGTGTTTTTATCTTTTCAATCCGAGCACAATGTTTTTCTTCAGAGGTAAAGTTTCATATGCATTCATGTCAGTCTATGATTGTCACCCTGAAATACATTCACCTCTATTTTCATATTTCATCTAGATAAGTGTTCTCTGTATCATTTTAGTGGTCTGCAGACCATTAGGGCTTCCAACCTTTTCACACCAAAACTTGATTTTTGATGCAAAGTAATAAAAAACAATACTTGTAACTGCAACTTAATGTATTTCTGGTTCAAATTTTAAGTGAAAAAAATATTCTGGAATGTGTTTTCTGTTTCATTTTGGTGTGAAATGGAGGTTTTCCCAGTTCAAACCTTAATAACCTATAACCAAACCCCCACAATGAATGAGAGGGGAAAAAAGCAGGTCTAAAACCAAGGGGGGCGTGACAACAAGCTGCTTAGATCATCTATACTAAAAAACTAAATCAGAAATGAGGTCTGGCGTGGACAAAATGCACCACAGCCCTGAGTCTATTTTTAGCCCACAGGTATGCTGCAGTCTTAATAATCCTGTTAGGTGGAACGCGTTTTGACCCTGGATCCATCTGATGTAATGCCTCCTGCCCCTCTGCAATCATGCCCAGACCACATGATTAAAGGTGCTCTTACAGCTGCCTGTCTGAAAAGTGCTGAGACCCTCATCAGCAGCAACATTCACATGGTTTACAAACCCCTCCAGGCTCCACGGACACGACCCCAAGACAATCAGGCCGCCTATTTCTTCCTCCAAATAAAAAAAAAAAAAAATCCCTCAAGTGCTGCTTCTGCTCATTGACGTCAATTGAATTTCCCCTCCCCCTCATCTGTATCGGGTTTCCAGGACAGTTAAGGTTATTAGGATTTGACACAGACGAAAATGCTGGATTCAGCAGAGCAGACTGTACCATTGAAAAAAGGAGAAGTAATTAGGTGTCCCGCAACTACATGAAGTAAAACTAAGATAAAAGGACAGTTTTTCTTTAACAATGGAAGGGCAGATTGTTTGAAAATGGTTTGCAGACCTGTGGCTTCCACGACTGACTCTGTTGTTGTTCATGTTGGTTTACTGGTAAACTCAAAGGTACTTCATCTGATTTCACTTAGGCATGCTTCAGTGGCAATCATTTGTATGCTGTTTGTATGAAAGGCTTCGTATGCGTGTGTTTCTGTATGTGTGCGTGACTCTGTTGGCAAGCCTTACCCCCATCAGTCCACACCTTTGTCTCTACTGTTTGTCGCTAGGAGCTCAAGTTGGTCCTTTTTGCTGTTTATAACAGTGTGTATTTATTCTATACTTTAAGCTTGTAAATAAGAAATACTGGTTCAGTGTAAAATCTATTTTAATTTATATGCACTTGCATTACCTGGAAGTGGTGGTGTCTAATGTGTAGAAGACTCTGAATTAGAGTCTTTTTATATATGTATTATATATTGTTTTTATATATATAAATATATAATTATATCTAAGTATATATTCGCACAATGTTTTGAGTGCCCAGCAGAGCAGCAGCTAAAAAGACATGTTGTTGTTGTCACATAAGAACTTTGTAACTACAAACAGCTTTTTATTCAAGTTAAAATTCTCTTATGCGTGTGTTAACATATTAAAATGGACTTCATACGAAAGTTATGCAGAAATATTTGAACCAAAAATCTTGTAATTATTGCATCACTGACACATAAATTGCTTTTTTTGGTTTTGCTCAGAATTCCGTTGCATTTACGAAGTAATTGCCAAACTTTGCAGAGGACGATGAATGTCCTCATTCAGTGTCTTAGAAGATTTTTCTGATGGACCAATCAGTTTTTGAAGGTGCAAAGTTTTCATCTGACAGCAGCAACTTGGTAACCCAGAGGCAACATAGAGGACATGTTAAACTGCGTAGGCTTGGATATAGGATACATGCAAGCTAGCTAAGGAGCACAGAAGCTTATCGATGCTTGTTATCAAAGTACACAAATAGCTTTTTTTCTCTCAGCGGCTTGTCACAACCTAAGCTTCTCCATCCAACATTTTGATTGCAGATTGCTGATATATGAGGCCAGATACAGTTCGACTGAGACTGATAAACACAAAGCGATTGTCTCCTTTTACACTTAACGCACTCCATGTAAAAGTAGATAACACAGGGGCGGTATTGGTAGCATGCTACAATACACCCGGCACCGACGTGAATAAACAACAAAACATGATCTTATGTAACTGATTGTGCTAATGTGTGAACTCTCTGACCAAACTTGTTAGCAGTTTTGAAATTCAAATTTGTCAGTATTAACATTGTTTATCTATGTTCAAGCTTTTTTTGGTCCTAGTTGTGTCCAAATGGTTAGCCAGATTTAGCACTATCTGCATGAGAGATGGGGTTTTTTTATTGTCAATAATATGTTCAAGTCCGCCAGTTGTTGCAGGTGGGTTATTAAATGTTTCACACAATGTATGGTATTAAATTGTATATTGTGTTCAAAAATAAATCTGAAATACTTTTTCTATGAAGTGATTAAAAGCAAAGCATGAATATATTCCACTTGTTTCTGCTTCTTCTTTCCCCCTCGTAGCAAAGTTTTGGTCACTATGGGTGTAAGTGACAAACTGGGTCACAGTAACGCTCCTGGGGGGTTCCCACATGTTTGTCGTGTTATAAAGGCTCAAATCCCTCCCAGTGGCACAAAGAGGCCTCTGCTGTTCATAACATCCAGTTGAAATGGGAGTGGGTTGACTGGTTGAAATGCAAAGTCAAAAACACAAGAAATTAGACGATAAGGAAACGATGCAAACACACTACAGAGAAGGTGTCAGTTTGTAGATAATTTCAGTAAAAATGGTGTTTATACGCTCAAATTTTGGTACATAAACAATAAAACTAAAACTACTTTACAATCAAGAAGATGTAGGTGTACAATGAAGGAATGTAATGTTTGTTTTGATTAAATCATAATTATATAAAATTAGATTTGTTTATACGCTCAGCCCTCACCCCAGGGTAGTGTCATCAGTTCATTGTTTGTCCATCTGTCCATCCATTCGTCCGTCCATATGTACAGAAACTTTTGCATGGACTGAAGGCAGAGGGTTTTCAAGTGTGGGCACATTATCCAATCCAATCCAACTTTATTTATAAAGCACCTTAAAACAATCACAGTGGACAAAAGTGCTGCACACAACACTAAAACCACAACATATTATGTTCATTACTTTACAGCAGGGTGGTGTCCTGCATGTTTCAGATACTTCCCTCTTCCATCACACCTGGAAGCCACTGCAGCATCATCAGGCTTCTGCAGAGTCGGATGATGAGCTGATCATTAACCCTTTCATGCATGAAAGGGTCAATATTTGTGAGTGGTGAGTGTTTTTATTTCTTTTTAGGTATAAAAAAAACAAAACAATACAATTCTTTTTTCTTTTTTTTTTTTTTTTTTAATTAACCTATTGGAACCTATTGGAACAGGGATCCATCTAACACACAGGATAGTAGTTCTCAAGGACCTGTCATGTCTGGAGACAGACAGTAAGTCTGGTTTTTTTGCTGTGTTGTCGCTTCCTGTTTTATTTTGTTAAGTTTCCTCCTGTGTCATGTCCGCTGTCTCTACTTCCTGTCCCTCGTGTTTTCCGCCATGTAATCAATCCCTGGTGTGTCTTGTTAACCAGCTGCTGGTAATTGTCTCTCCCTCCCTTTTGTGAATTTAAACCCTGTGTGTCGGTCAGTCTAGTGCAGGGGTCAGCAATGTTTCAGATGGAGCCTGTGGCCAACACATCAGATTCAACTGATCACCAAACGCTGCAGAAGCCTGATAATGACTGTCAGGTGTGCTGGAAGAGGGACACATCTAAAACATGCAGGATAGTGGCTCTGTAGGACCAGGGTTGCTGACCCTTGGTCTAGTGTGAGATTGTTAACCTTGTCATGAGTGTTTCTTTCGTGTGGGTTTTCCTGGCTGCCCTTTTCGTGTATGACCCGTTTCCTTGTTGACCACTGAGTGTGTTATGCTTTATTCCCTATTGGCCACCCGCCTGTTTATTGGACTTCCCGATCCCCCTGAATCCAACCTGTGCCTTCGCTTCTCTGGACGGACCTTGGATCCTGACCCACGCATGCTCAACGGTATTGATTATTGCCTTTTCCCTCTGGTATTGTTCGGCCTTTTGGTCTGCTGGTTTTTGAACTCTTTTTGTCCTCTGACCAGAGCCTGCTTTTACCTTTTGGATACGTTGCTGATTCTCTGGTCTCCTGGACTTTTGACCTTGGATGTGTTTACTGACCTCGGCTTTGACTCAACCCATGACCCCAATCATTACATTTTTGACTGTAGTTCTGTGATTGTAAATAAACTGTACATAGTTCCTGAAACTTTCTCTCCGAGTTTAACTCTGCAGTTGAGTCCTCTTTCTGAGCCCAGACGTAACGGGACCAGGGTTGGTGGCCCCTGTTAGATGTTTCCCTCTTCCACCTGACAGTCATTATCAGACTTCTGCAGAGCTTAATGTTGGGCTTATCATTTAAATAAAGTGTGTTTGAAGAGGGAAACATCTAAAACATGGAGGATGGTAGCTGTCGACAGAGGTGGAAAGTAACGACGTAACTTACTCGTTACTGTAATTGAGTAGCTTTTTTGTGTACTTGTAGTTTTTAAAATGTGTAATTTTACTTGTACTTGAGTCTGTTTTCTCGTAAGTAGTGTACTCCGGTACATTTTACATCACAACCGTTACTGAGTTACAAAAAAAAAAAAACGTGTTCTCGAGATGAAGGAGTGTTGGTGCGGGCGTCATCAAGATGATGGCTGACATGGAGGAAGCAGCGGAGCGTGCTGTGGCGGATGACCCTGCACCTGCAGAGAAATATTCCAAGGCCATGCACCCCTGGCCCTATATTAGCCATTAATTCAGCTTCATTGAAAAAAAAAAAAAAAGGCGACAGTTTCATCATGCAACGCATATTCTGTGTGCCCAAGAAGACAACCTGTGCAAGCACGTGGAGGTAAGTTTCTTGTTTCCTTTCCACAGTTAACCCACTGCCAGTCCAATCAGAACCTCTCTGGTTACACTGACAACAGGCAAGCGAGCTATATCCAAAATGGTGGCTAGCATCAAAGTTTCTATTTAAAATAACGTCTCTGATGGCATTGCTAATATTGAAGTAACATCTGTTGTAATGGCAAGTTAACTAATGCTGTTAGCTGGCTAATCGTGCGAGCTTGTTACCCTGATGTGATCAGTCCATGCATCCAACAAAGCAATAGCCTACGAAACAAAACCAATGTTTCAATTGATAACTACAGATTAAGGATGCGACGGTTTTTGGCGCTGAAACAACCTTCTTTTTACCAGTGTTACAGGGTTTACCATTTTCATTTGATCGAAAAGGTGAGATTTTTGCACAACATTTGACTTTCATATTTCATGTGTAATACTAAATGGGGCGGTGTCGTCATGACTATGTCTTGTGGTGGGTCTCATATTTGGGTGAGTGCTTGGTTTTGTGTGCGTCTCATTCTGTCCCTGCTGCTTATGAGAACGCAGAACATGTTGAATGAGGTTTGTGCAAACTTTTGGCCTGTAGTTTAGGTGAATAAATATCAGTTTGCAGTTCATTCACCATCCACATTATGGCCCAACTGGTATTTGTATGTGTGTGTGAAATCTCAGACAAAAGTCCAGTTATCTGTTATCCTGTATAGAATTTGCTTCACAATAAAACATCTTGGTTGAAATGTCTGTTTCCTTTTCTTTTTCCTTTTTGCACAACACGACAGGTGGAAAACACCCATCGTTAAAATAACTTTGTACTTTTACTCAAAGTACATTTGAGATTATTTACTTTTACTTGAGTAGGTTTTTTTTTTTTTGTTTTTTTTTTTGACTGGTAACTTTACTTGTACTTAAAGTTTACAAGTAACAGTACTTGTACTTGAATACAACATTTTAGTACTCTTTCCACCTCTGGCTGTCGGACTAGTGTTGGTGACCCCTGCATTAGATGAACCAACACTACAGCGACAACACCGTGGAGGTTTGGGTCCAACTCAGTGCGTCCTTAACCC
>JAQQZY010000020.1:6612563-6637971 GCA_030068375.1 Ostorhinchus rueppellii | reverse complement strand
CCCCCCCCCCCCCCCCCCCCCAAAAAACAAAACAAAAAAAAACTACTCCTTGTAATAAAAACTAAGAAATGCAGAAATGTTTTTCACTAAGTGGACAGAAGAAAAAAAAACATGGCTTTTTTTTTGTCAGCAGTTCATTTCCTGTGATTAAAAAACCTGATATCTTTTGGTTTGTTTTCCAGATTGAAGTCTATTAAAAAGTTATATATTATGTTGTAGTGTATTATATTTAACAAGCAGCTAACATTAATTCTAAATCCCAAGCGTATGATTGTTGTATGCAACTTTGCAGAGTACACTTATACTTGAGGGTACAAGCTGCTGTAGCCTCGAGTTAAGAGGGTTATGACATCCTGGAGTTTGAGCACTTTAGAACCTTGTAATACTGAAAAGAGAATGAAGATTGTCTAGCAGCTAGTTTAATATTTACTATATATATTTTCTTTAAGCTGCAGTGCTTTTTCAAGGCATCTGAAATGGCTAGCTGATTATGTTCATTCACCATTACACTCCAGTCTATAAATTCAGATCCATCTTGCAAAAGCTGTCACCATTACACTCCAGACAATTAATTCAGATCCATCTTGCAGAAGCTGAACAAACACTGTTTGGGAAATCTATTTGATTTATTACACTGTTGATTACATAAGAGTTGCAGCATATTATCACATTTGTCTCCAGTCAATTGAAAAATGATTTTTGTTTTAAGGCCTTCAGATTGAGCAGGTGCTATTCCATGTGATGATTCACATGGGCATACATCCCTTTCCAATACATCAATCCTGTATCTGCAGAGCTCCTGCCATAGACCAGCCACAGGTTGAGTACTGCAATGTGACTCCTTTTTAGCACATGCTCACGGCATTTTTTTTTCTATAGCTAGTACTGTAACATAATAAAAAAGGGATTAAAATCATAATTGTTGCTCCAAGTACTCTAATCTTGTCTAGGAAGATGATTAAGATTGTTAACATAGCTTAGCTGAAGCATACAGGTGGTTTTCAACAAAAATGCAATTTGACGCAACTCTGGGTTTAGAGGTAACATTTTGAATTCATTACATGTCAGAGTTGACATGGATAGAGTTCAAATAGAGGCTTCATACGTGGGAAAAGCTGAAGGGGGGAGAAGGGTTTGCCAAAGTTGAACATGATGAATGAATGAGGTTTTGGGTGGACTTTGCTTGGGAGTTTAGCCTGGGAAAATTTTAGATCTCTGTTTCCTGTGTTGTGCAGTGGAAATGTATATTAAAACAGAAATTTTAACAAGCTCTGACTCAAAGACACTACAGGGTCAGTATATCACATTATAGTTTATGTGACACTTTGAAGAAAAATGTCCCAACACTTCTAAATAAGTGAACAATATTGTTGCAGAAAGAGTTTTTCAGGAAAAGGAATGAACATAGAGCTAAAAATTACCCTATGCAGGCTTGCATGGTCCAGTACTGAAAGTGTTGTTATTGCTGGAAATGGAGTGAGTCATTCATACGTAGATTGTTCATGGGGGAAGCCTTATGAGCTTCTGTGGAGGAGAAGAGTTATTCCTCAGTTTGTCTACGTGCTGTGTAAATCACCAAACAATCAACCCATCAAACAATCAGCTGTATGGCAAATCACCAATCCAAGTGGGCCATGAAATATGAGTTTTCTAAATGATTATAAGAATTTATTTTGCTCAAATAGTGATTTTATTTTTATTTTTTTTCAGTTTCCAATCTTTCATTCTTTTCATTGGCGACTTTTAGATAACCGACTCCTCCAGAAAGCTGCCTCTTGCAATAAAAAGAAAGCCGTGAGGGCATCTTGGCATTGGTTGTGTTCCTTCCTAAATCAGCCCCTATCAGGGTGTATTTTCCACACTGAGGTAAGTGTGATTTTTTTAAAGAATTCATTTTGTTCCTACATTAATAATGTGGTGTAGCTCAGTGCTGCTTTTGTGAGCTTCATGGATGCTGCAGTAGTGTTTGCTCTGTGCTCATTTTAAGGAACGGAACTTACCGGAAGCGGGTGTAAGGGATTTGGATGAGCTGTGTCTGCGTGGGTGAGCTGAGGCTTTTTATGAGGAAAAGAGGCACACTTATACTTTATCATTTGACATTTGGGTGTTGGTGTGAAACAAGTTACCGATGATGTGATGATGCTACTTTGTAGAATGAAGTGTAGTATAGTGCAATAGATCTAATGCAGTTTATGTTTTGTGTATTTTGACATTTATTTTATAGCAATTCTGTTTACAAAAATTTTAATATCTGGCCAATATAGTCTTTAACTTGGTGTTATTATGAAGTTTAACTTATAAAGACCCAAACATCCATCACCAAAACCATCTACTGATCTGAACTGTTTAATAGCTGTTGATTCAGTAATCCTATCAATCCATGTAAATTGGTGTAAAATACAGTTTCTCATCTGTTCATGGTCATCAGATATGACCCCTTTGGATTTTCACAGGCTCCGTAGTTACCGTGGAAACACTGTCATCTTCTCCAACATTGATTCACCAGTAAAACTCATAGAGTTGGATTAATGACAGTGAATGGACACTGGGTTTATGTTCAGTTAATGATATGTTACCAAAAAAAGTAACTTTTTAATTTGTTTTCTCTGTTTTTGATATAATTTCTGAATATTTTCATGATCAGTAAATTAAATGTAGGAAAATATCTGATTTATACCGATGAAATGCAGAGGATAATATAAAAATGAAAGGTGATAAATCACTTAAAGTTTAGATATCGAGAATGTTTCATTTGGGAACTGCCATAAAAGTAGTGCTGGGTCTTTATGGGTTAACATTGGCAGTAATTTTATTTTTGCAATAACAGTAGAGACTCAACACAAAACAGTAGAAGTAATAAAAAATGTAATCCATGGCCACCTGGTGCACATAGGCCCTTCTCTTTGTGAAAGTTAAGAACAAAATCACAAGGTGCCTACTGATTATTAGAGGAATAATGGTACTATATGAATGAATAAAGTCAACTCACATGACTCCTAAGAGTGAATACAATTATGCCGCTTTTCCACTGTGTGGTACCGGCTCGACTCAGCTCAGCCTTTTTGCGTTTCCATTATGAAAAAGGACCTGAAATCTGGTACCCAGTACTAGTTTTTTAGTGCCGCCTCCGCCGTGGTTCCAAAATGTAGGAACTGATACCAAAACATGATGTAGGAACACTGCAGACCACTGATTGGTCAGACAGTTTTCTCTGTGACCCGCCGTTTTACAAAACACAGATGCGGAAGTAGACAGTAAATCTAGCGGTTCACAAAGCCACATGATGACAGCCCAAAACTACACCATGGTGGTTCAAACAGATTCAGTCTTAGGTGGCCGATGTAAAAATTCAGACGAGACAACACGTAACAAGCGAGTTTTCAGCAACTGTCTGAGCAGACGACACGGTAATAAATGTGTCACATCGGAATACTGACTCGCGCCGACCCGAGCTGGTTTCACATAGTGGAAACGCGGTCAAGTTGAGCCGATACCACGTAGTGGAAACGCAGCATTAGAGATATAATACAAGTTGAGATGAGCTCAATCTATAAGTGACTACTATTGCTAGAAATTCTGATTCGCTTCCACATATTACAAACAGGCAAAAAACACACAAATGGATGCATATACTCTACATTGGAAGGCTCCTGCTATGTAAGTGATCCTCTTTTTTCCCTGACTCAAAAGTGTGGCGAATCTATGTCTAAGTCCTATTTAGGTTCACAGCCTACGTTTAAAGGGCCCATAAAGAGTGAGTGGGAAATCTGGAATACCTCTATGAACACACATTAGTGCATCATCACACATTACATTGTGTTACTTTTACTTCCTATATTGTGACTTCGTGTAATACGTTTTGACTCTCTGTAGTATATTTTCAACAGATTCACTTTCTGACTACTCTGAAGTAGTGTCAGAAACAGCCGATCATGAAAAAACTACACTCCTATTTTAAGATTTCTCATGAATTATGGGTCCAGTATTAAATGCGTCACTGGGAGATCTATCCGGGCTCCTACCAGCGCGTCACAGTACACACACACATAACCTATATTAGCAACATTCTCGTGGGTGTCCAGCTGAAGTAGAGTGAGCAAGTGTAGAAGTGTAGGCAAGTTTTCTTTGTTTTTTTCCCCATAACTAAGTCAGCCTTGGGGGTTTCTGTGTGAGTTGCCTGTTGAGACGTTAGTATTCCCAAATTAGCTCTGCAAAAGAATCATTATGTGGCAGGATTGTCATTTTGACCTTACTCAATTCCAAGTCATTCGAGGGTTAAATAAAACTAATACTTGTTTGCTAATCTGATTTGGTTTAATTAATAATCTATGTAGTTTTTTTATGTACATTATGATAGGAAATAGAATAGAGCTCATGGCTGTGCTATTTCTGTTGTCTTTAAAATGCTCCTTTGAAACTCCCTGCAGTGGGTTCATCTGGCTCCATTCTGTCATCTAGCCTGGCTGTCCATGCAAAGACCGGTACTCCTGGGAGTGGCCTAATTTAAACCACTTCTCTGTTTATAGATATAAGCTGATTGTATAGCAAGTTTGGGTTCTGTTTATTTAGGCTTGGGCCCTGTGTGGAAATGGTAATTGGTGTGAGTAAGAGGGACATACTGGACTGGTGCTGACATCCTGGAGAAAATTAAGGAGACCACAGACCAGACCAGCACAGTATCAGAGGGATGAGCTCATCTTTTCCATTCCTTATTCAGAGACTTGAGGGGACGACTGAAGTTTAAACTGGGGCTTGTAATGGGGATGGCTCTGGATTGAGTTGGGGGGTCAGTCCGTGCTGATACGATTTGTTTATGAAATGGTCCTCTTGAAAACACAAAGAAACAAGTCTATAATTTTGTTTAGCAAGTCTCCCCACATTGATTGTGTTTTCTACATAACTGATCACTTAAAGGAGTCGTATGTAGGATTGTGGCCAAAACTGGTACCACAGTCACATTCAAAATACTGTGGAGTGTGGTATACCCTCCCACTCCCCCCAGACAAGGGGTTTCCAGATCCAGCATGAGTCCAAGGAGATCCAAGGAGCTACCATGGCAAGTAATGAGTCTTACTCCTCCCTGGGGCTGGGCCCCAGTCTCTTCACCTGCGGTATGGTCTCTTCACCAAGGCCTGGGCCAGGAGAAGACATCGCGGCCCGGCCTGGGAGAAGACATCGCAGCCCGGGCCCACAGTCTCACCACCTGATAAGAGCCACTAAAATCCGGGGGGACCACGGCAGAGCCGGTGTCGGTCTTCAAATTCTTTTCCACTTTCAGCCATCTCCATGTTTCAAAAGAATCTCCTATACAACTCCTTGTTTTGTTTCTCATTTTGTCATGATGTATTTTTTAGGTTTGAAATGGCAGACATTTGTCATCAGAAATGTTCAAGCTGCAGCTCAGTGGGAACTGTCAACCTTGATGCTTAAACGTTACTGACTTGGTGATTGGGAGATAGGTGGTGGGTGGAACATCAGACCAAAACACAAAATGACAACAGAAACATTATTTAGGTGCTGACATTTAGCTTTTCAAATGTAAATATTCTGGCTGGACTACTACTGTCAGTGATAACAGTATTTGAAATGAAGGTGACTCCTTCATGTCTGGTGACAGTCAGGGACATTTTATGATTGCTTGGAACATAACTCTTACATACAGCACTTTTAACTATATGTTTACAGTATCTACTAATGACTTTACTCAAAATCTTATCAGTTAATGTGACTGACTTTTCCCTGTCTCTGGCATTGTCCTATGCGTACAGACCCGCTCTTAAATCTCATCGCAGGTTGTTTCTAGTCTATAAAAAAATAGGTCATATTGTGTAAATTCAATAATTAGTTTGCCCTAAATGTAGAATATTTTAAAGTGTATACATTTGATCTGTGAAAATCCATTCATTTATTTTTGATATTTTTTTTTACAAAGATTTTAATTAAACTTGGTTTAGTTGGTGCCCTACATAGCATGGCAAATGCTATTTACTCACATATTCACATTATCATTCTTATTTGTCAAACTATGCATCAGTAGGTTCCCACAAAAACTATTGCACCATTTTACATAAAATCCTATATAAATTAAGATGAAATAACAGAAATACAACTGTGAGACCAGGAAAACACTGGTTGTAATTTACGGTTTATTTATGTGTAAATTTATGGTGGTATAAGACTGCTGGCTTTGGTGGAGGTCTGCACTCTTTAATTGTTCTGCTAGTTTTTTTACATGACATAATTTTCAAAGTGTGGTGTTCTGGTGCTTCTCATACTTTTCATACCTAAGGTTCATGTGACGGGACCTCTATTAGGTATGAGCTTTGTCTTGACTGGTCTCAGTCTTTTTCCTGTTCAGTTACGCCATTCTGTATCTACTTCCTCTCCATCCGTGGTTTGTTAAAGAAAGCAAAGTATTTGCACAATAGAGGACATAGTCTTGCTAAGATGAACAATAGAGCATAATAAGAAATTGTTCTACGTATCCCACAGATGGAGCTGTTGAGTAGCCAAAAGATCATATGAGGATTTTTACATTTTCACAATTAAAAAAAAAAAAAAAAGTACTTTTCTCACTTCTTACATCATGATGTCGAGTTGTAACCACATTATAACAAGTATTTTTCAGGTTTTTGTTGGTTTAGGCTGTGTAAGGTTGTTTTAGTTGGTATCTGATGAAAGATTCCTGCAGCACTGGACCATATTATTACAATATTTTACCATTTGCTGATGATGTAAACATTAGTCCACATTTCCTGTAGCCATACATCTGTGACAGCTGCAGTGTTTCATACAAATTCATTAATTACCTGGACCGTGTCAGCCTAATTTGTCTGGCTGGAGATTTGTAATGATCCAAAAATGTATTTACATTGCAATGTACCCCTGAAGCTGTGTGAATCAGACCGTCTGCACATCAGTGTTTAGAAGCCGGACCAGAGACTCACAGACTTACCGTAATTCTGTTCTCATTTTTCATTAGTAGTAAAACATGTTACACAGACTGTGCGAGTTGAAGGGAACACTTTAGTGTAGATAGAATTCCTCTACATGAACTAAGATTAGGACCTACCCACAGGTCTACAGATGGACCACACATTAATACAACTAAATAAAGGTGTGAATTAATCTACTGATTCTCTCTTTTTGTAAGGAGCAAAGGTTAATGACCAGCACAGGAAGTCAGTAGAAATGTTACATAAGAGAGGCCTGCTGTTAATGTTTGTTCATATGCGCAGTAGTTTTTCCTACGATTGCAATTACACTGCACTTTTTCAGTCCTGAATGTATATAGCTCTTGGGAAAAATACCTGTATTTACACTGACAGGTGTAGCTCAGATTACAACCGAAAGAACTACAACACCCTGAGGTATCGGTAGAGAAAGTCTGAGTCATATGACATTGCAAGATGTAAGCAAACAGTCCTCATTATTTTAGTACTCTGAATAATATACTTTGATACAAGTACTTCTTATATCCCTGCAGTACCATATAGTACTACACAACATGAAAAAGTGAGTCAGAATATCAAAATAGCTCCAGAAGAATCAGACTAAACATGGCAAACCCACCTATGAGCAGGCAGTTGGCCTCCTCAGCATCATCAAGTAATTAGGAAGTGGGTGCTAATTGTACAGAAAGCCTAGCTCCTTGATCGTGGGTATGTATGTGTGTCTGACCCCCTGGGCAGGGCAGCAAGTGGGGTAATGACAGAATACGCTATGTCTGGCTGCCAGTGCTAACAGACAGAAAGCATCATGACTGGTTGGATGGCACGTAGGCACTTGACCTGGCAACCTGCCACCGCCACGCCTTATCGCCCTGCATGCCTTCCCCAGCCGCTGAGCGGAATGTTGTTTTGGTTTGACTGCACTCGCTGCTGCCTAATTGGTGGGTGGGTGTTTGTCGGTGTACATTTAATGACTGCTGCCTAATCATCATCCCTCATCAGGCACTTTGGGTGTGGAGAGAGATGGAGTGGGTGAAGTTTTGGGATTTTGCTGTAGGAACGTGCCGAACAGTTGTAACGTGAGTCCAAAGGAGTCTTGTTATAGAGATGACGTTTACATAAATAATTCATGTACAAAAGCCCTGCACTGTGTGTTGTCAAATTTAGTTTTAGGGGTCCAGTGTAAAACGTGAGAAAAGTATAATCTAATAAATGAAAACCCTTCCAACAGAAGTCAAAGTATGTTGTTAAATAGGTTGATTTAGCCATTTATATTTGCAGTTCATATGAAAGGATCACTGATGTAAAAGAATGAATTTATGAAAACAGGATTATTTCTAGCTGACATGTCAGCATTTTGGATGTGAGTTGACCTAGTGATTTTAATAGTCGGAGAAAAACCTCATCTCGCTGCCCGTTGGCTTAGCTCAAATTTTTGAATAGTGATGTGCCACTGGGCTTTCCCTGCTTTTGACTGCCCTGCGCCTCTATCATCCTGCTTATCTCTGTAACTGTGATGGGAAGGACTTCAATTAATTGATTTTTATTTTTTATTGTCGAAGTATGAATGTACAGGAATACACAAGTTGTGTTTCTCATTTATTTAAAAACTGACACTGATCTGTTTTCAGACGCTATTAAACAATGCAATGTCCCCACAGTGCGATCAATAATAATAAAGTTATCCTATCTTATTACTGTTCTTACTTTTTTCAACTGTCTTGTCTTACTGTGGTTTGAGCGACTCGGTTGCCAGAATAAAATGTTGCCATTATATGTAGTTTGTCCTAGTAAGGAGGAGGTGTCAGGTGATGGGTTTAGTGTACAAGAAGATCTGTACTGTGTATGGACTAGAGGCTCCTGGGTTAAGATGGGAGGCACCCCAAAGTTGATCGAGGGCAAACGAGCCAAGATCCTGTGGGACCATCTTATCCGGACTGATAAGATGGTGACGGCCAATCAGCCTGCCACAGTGGTGGTCGATAAACATCAGAAGAGAGCTGTAGTGATAGATGTAGCTATTCCAAGTGATGGTAACATCAGGAAGAAGAGAGGCTCGCGAAATACAAGAACTAAAAGAGGAGCTACTGAAAGTTTGGGGTCTGCAGGCAACAGTGGTGCCACTCATGATCAGGGTACTGGGGGCAGTAACCCCCAAGCTGGCTGGATGGGGCTTCAGCAGATACCAGAATAACTTCTGAGATCTCTGTCCAAAACAGCACGATCCTAGGAACAGTTAAGATCCTGCACAGAACAATCAGGCTCCCAGGCCTGTGGTATAGGACTAGAGCCCAAAAGAGACACTGTACTGCCCAAATGGGTGAGAACACATTTTAAAAAAAAAAAAAAATTATAAAATAAAAATCATGTACCAGTACATAGGACACATTGTTATCAAATAGATTGACCTGTACAGATTGGAGTCTGTCACACTATACCTGATATCTGACATTGGTATTGGAGTAGTGCATTCCTACACACATATAAAAGCTGTCATTTATCATATTAGAAAGAAAAAAGCATTGAAGAATTGTACCCCAGAGATAGTATTTTTAAATGTAGTAAGTGCTTGCCTCGCTTCAACCTGATGTCTTAACAGTTAATAGATAAATGTTAGACCACTAGAGACTTGTAGCTTTTTGTGGTGCAAAGGAAAGAACACATATGTGTGGGATTTCTATTTCTGCTGTATGGAGAAAGTTGGGATGTATCTAGAACACTTTTGATAAATGATCAGTAATTCAGGGACCAAAAGCAGCAGCATCATATCTCATTCTCCACTCCCAGTGGTTCTTTTCCTGCCAGGTCACAATAATGGCACCTTGCTGCTAAATGCAGCTTTCCTTTGCTTAACTGTATACAGTAACGGGATGATGACCCACTTTGATTTGTCTCATGCCTGGTGCAGGGGGTATAAACAGTTTTGGATCTCCAGAAACAGTTACTGGAAGGCTTGGCTAAAAAAGAACCAGACAAGAGCAAGGCTGCCACCCACAGGCGAAAAAACATTGACAAAGGTGTTGAAAAAGTAGGTCATTGTGAGGGAGGTGGAGGTGGTTCAATGGTGAGTGCATGGGTGGCAGAAGATTTAGACTGACGTAAACTAGAGAGGGGTAAAAAGAGATGTAGATCAGGTATGCATAGAAAAGAAAGCTGCTTGGTCTTTTTCTGCCTCCTGGATGAATAGACTCACTTAGCATAAGTTTCCACCATTTACAAATACAAGAAATATGTCAAAGACCATCCCTGAGCATGGACTGTTCTGGAGAAATGGTGTCTTTTTGTTTAAATACCAAAGTGACAGCTCCACTTTCAGGATGGTGTGTTTTATTGTGTTAAGGAAAAGCACAGGGTGTGAATATGTCACTGAAGTGTTGGTACAGTCACTGCAGGTGTCAAGCTTTTAGTCAGAATGTGGCGATACGTAAACCGTATCAATAATCAAACATATCTATCATGGTTTTTACCTTGACTCATCTCTGCTGCAAAATAAGTGTGTAAGATGTTGGTCATGTCTTTTGCTAAATGGAATGCATTTATTGTCATTGCACAATATTTCAGAGCAACGAAATTACGTTTGTGTTACAACCAACCAAGAACATAGACACAGGACATAAACATGGGGGTACAGGTACAGTTGTAACTAAATGTATGCAGTGCAGTGTTTCTGCTGTTTAAAATGCATCAGAATTGGGTTAGTGGCAGTAGCACTTTGTTAAAATGAACAGTAGATGGCGCCAAGAACATGTTTTTGTTTCAGGTCACGTAAATTACCCTTCAGCTCCTTTTGGTCCAGGTTAATTGTGATTCTCATAGCCAAATGCCAGCTTAGCTCCCTACATATCAGTGTCTTACCTTTCATTCAGCAAGCATGACTTAATTTAAGATTCAAGTCTGTTTTTTTGTATTTTAGAAAAATACACTACCTGAAATGATGTTTCTCACCAACTTCTCACAGTGCAAATGACAATATAATAAATGGTTGGTAGCAATTTTAAAAACTCCAAAACACAATAAAGCATTTTGTTTTAGTTTGGTTCCAGTATATTATAACCACAGGCTGTTTTCCTGCTTTATCCAAGTCACATGATTAGATTCACAACTGAAAATACATAAGAGGTAAAAACTTGAGCAGTGCTGATTCAGGTGTAGTGTTACTTATCCATCACAAAAGAAGAACAACTAAGTTTGTTTTGCAAATATTTATACTTGTCTTGGGGCTAAATGGAGCTGTCTGAAGAAAAAATGCTGTAGATCAACCAAGAACCTCCTAACGGTGGGTTAGCCTATAGGAATTTCTATAAAATCAAGTTTATAAAATCAGAAAAAACTAATGTAGAGATGTACAGTTTTACCCCATTAATACAGATGCATCTTTAAAAGTTTTTAGTATCTTAAAACTATAACTGGAGTGTCAAAATTGAGAATTGTAAATCTGTATTCAGTACACATGGCTATGTATTTATCTGTCTTCAGCACTTCAGAATTTGCACGTTAAAGCTTTAAGATGTAGGTGTGCTTTCTAGCTTCTACTGCACCAAAGGACATGTTGACCTTCATAGCCTGAGTAGTCTGGATTCGTTGCCTACTGTGCCATATTACTATTCTCTACAGGTTACGTGTGAATGCCCTCCGAGTACTGTTTTTAATGTATGCGTGGGTGTCGTTTCGGCACGTATGCCTGTCTGTCCTCACTCAACAGCTCATTCAGGGTCCTTGCTCCTCATCCTTATCATCTTTTTTCTTCTTCCAGCCGACTGTCGTTGTCCTCCTTTTGTTCTTCCATCTCCTCATCCCAAAATCTTGCTGTGGTGAAGGGAGGGTCCATGGGCCGAGCTGTAAATGGCTGAGGAGCTGTGTACCGGCTGGTTTCGCATTGTTGCAGGTACAGTAGTTTAACCTTTTAATTGACGGCAGTATAGCACTTGGTCAGCAGCAGCGAGCATACAGACTAGAAATGTGAGATAAAAGTCATTTTTCTTTTCTTTTTTTGTCTTTGCTTTTTAAATCCTCCAGGCTTCTATGCTACATTAACTAATTCTTTTAGTGAAATGGGTCATGAGTGTGTATTCATGAGTGTCTTTCCTGACAATGTTAGGGCTTTTATCCAGATGTAACGTACTGTACTAGCCATTCGACTTTTCTCTTTGTTGACATTTGATATTTTATAGATATGGCTATTGTTTACTCATGTGCTTCATTGTCCATGCTTTGTCTACATGTACAGAGTTTGTGAACAGGGAATACTCAGATGTTGTCAGTGAATGACAGTGACCTATCTCAATGGAGAAACGGGAAAAGATGGGCATTTTCCAATGGCAATTAATAGTATATTTTTATTTAGTATTTCTTGTTTTGGTTGACTATGATGATATGAATACCATTAATGCGTGGTTTGGTGATTTATGCTCATGCTTTATTGTGCATACTCTGTGCAAGAGACTGGAAACAGGAGACAGTCTAAGTCACTGTCACTGAAAAACTGCAATCAATACAGAAAGACAAAAAAAAGAAAAGAGGGCACTAAAACATTCATATTCCTTTCACATCCCTTAGATGCTTCCTTTGTCTTCTTTCTTGTTTGTTTGTACACATTCTTTTATTCACATCTGTTCTCTAACAGTTACATCGACTCCTTCTCAGATCCACTGACCTACAAGTATTTTAAGCAAGCATGACGTTAACCAAGACTGCTATCTTCATCTATTTGTATATGCAATTTCTTCAAGTTCAGGAGTTTTTTTTTTTTTTTATTATATTCCCAAAATCGAGTTTGAGTGTCAGGGATATAATGGTTTTAGCCTGAATGCCACTGCCGATCCACCACCCTTGATATTGTTTGTGTGAACGCAATGACTAGAACAGATTTGGTTGGTTTTCTTCTGCCTTGATAACCAATGTAAGGAACCCCTAGTGCAAGAACCCTATCGATTTCAGCTTCTCTATGAGTATTAAAAGTCATCCAAATGGGAGCGCTTTAGTTGAAAATTAATTTTTTGGACATAAATAAAGCAATAATAAGCTGACTGAGATAAAATTTAGTTCCTATTGATCATCCTACAAATGTCTGTTTTCTGGTTACCATCCAGAATTCATATGGGGTCATTTTCATTCACTATGTGGAGTTTTGTGGGGAAAATTGGTTGTCTGAGCAGTATTTTGCCACTATCAGGTCAATGTAGCTCAAATTGAGTTCATATTCATCGTGTAACAATTATCATGGATAGATTTATGTGTAACAGAGGATTTGGGAGATTTCAGGGATATACCCTTGCTTTTAGCCCCCCCGACACCATAAGCCTCATTCTAAATTTCAAGAAAGTTTTCCATGATGTGACATAATATGCAGAAGAGTAATGTTGATCTCAGCAACAGTTTTGAGTCTTCTAGGAAAATACCCCATTTTAAATAAAATTGAAAACAATATTGGTTTGGCCCCTTTAAATCCGTTATTTTTTTTTGTTTTGTTTTTTTGCTGAACAATTGGCAAGCAGTGTGTTACTGCAGCTGCAACAGGTAGATGTAATTTTAACTACTGTATACATTTTTATGCTTAGGGACACCACATAAATCTGTGTCTGTATAAGTACTGTTACATCAATAAGATCATGTCAAATTCCTTTACATAGGTGTTTTCAGTCCTTAAGGTGCTTTCACGTAATAAACCGTAATAGACACAAAGTCAGATATTTTTCCTCTTTATATTACTCTTTATGAAGAGAAATGTCAGACACATCACACCAACTGCTTGCAAGAATTCCCATTCTTTTTGAAATTTTTATGATTAAAACGTTTTCAGTGTGATGTTGTCACGGTAAATGTCAAACCAGTACTACTTTCAACTTAAAATACTGATTTTTCTTCCTGAGTTGAAGACACCAGATGTTACTTGTGGTTTCAAGTGCTTTTTGGCCAGATGTTGATAGTATCAGAAATCTAGAAGTAGTGTATTTATAGCAATTACAATGATTAAAATAAACAAACTTTGCAGCATGTTGTAAATGTAGTTGACAGTGTAAACTAAATTAACACCATAGAAACATAAAAACACAGATTACAGAGATTTGTAAATATTGTTTTGTAGCATAGCCACCTTAGCATTGAAACTCCTGAACTGAATGTGTGTCACTACTTTTGCCCATATAGTGTGCTTTGGCAGTATTTCTAAGAAGCAGTATCAGATTTTAACAATATTGGATGCATAGAAAACACCAGAATGTCTCTTCATTTGTGTTTGTTTGCTCCTGTGGCTCCAAAACACAGCTTATAGAGAGCATTAGGCTTTATTTAGCAAATCCCCCTTCCTTCCTCCTCCTTGGTTGAACACTCCTACTCTCGATCGCTTGGCAGCATTAGTCAGCTGCACGATCACCACATTTCTCCTTTGCATAATGTAACTAGCAGATATCAGCACAGTTACCTCAGATGTGCTTTGTGGAGAATATTGTTTTTGCATTGGTCTATGAAGGCCGACTACGTTTACAACATTTACGCATCTTCAATACAGTGATAAAAATGTCTCCCCTATGGCAACACTAGAGGGCAGTGCAGGAAAAGATGCTGGTTGTTCAGCAGTCAAGGGAGGTTAACAGAAGTTAGACAGGGGGAGGGATGTAAATAAAAATGGAAGAGAAAGCGATGGGAAATTGATATGTGTATTGACCACAATAGATGAGGTAGATACAAATATAAAAGAAGGGGTGGAAGCAGAAAAAATCAAAAAGCCAATAGGCCAGGAAAGTCACAGAACACAGAACAAGGGGGAAGGGAGACTGAGCTTAGGGTGGGGGTGGGGGTTACGAGATGGAGACCCCCTCTTTGGGAGCATCTGCTGAGTGTTAAGTCAGAGAAGGAAAGACAGAAGGGTGAAAAGAGGGAGGAGGCCATTGACAGAAGCAGCCGCTTGGAGGCAGCTTGACAAAAATAACAGGGTGAAAACCAAGCAAAGGGCCAATAAGCCGAAGAAAAGGCAAGAAGTGATAAATGAAGAAAACATTAACAGGGGGAGTTGCCATCTGATGGGCTTTAGTTTGACTTTAGAGGATTAATTAGGCACAGAAAGACAGACGGCTGGCTCAGGTTAAAGCATGACTGCAAAAAGACAAAGAGGTAGTGTTCTGTCCCTATGAAGAATATGTGTTGTCGTACACTACAGGGTGTTCAGACAGTATATACTGGGTCTCCAAGTCTCTGGATCAGTCCTCAACTTGATTATTGAGTCAGAGATCAGTTAAGACTTTTCTTTTCTTTGGAGAGGTTGCATAAGACAAACTTGGAGGAAAAAATTTGGGTGTTATTAAATCAACCATGATGTGGAATATCAAAAATATTAAATAAGGCTAAGAAGATAGCTTCTAAATTAATTTACAAAATAACCAATTACTAATAAATAAGTAACAATCAGACCATAAATTGAACAAGTAGTTCCATGTCTTCTGTAGTTGGCAGCCCATTATGTAGGCTTATGGTAGTACTGACAGAATGTGCAGCTTGTCCTGACTTTACACTGAATAATACATTTATGATTTACTTGTCATAGAGTTTTTATTTTAAGCTGAAAAAGGAGTTTTTGTATGTCAACAGGAGTTGCAGTGGATTTGAGAGGAGGTTGTGACATGAGCCCATGGACATTTGTACCATGGATTTGATCCTGCTTTCAGAGCTAATAAACCTTATAATATTTGCCATGAGATTACATACACTTATTCATATAAGTTGCTGAACACGCACTTCTTGACCATTTTCAGGACGAGATTTCTCAATACAAGTGTTTGAAGCAAAGATTTAACTGTGTTGACAAGCAGTGCACTGTTGGTTATGTAAGTATGCCTTTTATTTTGCTGAGTTTCCTTATAACACTGTCAACTCTTTTAGTTGCTGTTTCATTTGAGGTTTAAATATTGTTTTACATTATTTTGTTGATTTGCCTAATTGATAGTCTCCTCTGTTCTTGTTTGTCCACATAAAAATTCACCCCATCTCTCCCTCTCTTCCTCTCTCCACCCTCTCATAGAAAATTAATCAGCATGCACACACACAAACAAGCGCACACCCCTCTCTGGGGGCCGGTCTGTCATCAGCCCTTTTCCTGCACGTTGGTTGCAGCTGTAGCCTTCGTTGCCATGACGTCACGGTGATCGATTCTCGTCTCGGTGCAGTGGGAAAGCACAGAGACAGAAAAAGGCAGCAGAGTAGAACAGACTGGCAGAGAGGGGAGGGACGGTGGGAGGGAATGGGAAGAGGAGGAGAGAGAAAGAGAGGGTAGAGTGAAACCACACCGATATTCCAGGGAGGGCGGGACGCAGAGGCAGGCTCACACAAGCAGCCGCTACAGGAATAGTCCCAGTGAAAGAGAGAGCACTGCAAATGTTTTTGTGCTGTTGTGTGTGTGATTGTAGACTCTGTGTGTGTTCTCAGTATGGATTGTCACTTGGCTTACTACTGTGCTTTATATTTTTCACCAGCAAATAATTAATGTCATTCACCGCTGGGCAGACTCTGCACACTGTACTGCCATAAGGTAGGCTGAAGGGAAGAGGAGTGTGTTATGTGTGCATTTGTGTGTTTGTTCATTGTATGTCTGTTTGCCTTTCCTGTGCCTCTGTTTGGGTATGTGTAACTATGTGTATTCACTGTATGTGCACTGTTATTTGTCAAGCAAGTGAGGTTACCAGTGTAGCATTCTCTCAGGCCGTGGTGTCAGGAGATTCAAGCTATAAGCCATGTGACTCTACTAAGAACTGCAGGGATTGGCTGAGCCCACCAGTGACCTCAGCAAGCAGCCTCCACCCCCTTCCCTCTCAGACACACATACACACATAAACCTCCCTCCCCTCCCTCCCTCTCTGATTCTCTCCACCTCCCTGCCTCTTTTATTTATTTATTTTTTTTCTCCATTTAGCTTTCCCCCACCTCTCAGCATCCTCGGCTGAGTGTGGAGGTTAGAGCTGCAGCAGCAGAACAGTAGCAGTAGCAGCATCCATGGCTTAAGCCCCAGCTTGGATCGGCAGCTAGCCCGGCCAGGCCCCTGCCCCTCCTCTCTCTTCTCTCTTCTCTCTCTCTCTTTCTATCTCTCACTGGATCTCTCTCTCCCTCCTGGGCTATTTGACAGGCGACGTCTGGGGGTGTCAGAGACTCACAGTTAGCCAGGGCGTTAGCCAAACGCACACGGCTGCTCTGCTGCCCATCCGTTTTACTGTATCTCTGTGGTAACCGGGGGCTTCTTCTCTTCTCCCCCTCCCTACATCCTGCTTTTATTTCAGGCTCCTTGGAGATAGAGGAATGCAAATCTGCAACCATGATGGAAGGTAAGATGAAGTGCTTGATTAATTTGTTTCTTTTTTTGTGGCAATTCAGGGTAATCCCTCTTTTTGTCCTTGTCGTACTGTGTTTCATCTGCTGGCAAGCTTGTATGTATGTGTTACGGTGGTTCAAATGTCATAAGCTGCCCTGCTATTTTGAGTGCACACATTCTGGTGACTTGCATGTTATAGGAAAAGGGCACAGCCACCAAATGTCTATCATAGAGGCACAATGGCGAGGCTAATTGAACCGTGTGTACCTTTGTGAATGTGGGTGTATGGCTGTAGCCCCCCCACACACACTCCCATTTCCCGCTTCCCAAAGGATTATTTGGATTTATTGTGCAGGAGGGCTTATGTGCCCAGCTGGCTCTCTTGTATAAATTCTCTTTGTATGGTGCACTCCTAAACACATGTATCCACATGCGTGTACAGACAGTGCTGTATGACATTGTTGTGAATCAGCTCCACTACATTGCCATTTTACCCAGTACTCATACATGGATTACATGTCTGTTCGGGTGGGTGTTGGGGTGGGTTTGTAGCTACCTATGGTTGGACCGATACACCTCTGCTGGGTTGATTGTGATGAGGAAAAAAAGGATTGATGAGTGTTTTAGTTTCATGTCCCTTTAATTGATGACATCAGCAGTGGGAAGGCCAGTGGTGGAGGGATGAATCCCTACAGCTCTGCAGCTGGCACACAAAATCCTCATTCCTTCCATTAAGTAGTATGTCTTTCCTTGTATGTGTTTCCTTTGGTTTTAGCCACTCATAGGCATTTGGAGGACTGAAGTGTAATGTATGTAACGCATCTATGTGGAGTTACTGAAACAACCTTGAATTATGTAATCATTCCTGTGAATATACGATACCCAGACATCATTTTGAGGCAGTGAACACAAGCAAATGTGGATTAAAAAATGTTGGCCATCATGGTTTATCTGCATTGATGTAAATTCCACAAATGTGGTTGTTTTTTTGCTGCTGTTTGTGTTGAGAAAAATCTAAATGACGATGTTGTTTATTCTGGAGCATTCAGTAAATCAACTCTCTGCCGGAACGTCTGCTTCTAAGGAGGAATCTCATTAGTTGGTTGTCTGGTTGTGCTTATGTGTGTGTGTTTGTATCTTTCTGTGAGCATTTGGACTTTTGGACAGAATATTACTGCTTTCTGTTTGTATTGGCTGTTGTTTTGCCTTCACACCAAAGGATGAAAATGTTGTTTACAGTTGAGTTACATTAAGTAAACACATTTGCTTTTGAAATGACTGCATACTTAAACATTGAACTCCTTTGCAGTGTTTAAAGGTCTCAGCTTTTGCAAAATAAAACTACGTTGTCGTACTGTAATTGACTTTGGATATTAGATGACGTAAAACAGTACAACACCAATAAGAAAAATACTTAAAATAAAAACAAACTGATATTAAACCCTAACAGATCACCACTGTGCCTCATATAATACATGAAATGCTGGCAAATGTAGCATGCTACTTTACAATTTTTGAATGGAAATAAAGCATATCTGACAAAATGTTAAATAAGAATCATGATCTGCCAGGTGAAATTGGAGTAAAATCAAAGTTGGATAGTGGTGATGACGATTTCAACCAGTTAAACTGGCCTTGACCAGTGGGATTGTGTAATATCGTGATTCTCAACCTGTTTTAGATGGGACATAATTATGTTGGTGTTTATAACCCCACCCAAGCCTAATGTTTTGTTTTTGATTAGTTTTGTTAGCTGTAACAGTTACCCTGTAGGTATTGTCCAGTGTGCTCCAGTCACTTTCAGGCAATCCTTCAAATCTTCATCTGTAGCTTCTGGGTTAATGTGGGGTCCTCTTGCCCAGACAACACACTAAATAAAATCTAAAAAAAAAAAAAAAAAAGGGAAATTCTGTTGCTGGGAGTAATGTAAAATCTGTAGTCCTCTTTTTTTTTTTTTTTTAAATTCTTTCATGTTTTTCTACTACCATCTGGCTATCTCTGAAAAGAATCTTGTGGGGGGTCGTGAGAAAAACATGGGCAGGTTCAGAACCACTGGTCTATTAACAATCCCCCTAACTGTGTCAATTCCCATATACATGCCATTATACAAAATACTGATTGCTTAGTGAGCCACAATTAAGATGAAGAGCGTGAGACAAGGCTACCACTTCCCATAGTTACATTTAGGCCAGCTCTGCTTTCTTAGCACACAGCCTGCTCTTTGCTCTAGTGATGACAGAGCTACTATGTGTGATAGATGAAGTAATACAGAGTGATAAGACAAAAATAATGGGAATCGAACAAAATCTCTAGTTATCCTTACCATTCAAAGTAAAATGATTTAGTCTTGAATCATTATGAAGCAGTTTGTTCACTGAGGGTAAAGACTATCTGTAGCTTGCTGAATAAGGCTGTGGCTTTTCTGATGCAAGACTAAAAATCTTAACAGTACCATTAAGTAATGCAAAACGGAGACAAGTCTTGGTAACGATGGGCTTATCTCGGCTTATCTATTGCTCTCCCTCTGCTGCAACTTCAAGCGTGCAGTCCTGTCATCAACTGTATTTGTCACGAGAATGGTTGTTGGGTAATACTGTAGTCGGGGAGGAAAAAACAGACAGTCAGCAAGCAGCTTCTCCATTAGCATGGCTAGCACAGGCTTAGCATGGACTGTGTGAGGGCAGGATTACAGTCAGTCAGGTGTTAAAATTGGATTCTAATCCTTGTTAGCACTGCTTTTTAAAGCTCCATGCCATGGACAGCATGGTTGTTCCTGGGGTGCACATGATGTTGAAGACACTGGTGCAATTATTGTGCTCACATGAAATCATTAAGAGCACTACCTAAATTCTAAATAAATAGAGGGAATACTGTGCGTAAAGTCAGATGTACAAATGCTGAAAATCATCAGGCTACCCTTGGAAGAAAATAAATAAATCAAAATAGCATATTATTTACACATTAGTGGAGGGTGTACTGTATTCTCCAAGTAAAACATATCCAGTTGCTTTTTTGTCTTGAGAGCCTTCTCTTGCAGGGGAGTTGTTTCACTAGTAATTTACTCAGTTCTTCTCGAGGTAATTGTGCTGTGTAGTGTGGGATTCATGACTCAAGGGGCAGGTGCTGTAAGGAGGAAGCACAGACAATATCAGCAAAGTTCAGTTAATTAGTTCAATTTAGTACTGCATAAGAACACTACTCGCATACATTTTCACCGACCATTATTCTTTCTTAATATCCAGTGCCTGATGGGGCTTGTAGATGGAAATTTTGAATGCAGGATTGGTGTTACTGATTAGTCCTCCACTGTAACAGGAGCTAATATTTAGATTTATATTCAACTTCCTATTGGATGTCTGTGGTAATCACTGTTCATGAACAGTAACTCGGTAAACCTCCTCTTCGAGTAAACAAAATGCGTTGACTATAGTCACGGTCCGTTAAATCCTAGAAATGTCCTAATGCTTTTAGCCACCTTCTGACCTTGTTCTTACATGGACATAAAGTTAAACTTCCTGTAATAATCAATGTACAATTAAAACTGGCATGTGCAAAAATACTTCCTTATGTTTCTGCCAAAGAATGTAGACTGTAAAATTTCTTGTAATACTGCTCTGCTGTGTTTGAGTTCATTTGAGGGATAAGGAGAAAAGGTGAAGTTTCTGGGTCTCGTATTATGGGGTATAATGGGCATTGCGGTCCTCTGTGAATTGCAAGGCTTCAAACTTACAGTTCAGCAATCTCCCTTTTGAGCACTGCTCGGAATCGTGACTGTCAGAGGTCAGCCTAGTGTAGAGACTTTCCTGGAGTTGGATAAACCCTGACTCTAATGCTGTAGAGTAGAGGTCAAAGAGGATATTAGGTCATACTGTGAGTTCCGTTTCACTTTAAGGCTTCTTTATATGACTTTATGTTCAGTAATGAGTAAATAATCATTTCATTTTGTGATTTGGAGTATGTAGTTTGCTGTGATTAAATTACTTTTGCTAGGATATGGTTAAAAACAAATGAAGTCCTGATTTCCCTCAGCCTATCAGCTTATGGCTTATAAGCAGCATTGTTTTGTAGGTTCAGTTCTAGTACTGGCTCACCCACCTAACATAGACCGTTACTTTTAAATGTTCTTGAACAGAAAAGGCTGAAATTTGCTTTGATTGAAAACATTACTTTATCTTATTAATAGTTGCCATGGTTTGTATAATTAAAATTATTAGGAGTATTTCTTGAGACGTTGCGAGTTATAGAAACATTAAAGTCAAAATACTGTCGGATTATAGGTAATATTATATTCATTCATATTTGAGGTCACAAATATCCTGCTGTTTGTATTAATAGACACAACTAGTACCAGTGTATTACCAAAAACCACATTAACATGTCATTTGGTAGAATAAGGGATGAAAATAGTTTGTCTTTGGTCAACCCATGACCAGCACATCTGCTCTAACTCACTGTCGGACAGACTGTGCTGACATATGGTTTCCTTGGTAATGGCCATGAGGCTGACTCATGTCTGTATTGTTAATGAGTTGACCAGAGGAGATGGCAAATGCCCCAAGTCCAAATTTATTTAGATTTCTGTATAAATAAATATTTAATGTGTCAGTGTATCCACAAAGATGTAGAAGATGGTTAGCAATTGTCCATCATCCTTTTCTACAGAAATATAACACCGGTAATGTCACACCTCTATTCTTGAAGCGTGTTGTACAAGGACGGTTTAACTGCCATTAATCCAAACACAACTGATGGTGTGCTGATTGATTGGAAGTATAAACTTATATTTTTTATGGGGTTTTTTTTTGGTTTGTTTTTTTCTACTAAACAGGACAAATTAATGGGAGGAAATAATGAATACAAAAAACCTAATTGCAGATGAGAGTAACATACCAACAGTCCACAAATGTCTGACCACAGATGCAGCCTGTTGATTTCATAGTAAGAGCAGTGCAAATGAGCTCAACACCAAGTTACACATGGACACAAGTGATTACACCAGAGTACAGGTGCACATCTTGCATTTTATTCATACTCTGACAACATAAGTGCTGGTTTTACATATATATTTCAAATGGGATTAGACATAGAAATGTGGACCCAAGTGATGTTATAGGGGAAATGTGACAGTTTCAGTAAACCAAAACAATTATGGGAGAATTCGGACTTTCCTCAATGTACAATTTGTGGTCAGACCAGGTCAGTGGCCAACCCTCATTCTGTATTTAGTAGGTTGGTAGGTTTTTTTTAATTTTTTAAATCTCTCATAAAACATTGTGCTCTGTCCATTAATGCCTTCACGATTAGATGAAAATATGAAATGAGTTACAGAAACCCTGGTACAATGAAAGAATAAAAAAAAGAGCAGATGTTTTTGGTGCAGTGGTATTGTGTGACACTTTCTAGTTGGTGGTTGCATTTAATGTCAGCTAATTAATAATGTTCCATGGTAAAGAAAATGTTCACCTCTGTCTACCTCTGATATTCCATATCCTTTAAATTCCTTACTCCACAACTTTTGCTCTCTTAAGAGACTCTCCTACATATGCAATATAGTCACAAATAACTATCCATGCTTTTCCAGCACCAGCTTCACGCTGTTTTTAGTATATCTCAAAGGCAATTCTACATTTAAAAAAAAAAAAAAAAAAGTGTTTCCTCTGGTGCAGAACTACTTTGCAGATCTGGTCTCATATCTTTGTGACTATAAATTCTAAGATCATACAGTATCTTCCTGCCATTCCCTATCCTGAATAAATGACATTAACATTTTGTGTCAAAGCTTTTCAATTCTGAGCTGAGCTTTAGTTTGCACTCATGTTTCTGCTAGTATTAGTCTAAATGGATGGATATTTTGTGGGAATGGATATTGTGTGTTCAGGGACAGAGAGCTGATAGACAAGGCTTCTGCTGACGTCAGTATTTATTCCAGTGAAGTGAAAAGACTGAGTCACTGGCTGATCCTAATAATAACACAAAGTGTGTGGATGCATGCAAACATAAGGAATGCAGGAATTCAAACATGTCTGTATGTGTCGACAACTGCATGTTTATGTGTGGTGAGAAATCTCATTGTCGGATGTGTGGCAGTAGAATGGGTCCTTTGTGGCTCTTATTGACAATAAGTTTGACAGAGACCCAAATGAACTTTCCCACAACAAAGACATGCAGGGACAAGAACTCCAGAGAGGAGGAGGCAAAGGGAAAATGCAGTCAAAACGAATCTGCTTGTTCTTGTTCGCACTCTGTGTAACACCATATTTATTCATCCATCCATTCATAGACACAACAGCACAACATCCTCACAACAGCCTTTTCAAATTCCATCTCGTTCTTTGTGCAGACACACATACACACAGAGGCAAGCTTATGTAATGATGCCTAAGATTCAGTGCCAGATAAACTGACATGTTTGTGTAATCCAATGGCAGCTGGGGAACGACAAGGTTCTTTAACAGTGTAATCAAACCGGTTTCTTTGAATAACATATTGTATGAGATTCAGCTTCAAACATGGGTTTTATATATCAAAGACATTTAAACAAATGTTTTTGAACGTCTGACAGTTTTAAGAGGTTAAAGATGAAAATTACAGCACAGATCATCTGAATTATATACTTAATTTAGTTACTAATTTTAGATGGCTAAGTAATAGCTTTATAGCTACTTTCTGTACTGTCTGTGCCTCAAAAAGAAATATGTTGGGGATGCATTTTAGGAAGTAACAAAGGCTATTATCCAACAGACTAGGGATGCAGATTTTCAGACAGGAAAAAAACACAGAGATTAGAGGTTCCTGTAGTCAAAACAGGAAGTGATTTCTGTTTCAGATATGTTGTCTTCTGTCAAGGAGGTTATACGATGAGTCCTATTTGTCAATTGGAAGAATTATTGAAAAATTAGATACTCATGAAATTTGGTAAAAACATAGGACTTCTACACTTTGAAGCAGACCCCTCAATAGTAGCAGAGAATGCCTTTTTCATTTAATCTTTTTTTAACCATTGGAAAGTTCCAGGCTCACTGAGATATTAGAATTGTAACCGAAAAACTGAAATTTACATATTGACACATTAAATCTAAGATCTGTGGTCCTATGGTATTAGTTGGTTACACTAACCAGTGGCATCAAGTAACTAAACTAAGGAAAACTAGTATTTATAGTTTTATATTGTAAGGAATGAGAAGATGGGTCGACTGGTTGGCCTCTGGACGTGTTAGCTCTGTGAGTGTCCTTATAATTCAGTCAAGTATTTTGTTGTAGGAATATGGTACAATGTTATTTCTGAAGCTTCAATGTCATCAAACTTCAGATGGTACCATAGGTGCTTTGTGTAATGTGTTATGACGTCAGAGGGGCAGGGAAAGTCTCTGGTGGATTCACCACCAACTAGAATTCAGGTGAGAGCCAATTATATGTAGTTCAGTGCATCAGTGATAAGCGTCGAGCTGTTATGTTGTTGTGAGAGCCAAGGCATCAATCTTAGCGGCACTCAGTCCTGTGAGTGACTGGATGTGCTGCCTGTTTGACTGACTCATCAGATGTGTGTCTGAACACACACAGGCACACATCTCAAGGATGTGTTTAGGTCATAGCTTAAATCCTCTGGGAGCCTAGAACCAAGGATTACAAAGCTTCCATTATATCTTTCCGTAAATTTATGCACACATTTAAAAATGGTTTCAGTGTTAGTGTATTAGAGTTCTTATCAACAATGCTTAGAATGAAACCCAGTTGCAAGAGAAAAGACGAGATGCAGAGAGACAATCTGACAGAGATTGAGAGAGTAGGAGAGAGAGGAGTTTGCTGTTAAAGCATAGCCAGGAGGAAATGGCTTGACAAAATCACAAGTGGTGAAGATATAAAAGGAGATGAAGTGAGTTGAAATGTCCATGCAGGATCCCATGAGAGTAGAAGAGATGCATGGTGAGCACCAGTGAGGGTCAGAGTCCTGGAGAGAGAGAGGGGAAGACAAGTGGACACAGAGGAAGAGGACGGTGTGATCCTCATGAAAACCTGTATTTTGTTGAGTCACCTCCTTTGCTCCATTGCTTTCTTTGGAATCTGATCAGCCCATGTGGTGCAGAGGGTGATTTTGAAACTAATATAGAAGGAATACCTAAATGCCCCCCACTCCCCTGAATTTTGGAATTTTTCCTGTATGTCA
>JAQQZY010000020.1:6601803-6612520 GCA_030068375.1 Ostorhinchus rueppellii | reverse complement strand
ATGAAAGGAAAACTGACTCAGAGGGAGAAGGTGGGATAAGATGCAACAGTGAGGACACAATATGATAGAAAAAAAAATCATATTATCAATAATACATGTGAGATTAGAAATATGAGATACTGTAGATTTTTTTTCCCCCCAAGTTTAAAGGCTGATATTTCGACATGAGTTAAATTGTTTCAGATTACTCACCAAAAATGCTATATACTGTAATGAAAAGGATGTTACAAGATATAATGCAACAAAACCACCAGTAATCCCCAATTTTGTGATTTAGTTTATTTTTTCCATTATGTTTATTCTATGTTCTTATGAAAGCAGTCATACCAGTACAATCAGTTCTTATAAAATTAAGTACAAGAAAGTGGAGACAAGAAGATTTTCACTGCAAAAATAATGATTATTGAAACAAAGTTATATTGTCAGCCCTGTGATGAACTGGTGACATGTCCAGGGTGTATCCCGTCTTTGCCCAGGTAGCTGGGATGGACTCCAGCACCCCTCCAACCCTTTCAAGAATAAAGCCGTTTTGAAGATGAATGAATGAAAATTATATTCCAGTAATCATAGCCACTGTTCTCCATGGCAAGTAGTATGATATAAAATCATATCACAGTAATTACATTATATTGTTATTGTTAAATCAGACATAATTGAATAATGAGCATGACAGTTATGAGTTGTGATCATTTATTTTAGCTGTAACCACCACTGTGGTACTCCTATGTCTCTTTTCTATCGGACAGCCTTTACTTTTTGCCTCCTTCCTTTTCTGTACTCCTTTCCTTTTGTCCTGGACTGTCTTTTATATTATCGAAATGACTTTAGATGGATGCGGTGGCAGGAAACCCCTCAAGGAGATTGGATTTATTTGGCCATGTAATATTAATGTGTTTCTATGTATTATGTATTCTTCTCCCAAGCTGACTGTTAGTGCTTGGCTTAATTTGTGTCTCCTTTTACTAAATTAATAAATCAACATAGAATCTCACTGCAATTATATTCATTGAAAATTAGTCCTAATGCTGTTGGGTATAAATGCCAGTATTTGCGATTATGGAGTGGCTGAATGGAGAATAGAAAATGGACTGACAACTGCTTCTGTTAAGGCTTTAGTTTTTATGCCTCTTCCATCCTCTCTCTGGCTTTCAGTGGTCTTCTGACATTTGTAGATTTATTTAAAAAAAAAAAAAAAAAGGCTTATATTTGTTTGTGTGAGAAACCCCCTCTCTGTCATATCTGTGGATGTGTCTGATGTGTCGAGCACATCATGTGTGTTTGCGCTGTACAGCTACAAGCTAGACCAGTGCAAACAGATGTCAGCTTCAATCAGAGGAGGATGCACTAACACAGTGACGCAGAGACACAGCCACAGGAAGAGATTAGCAGCGTTTAGATTGATACTGGTTGGGTCGAGAGATGGAGTCATGAGGGAAGGATTGAAGGTTTGGAAGGCTGAAGAGAGCAATGCAGGGACTGGAGAAATGTGATTCACGACAGAGGATGAACAGACTGCTTTGAGAATGTGATTAAAAAGAGAAGCACAGCATGTGTAGAAGTGTCTTGCCAGCTGTGTGGGACATGTTTACAGGCTTGTACTGTTCAAATGGAAAGTTCTGTGTGTGTGGAGCGGATAGATTCTTGTCTCTGTGTACTTTACATGTGCTCCTGGTTTATGTTCAGAGTTGTTTGAAGAGAAGTTATTTCTTCTATGCTTTGCATGCTGGAGTTTTAACCCTTGGCTTTTTCAGGAAAAAGCCATTGCATTTGTTAGTTAAGTGACATTAAGGCCACGTTCAGACTACAGCCAAATGTGGCCCAAATCTTAATTTATTTTTTTTTTTGCTGCCATTTGACCTGTATCTGACCTGTTAAAGACAGTCTGAACAGCACAACAGATTTTTTTTTTATTTTATTTTTTTTTAATCCGACCCAGGCCACTTTCATATGTGGTCCTAAATCTGATGCATATAAGATATTTTGCAACGCAATGTCAGCCTGACCAGGTCGCATTTATCTGACCTTTACGTCATTGAAGTCACTGTAGATGAGTGTTTTGTCATGTGAGTGTTATGGAGAGGTGATCACAAATATATTTAAACATTTTTCTTATCCTTCGAAAAATTCTGAATGAAGTCCGTCAGTGAAGCCGCTAACTTCACTATCCCACCACTCCTGACTCCGACTCCACATTCAAATAATCTGTTGTCCAGACGTAGTAGCCAGAGCAAAAAATGTGGCTCTCCTCTTTTTTAAACTTCTACTTAAAATTATTTGACTGGTGCTTACTTCGGTTTTAGACAAACTTTATCAGTGCCACACACATGCCAATACAAGATGCCTCCGTATTGACTTCCTTACACACAATGTGTTCTACATGGTCCTGCATGACGTCAGGACCTCTTCTGTGTGTGTGGGTCACTTTGGGGTCACATTCAGTTCATACTGAGAACTGATAGAAGTCGCATTTAATTTGTAATATGAACGAGCACAGAAAAAATCTGATTTCACAAAAAAATCAGAATTGTCCATAAAGACCTGCTGTCTGAAAGTAGTCTTGGGTTGTTGCTGGTCTTCACACATCATTCAAAAATGAAATCTTTCTTTTTTATGGACAATTTGCAGCTTAAATGGATTGTTTTCTGGTTTCCAAAAATGTTGTTTCTTTACTAATTATTAAATCTATGCCTTTTCAACTGAAGAAACACATTCATAATTTATATATTAAAGTGAACTGGTCTGAGCATTTTTCACAGTTTTTCGAAAGGAAAACCTCGATTATTGGAATTAATTCAATATATTGTTAAGCCTTAACAGAAAACACAACCTTGTATTAATTAGTGCTGTTTGTTGGTCTCCATGTGACAGTAGGAGGAGTTTAATTCCATGAGTCTACCCAGATACATAGAAACAACACTGGTGACTCAGTTTCACATTGCATATTTTCATATAAATATTGAGTTGTGTTGGTGTTTTGTTTTTTTTTTTTAGGTGCAGTACAGTAAAGTGAGTGGGATGATATTCTGTCTATAATTTATAACCTCATGAACCATGAAATGGTGACTCAGTAATGGTACATATTGCATAGTGTACTTGTTTCTTTAGTTGCTCTACAGCATTTTTAATTAATAGAAAGAATAATTGCTCATTTTATACATTTGGTTTTTGTGACATTAAAGATATTCCTGGATTTTTACACAATAGAAATACTGGTTATTGGAGTCCCTTACACATGGAATGCAACAGTGCAACAAATGCATGAGAGTGCATGCATCTTGCAAATAGTTCGCCTATAATTATTTGAATATTGATCATTAGTATATTGATGAAAGTGTTTGCATTTACCTCAAAGGACCTTCATGTTGATGTGAATTAAAAGAGCCCATTGGATACATGTTTGTATTTTGTTCAAGATCATAAATAATACTGGTCAAACAGTCCTTCTGCCAGTCATTGTCCCAGCAGCTATCAGATGGATGACTCATAGCAGATAGGATTTCATTAGCAGACATCAGACCATCCACAGAATAGAGGAGCCATTGATTTTCACCATACCAGTGGGTAGAGACACAAAGAGGGAGAGAAGCAGGAGGTAAGGAGTCATGGGAGTTAGAGGTACAGAGGGAACTGCAAGTGAGAGGAAACTGCACATCAGTAAAACTAAACCACACGATACAAAGCACCTGTGATCTGTAGTCCTCTGTAAGACACTGAGCTGCAGTGTTGGCCGCACACTCCACACTGTCTATGTATGTAATGAAAGATAGCTGCAAACAATTTTTGATATTCTGTTCGTCTGCGAGTACATGTTGTGCAGATATCACTTAGCAATTTGTTAAAATTCACCAGGGGTTGAAAAATACGGGGCATTTTTTTGCACAGCAATGCATGTGTGACAGTTTTGACCACAGTGAACTGTCATGAGGAACATGGCAAACTCAATCCTGCTTGGTGAACACCAGCTCCCCTCAGCCCTGAAGTGTTGTTTCAGAGAGACAGAGGTCATCTAGTGTTGGCCGAATGCAGTGATTTTTGCCGCCTTCATTGTCATGTAGTGTGATGTATTGATGTCACATGAGACTCCAGACTTACTGTGTCAGATGGCTTCTGTGGTGCTAAAAGGTAGCATTGGAAGAGTCACAAACTGATAAAAGCTGGAGTGGATAGAAAATGCATTAGACAGGATTTAAGAAAAGACTGATTGATATCAAAGTGCCTTGTACATCAGATAGACAGCACTGCTCATTTGCGTGGGTTGCTGTGTCATAGAGTGACTAAAAATCCAAGAAGCTAGGATCCATGGTTATAAGGTTAACTGATTCTTTGCTGGATTACAGAAAAATCTATGGTAAAAGGAAAGCAAATAAACGAAGCATAATAACATACTAATAATTTGACAAATTTCTCATCATATCTCAAACTTAGCCAGCATATGTAACAATTTCCTTAAAAAAAACCCCATAGAGACTGATGCACTAATAATCCTCTCATTCTTCACTTCTACTTTTTCTGTTGCAGTGAATTTACAGCCTGTCTTCTGCCTGTATCTTCTAGTTTCCTGTTGTTTTGCTTTTTGGGGGATATTTCTCAGGGGTGTGGACTTTTGGCATTGTGTTCAATCTCCAGCCAGCAACAGCATCATGCTGCTTGTGTGGGTGGAATGATGTCAAAACGCTGCTGGTCTAACTTCAGTACATGGAGATAAACTGCAGTTCTGTCTGAGAGGCAAAATTCTGGGCAAAGCACTCATATGTGGACCCCTGTCTTCTTGATGCGCAAACACAAAGCAGGAAGTAAAAGAAAGGGAAAGGAGGAAGCACATAGTTTTATGAATTTCCCTCTACAATTCCCCTTAGTAGCTGTAAAGGAGAAATTAAAATGTTATTTTCTGATTTTTTTCACAGCAGAACTCTGTTTCTACTTTCCCCCCCAAAAAAACCTGCGCTCAGTCTCTCCACTGGTCTATCGCCAGATAGAACACAAAAGGGAAATGTTGCCTTAATACTTTTGTCAACTTAAAACATTTCACATGGATTCAAGGCTATATTGACCTTCAAGTAGAAACTAAGAGTCCTATTTGTTCATTTAACATCCTGCAAACAACAAATAATCTACATGAACCCGTGTATCCAGGCCATAATTTGTCCAAGTTAAAAAGAAATGATCGAGGAACAGGAAGTCACTCCCCACTCTTTACCTCGATGTTAACCACTATCTATAATTAGTGAAAGCAGTGCACCAATTTAAATACTTCCTGTCTCCTCATTCCTGCTAAAATAAGATTAGGCTCTACAACTCTGCTAAAGCTATGCCTAAAAATCTGCATCTTAGAGGGTCATTTCAGGCTGATAGCAGAGAATGTGAAGAAACTCAAATATGTTTGACAAGCACTCTTCTCCACACAAGTTTAGGACAAATCACAAGGTTTTTTTTCTCCCTTTCCAGCGAGTCATAAGGCTATCTGTAAATAGTTTTAAGAGTTAGCATTTGGAAATTCAGCTGAGACTGCTGTCAGCACTGTTCAGTAGTATTGGCATATTCGTCAGGCAGTTCCTCAATTTAGAAAGAAAAAATCAGCATATCATTAAGTATTGTAGCTTGCAGTTCAATAGTAATTAAAACAGCTCAACCTCAAAAGCATCAGAAATTGATTATTATCCTCTTGTTAGGACCGTTATTTTTTTGCCTCATAATTCTTTATTTTTCTAATCTCCCCTGGCCATCTTGTCGAGATGTAGGATAAGATGTACATATCCTGATCTGTCCAAGTACATGTTGCACTGTGGTGTGTGTATGTGGTCTGTTGAAGCCAAATTATGTGACCTTTGGTTATTAGTTATTAGTTTGGAGTTCTATGTAGTCACACATTCAGGTGTTTATAAAATGCCTTCTTTTTTAAATACAGAATAATCAAATTTTACCAAAATTTGACACCAGTACATTAGAAAAAGAAAACTGGCTAGATAAAAAAAAAAACAAAAAAAAAAAACATCAGTGTGACAGTGGTTTATTAGAGCATATTTTCTGACTTTCAAAATGGTGCAATCATGTACCCATCTTTGTCTCTGTGCATCATCATACATGCATCTGTGCTCATGTTTGGAACACAGTTCTACTCTTTGACGTGTACTAAGCTAGCCTCCATTTTACAGTACTTAACAGCAACTACTCTACCAAGGTTGTCCTGCAGTGGCCCCTTTTGTTGTAGTAGAAGTACCGGTCTGTTACATAACATGTAGTCACTAAGAACAATGTCTGTTTTTCGGCACCTTGGTGCAGCTTACACAACATGTGTACATAATGTTAGCAGCACATTCTGACAAGTATTGGCTTGAGCTACAGCATAAGATCCTTTGTCCCAGTGGAGACACAAGTGAGATTACATTGTTTACAGCCCTTGAATAAATAAGGAAGACTTTGGATTTGTTTAGGTATTCATATACTTATTATTCTTTACAATTTTGTTTTGTGCTAAAAGGCAGGAGAGGGAAAAGCAGGAAAAGCAAAACTTAAACGGTTGTCTTTGCAGAGTTTGCAAAGGTATTGTTTATGTGACTTCATGTTTAACCAGAGCCATTTGTAGTGGTGCACTATAATTTACCGCTTCATGGATAATATGCTAAGGTTGTTACTTACTGTAGACGGGTCTGTAGGTACAGTATGTACATGTTGCCTCATTCATACTGGTGGTTATGTAAGATTTTCTCTAACCTCAGACTGCTGATAGTTAGGGTGACACAGGAATTGATGGTGTGTTCCCTCCAAAGCGGTTCCACATCTTGTGGTTCACTGTGGTTTCTCCACCTCCTCTCTCTTTCCGCCTCTCACCCTCTTGGTGTCACTTTCCCTTGCGATCCCCCCTCTACTTGTCAGATGCAAACAACACTTGACCTTTTGAAGATGTTAGTGGTTCTTTATTTGAATACTGTGACTGTGAGAAGATGCATTCAGAGGTTTTCATTAGGGCTTCATCTTAATGACCCACAGACACTCAAGAGATTCCTTTGCCAACCAAAAGCTGCCTGAACCTATAATCTGGGTGTGAACAAGGGAGGGGTGGGACTGCTTTACCCAGAATCCACTGAGATTAGATTGTTGGGAGGGAATAAGGCAGATGTAATCCACAGGAATTTGGGACAGCTTTTTAGGATCCTTTCTCAATTAAAAGGAAATGGTAAAAACAAAGACTCACCCTTTGTTGCTCTGTTGTTGTTTTTCTTCCTCCCTTGTCTGTCCTCATTTTCATAATTGTTCTTTTTCTACAAAGTAATTTCCGGTGTTTCCCTGGAGGCACATGGAAGGAAGACATTACCAAACAGTATCTGAGAAACTGATACAAATCGACTGTTTGGTAACACACTGTATACAGTGCAGGATGTTGCTCATGAAGAGACTCCCCTTCAGAGCAGACTAATAATCTGAGGCACAATCTCTCACTCATAATCTCATGTCTGTCTGTTTGACAAAAGTTTAATATTACATTTCTGTAAAGCAGACTCACAAGAGACTAATTAAAAAATTATCAACAGCATCTGTGATATACTGACTTCAGGTCCTGCAATGAGCCAAAAGCACTGCATTTTGAATCGATTACACTGGACAGCATGTAAGTTGTTAACCAGCAAGTGTGTCATTACATTTCAGTTCATCTCATCTCACTCAAAAATATGAGTGCGGCTTACCCATGGTGGAGTGAGCCCCTGGAGACTCTGAAGTGCTTTGAGTTCAGAGTTCCTAGACTATCTACTCTTTGCAGAGTATTGAGGCAGTAGTGACCAATGTGGAGCGGAGAGTGTGATGAATTGGTTCAACACACAGATACGACATGCGGGAAGAAAGGCAGGTTATTATTAATTACAAACTGCTTCATCATCACTTGTGTTGGCACACTTGAAAGAAAGTAAATGGAAGAACAGAAAAGAGCTTTAGAAAGAACAAATGGTTTAAAAGATATATTTTTTAAGGGAAGTGATGAGAGTTCACTGTTACTCATTATTGGTCATGCTTACTGATCTGATTCTGTATCGATTACCTTACTGATTCCAGATCATTTTCAGATTTTCTGTGTGGAAAAGAGCAGTTGGAGTTTAAATAGTAAACATAAATATCTAGGCTATGGGGAGGTGAAGCCTCATTGGACCTTAAAAAAATGTTTTACAGTCCATTGAGAGGTAATTTTTAATCATTTGAATTATGATATCATTATACTTATGTCAGATTACAAGAGTCAAGAATGTCATCGTTGAGCAAACTATTGAAGTACCAAACAGTGAAAATACGTAAATATTAAAGACTACAGTTCCAGAAGTTGTGGCAGTGAGATCGTTGTAGCATTGTCTTTCTCCATGATCTGTTTAGAGTCAGTGACGATGTCTCTACAGCTTCAACATGACCAGACTTGTAGTGATTTGTGCCTCTTTAAATACTTTGTCACACAATTTTCAAAGAATGACATGAAACATGCCAAGGATGACAGGTAGTTGATAGCACAATTCATCCAGAATCCAAAAATTGTTTCTCTTTCCATTGACAGCTGTTCAGCTGCACATGCATCAAGCACTTTTCTTTTCTGAACTGCATTTTATACACCACAAATGCAATAAATAGTTGTCTTCACTCTTTTTTAAAGCACAAAGTTGCAGAATATGATCCTTAAGATGGTGGGCAAACAAGCAAGACAGATGAAGGGGTGTTCAACAGAGAAGACGAGTAGAGTAGAACATCAGCTTAAAGTTACAGTAATTTGCTGACATCAGATTTGCACACATGGAGGACCTAACTGCTGTCTCAGGAATCTATTTTTATGGTAGTTTTTGTAACTAGAAAGATAGTTCAACTTCATTGTCTCTTCAAAGTTAAATTGTAAATATCGATACCCAGTTAGACATAATGGCTGTATGTCATAAAACAAATCAGAGGCAACATTTATTATGGATTGGACAGTTTGAAACTAGTTTTTGATTCTCAGTCCTTTTCAAAGGGTTTTAAACATTCTGTTCTGTCATATGTAGTATATAGATTATATATTTATAATAATTTGAATTGAATCAGATGATCTCTCTCTGTTATATAAGAGTTTAAGGGACGAAATCAAATCCATTTATCTGATTGGTATAGTGGTTGTCAGAAAGGAGATTTGGCATTGAGAAGTACATTAGAAAGCCCAATGGGGCAATTCCCAGGATTATCTACTAACGCACACTGGTACTCACACACTCTGTCATACTTTATGGACCGTAGATATAACGCTGCATTGGGGATCATAAAGGAAAGGTTCACTGGATGTAATTTTGAGTAAAAGAGCAGTGTCCATAGCATAACTTTTAGCTTTACTCTTGTAAAATAGGCTCTTAATTTTACCTTCTCAAGTCTACCCATAACGTCCTAGTTTTACCATGTACACATTCAAGGTGAGCAAATAACAATCACACTGCTTTCACTGTAATTGAACATAGACAGTCAGTTTGGACTCAAGCCTACATTGAGATAAATTCATGGATATACAGTTCTATCCACGGTGGTGATGTGGTTGCATTTGTCAATGCAAATGCATAATGTGGAGGGATATAGTGATCAGCAGGTCTATCAGTCTGTCATCATGTGTTTGAGGTATAACTGGAGATCCATTTGATATTCCATTTTCACCACACTGTTTATCATTACATGTTTGACTGCTGGCTGTGTGGTCTGCCCATCATCCTGTGTATTACCTCATTTATGGAGCAGAACTACACAACGATTCAATATTTTTCCACTAAACCACTCGATTCCTCTGCTTTCAATGACCAAATTCAAATCAAATAAGCTTACATCACTAAAATAAAACTAACAGCAGCTCAACTTTTATGTTTGTTTTTGTATGTTGATATTTTTTTTCTCACCACAAGCCCTTTATCATTCCCTTCTCCTCCTCCACCTCCTTGTCCCCATCTTAGTACAAACACAGATCTCCCAGTCTAGGAAAAAAATTCATCCTCTCCTCTGTGAATCACACTTCATTGTACACCCACACTGTCTTTAGCCTCATGGCTCCACCACTTTGAATCCTTGCATTTCATTTAAAATAGCAAGAACTCTGGACAGTTGAGTCAGTAACGTAATGCATTTATCATATTTACTTCTACAAGCTTAGGGAGCAGTCTGTGAGTCATAACACCCCTCCTCTTTGATTGCATGAGAATAATTACATGCAAGTGACAGCAGGAGCCTAGAAATACTCCTTTTTTTTCTCCATAACATTATATTGGTGAACAGCAATGCCATCCCAGCTGAGGCTTTATTTGCCATTGTAGCAGCACTTTAAGGTTGGGCAATATTTGTCCATTACTAAGGAAAACATATCACAGTTTTCCTGAATATTCAAAGTTATTTCCCTTGCTCCAGCTCATTTAATGTCAGCTTTTACCCATTTTTCTGTGGGCAGGTTGTGTTCTGGTGTGTTCTCTAAGTGCTTGGCCTGAAGTTGGGTTAAAATAATGCATCATGTTTCTGAATTTACCTGAATACTGTAGCCTAAGTATTCAATTAGTGAAATCAGTAATGCCAATAATCCTTTAACACATCAGTGGGTGGATTTAATATGTAGTGTAAATATGTTTAATATGTCTTAAAATAAACTCCACCTTTCTGTGTGGAGTTTTCATGTTCTCCCCGTGTCTGCGTGGGTTTTCTCCAGGTACTCCGGTTTCCTCCCACAATCCAAAGACATGCACTGATA
>JAQQZY010000020.1:6564117-6596467 GCA_030068375.1 Ostorhinchus rueppellii | reverse complement strand
AGAGGTCTCTATCAACTCGTCTCAGGTCAGAGAAGGACATATTTCAGTATGAAAACACGGTGGACTGTTCCTTTAAGTTTAAGTCTACACTTTGTCTTTGTTTAATACACATTCGTGGCTCGTCAAAGCATAGTTCTTCTAATAGAAAAAGACACAAATTTCTTGGAAAGATGCTGCAGGAAATTTAACTTGATAAGAGCTAAGATATTAAAATAGTTTACCATCAGATTAATTTCTACCATTTTAATGATGAAAGTAATGCTAATCTAAATTTTATTTGGCTGTTGATTTTTTATTTATTTATTTTTTTTTTTAAAGAATAAGAGTTTTTGACTATAATTCTCCGAAAACACAGCAAAACCCCAAACTTTGTGAGAGGACATGCTTGTGCAGCGCAAGCATGTTTTTACTCCTAGGCTGTGATGATGGTGAGAGCTTGGAGGAAACACATGTATTCAATTTAATAATAGGAAACTATAATTGTAGTCTTTCAAGGAGGTTGTTTTTATTGAAGCAAAGTTGGTGTTAACCCCCTCCCTTAGATTGAAGGGTGGACCTCACAGCGCTGTAATCATAACACACTCACAGCAGCTCTGAGTGGTTATTTTCCTGTTGTGAGTTTGTATTCACTTCTTGGGTCCTATATACGGTTAATTTTCCAGTTCTCCTAATTCACTTTTAGCCTTAGTTCAAAAGTCCTTTCAGAGATTAAAAAAACATTGAGGAATAGACCAACCAGAAGTGTAATATAATATAAAAATATAACACAAACATCTGTGAGTCACACCCTAAATAGGAACGTCAGTGTTTTTTTTATAGGTATTTTTCAGAGCAGAGTTTGAATGGCAATGGACATTGCACTGTGGCTTTCACATCCTCTTGTAGTTATTTAGGTTTGGCATTGTCTTGCTCTGGTTGGCTTCATGCCCTTTGGTTTTTCTTAGAATTACATTACTGTGTCTTGAGACAAAACCACTAATTACGTTAGCACTTGTGTTAGCATCCCTCTGAGCGGAAGCCATTAAGTCATTTAACAGCATGTACTATCCACTCTGTTATTTCTCTCTCTGTTAATGAACCGCTTCCTTATACGTTTATATGGTCTTTCGGTTATGTCACCAAATTTTCAGTTGCTGCTTGTACTGCTTAAACATTTATTTAGAAATTGTTTGTGCATACACTTTTTAAGTGTGATAAATGTGTGGTTTATACTGTACTAGTCTTGCACAGAGATGTACTCTTGAATGATCTGAGGAATGGCACTACATTTATCATTTTTATAGGGTGTCTCATTTTCCCAACTGTAAATTACCCGTATTTTCTAAATCTGAAAAAGGTATAATATCATAGATTGCTGATGATAGATGGCAGATTGCTGGTTTACTTCATGCTGCTATCTTCCTTAAAAAATACCTTTTCCACCAGTAACCTACATTTAGCAATACATTTTGTAGTTATCCAAACACTGAATATTAATCACAAAGAAAATCTGAAGAAATTTATGACATGACATGGTAAACAGGAAGAAATTAATAATAATGTGCAGACTTGTCTCTCATGAACAGCTGAGTCTGCTGTCTTTCTTTAGCCTGAACACAGCTGCCATGTGTACACCAACACGGCCAAACACTCACACATACACAAAATCCTCTTTCATTAGCACACTTGTAAACCTGTCAGCTCTAACTTTGGGCCAACACTAGATTTACAGTAAAGAGGAAACTGGGAAGACACGAAGAGACGCCATGAGGGAGGAAAAAAATACAGAAAAGTGTTTGTTGAAGATATTAGCATCAGCTTCACTAACAATTTAGTAAAGTGAGTTAAGTCACTGATAGCTGTACACCATGTAAAAGAAAAAATCAGTGCAAAATCTCAAATTTATCTTCACTAGTGCTTATGTAGTGTGCTGTAAGATGATATAATTAATAGATTAATGGAGAAACCAGGCCAGCTAACAGTATCATGGAGGACACAGGTACACTGATACTAACATATTTTGGCAACAAAGTAAGAGATAGTGAACACTTGGGTGTGATACTTGTAACTTAGATGTCACGTCACCACTTAAAGAACCGAAACTGCTTTAGACTCAACTGAGACAAAAATAAACTTAACCAGTGTTTTACTGAATCTAAGCTAGACGACAAACCAGCAGACTGCCAGCTGTTTCATAAAGAGGAAATGTACAACAGAGCATTTGTCTCCTCCTCTAAACGCTGACTATAAAAATTCATCAGTGTCTGTTTCTTACATGCATGTCTCTGTACTTTCTGTGCAGTGTTTGTGTGTCTAAGAACAGGCATCAATTTGTGTTTGGAGGTGTTTTACCTTCTGTTCCAGAACATTTACTTGAGCTGTGACAGTGACTGTTCATTACATGCAAGGCCAAATGCATTTGCTGAATCAGTGAACAGGTGCCATTTCTCTTGGTTGGTTTAGTAAATGACCATCTTATGCCAAGACCTAAGAAAAAAAATGGTGTGGAGCCAGACATGACATAGTTTTTAATGCATCTGCTATGATGATGGCATTTGTCTTTAATTCATGAACGGAGTCAGTGGTGTTGAATTTCAGTAGAAGGTACAGATCAAGAGCAGAATCGTGATACCTTGTGTCTGTTTCATGTGTGTTTTTGTGTGTGTGTTAGAGGGAAGTAGCATCAGGTTCCTGCTCTCAGGCTCAGTGTGAGCCTGCATGAGGTATGAGGAAGAAATAGGTTGATCATGAGATGATGTGGTGAGTTCACAAACAGACGAAGAGAAAGAATGAGAGTCAAAGAATTATCAGAAAAGCAATGGATGGGGACAACTGGGCTTTCATACTGGGTAAGAATATGTTCTGCAAGGCTGTACTTTTGAGTTGTTAAAATGATTGATCTAGCAGTAATAAACGTAGGATTATTGAGTTTCTTTCAAGGTACAGGGACAGGATATAATTGAATGGTTTTTGTTTGCTTGGTAGGCGAAAATGCACTCTGCTTAGCATCTGTATGAAAAGGAATCAAACAGGGAAATTAACTATCTGATCAGAAAATGCTGCAAGTAAACTGTAGTTGCACATGCAGAACTGTGCTGTTTCAGTTGCTCTGAAACTTGATCTTAAGATGTTCAAGTGTTGGATTGTTTCAACAAGAGACAATGTAAGGATAGTTAATCATTTGTAATAGTTCGTATTATAGACGTAACAGCGCAGTGAAGTCCTGATATAGTACAAGTTTATCACATGGGGTAAAAAAAAAACCCTCCAAATGCCTAAGGGTAGATTCTTATCACTTAATTTCAGCCAGACCGCAGTACAGGCATCTTGATCTACATTGTTTTATTGTCCCTTGGGGTAGTTGGTGCAGCCTGTAAACAAATATTCTCACAAACTGTTTTTATGTCGGGCTGATTAGAACCAAAAGACAATAGGTCACAATTATCTCCAAGACTGAAAAGCGTCTCGTACTAGAAAAGTACAAAAATGGCAAAATGGAATACTTTTCTGTCTCTATCATTTGTCATTGAAATTCAAGTTTTCTTGCTCTGTTGATTTGGAAGAAACGGGTCGTCTTCTAGCTCCTGTGCTTGTGTTTTCCACTCGTCATAATGAGACCGACCCAATTAAACATCAGTCGGTTAAGCCCATTGTGACATGTTACTAACAGCTAATAGGTTAATGCTTCTACATAGGCCTTCTCTGCTTGTGAAATTTAATTCTACGTTATGTTCATCAACCTTATTCTGCTATGTGGATGTACATTTACACTGCTAGTTTGTATTCAACATAAGCTTACCAGTAGTTTCTGTAAACCCAATACTCAATTCAGACATTGCTTGAGTTGTACTAATATACTGGTATTTTCTTTTGGTAAAAAGAAACTTCTTCATAGCAATTGGATTAATACCAGTTGGTTTATACCTCGCTCATAGTCTTTGTAACATGTTGATGTTCATGGAAAGATGAGTAACCTTAATTGAATTTCTCACTCCCATATTTAATGAGTATAATTTATGTGATCATTCTATATCCACACAGTAGATTTGTCCATGCTCCACGGCAGTCTTTGGTTATTTTTGTTTAATGCTTCCTGCATTGATTTTTAACAGTGCTAATCAGTCTGCCAATCAAAAAGGTGTCTTGGGGATTAGAAGGCCATCAGCTTTGACCATGAGCACAGTTTTAGTCAAGCAGGAGAATTTTTGCCTGACATCACTGCAATTGGATTTTCAATAATGCATAAAAACACTGCCTTTCATCTCCGGGATGATAGATGCCAAACAGTTGATCCCATATACCCTTTAAAACATCCACAAACAACAGCTTTTACTTTTGTCTTTGGTGTCACTCAAGCAATAACCTTTTTTTCTTTGTCTTTTTCCCTCAGGATTGAAAAAACGTACCAGGAAGGCCTTTGGGATACGGAAGAAAGAAAAGGACAATGACTCGACGTAAGTCCTGTTTCTCCCTCATGGTGTATGATTAAACAGCAAAGGGTATTAGTCGTCCTACTGCCGAAGGTTTTACCACAGTGCTGTGCAGTGATATGGAGAGCTGGCTGAATGAATAGAAAAGGTATTAGTCATTTTAAGAGGAAAAACCCGTATGCCAACAGGCTGTACATATGCAGTACAACAGAATAAAAGGATTAGAGAAGGAACAATTACAGCTTTAGTGTTGAAAGATTCCATTAAACGGGTTCGGCAGCATTCTGGAGCACTGCATTGACTATTCTTTTGGAATTTAGGAGCCAGTTACAATGCATTTACTAAACTCCATTGTAATAATGGATTTTTAAAATAATATGGATACTTGAATTGCAGTGTCAATGCAAGTGAAGTTTATGTCTGTCATTTGGGGGAAGTGAAACTATGCAAATATAACGGTGAAAAATAAATCTAAATTCAAAATAGATTGGGTCGTCTTACTCTTTAGAAACATCTAAGTTTTCTGTTTATTAAACCAATATGTAACTGACTGCGATATTGTAGGCTGTCTTGGTGCTTGTGCTGTGATGTCTGTGAGTGATTTACAAGTGAATAAGTATGTGTGTATGGGAGTGTGAAAAGGTTTTCATTGAATACCCCTTTTAAATATTTCCCCTCGACTAATTAGCAAAGCACTTGATTTCAAAATGAAGAGCTCAAATGTTAAGTAACTTATATCTTTTCCTCTCTTCTTTAATTTCTCACAGGGGGTCCCCAGACAGAGACGGGGGAGTAAGTAACAGAAAATATTCTTCGTATTTCCGCCAATTAATTAATTTGTGAATTAGTCTTCAGTCTGTTTCATTAGTGGAGGCAATCAAGCATGGTGGTTGTGAGTTATATTATTTTTTTCTGTGTTCTTCTTACTCGCCAGGAACCCCAAGAGGTTGAATCGGTACTAAACTCAGTTTTAGTCCTTCTCTAGACTAGATTAATCTCTAGAATGGTGTCGTTTGTAGCACATAGACTAGTTTTAGTCACATAGTAGTTCCTTTAATTTTTTAGTGTTGTTTCAGGTAGTTATTTCAGTAGCAGAATTGTTGAGGAGCCTTGGGAAGGAAAAACAAAAAGGACTAAATGACATTTTGCTTTTTCCACTGGGCTTCCTATAGCGACTTAAACCTTCTAAATATGACACAGCCCTGTTTGAGTTTTTAGTAGAAGTTATCATCATTATGAGCAGCCGATTATGAATAATACAGAGCTTTATTTTTGTTTGCGTCAGACTTAATGGTCCAAATAAAGTGCTCAATTTGCCCAACATGAGGCCCCTGAGGAATATTTCAAATGGCATGCATAGTAACCAGTCAATACACAATTGATCTGCTCATTTATAGAACAGAATTAAGCAACAGTTTATTATTTAGATGTCGTCTAGTTTACTAAGCAGGGTTTTCCCTATTACTATAAGACTTATATGAGCACCCAAGAAATTTTAGGAAGCACCAAAGCCAAATTATTTTTAAAATAAGTATGGAGAGCATCAAAACTAACTAAATGACTTTTCTCTGATATTATGGTTGTAGTTGTAGCTGTAGTTTCTATTGGGCTACTTTTGGGTTATTTTTGCAAATTTTAGTATACAGGCATACAGTTGCAGAAAAAATTATTAGACCACCCTTGTTTTCTTCAATTTCATTGTTCATTTCAATGTCTGGTGCAACTAAAGGTATATTTGTTTGTTTGGAAAACAAAAATAGCTCCTAAGAGTTTAATTTAAGAGCTGATCTCTATCCATTTTCCATGTTTTCTTGATAATAACCAAAATCACTTCAGTTCTTACACCAGTAGCTATGGCAACATACTGACAAAAACAGTGCTTTTAGGCATTCCATGTTTTCTTTTCTATCTCTTTTAGTCACATGATGCACACAGGAGTTAGTACTTGATTGCTTAACCATTATTTTTGATGGTCTAATATTTTTTTCTGTGACTATAATAATAGTAATAATAATCGTCCAAAAAATATTACATTCCACACCCACTGACTCCTGAAGACCTCTGATAATCTAGGGAACACCCTGATTAGCTATGTAGTGGTCACACATTAGGTGGTGTAAATCTGTACAAACATAAATATTACTTAGCAGAGTAACCACATTGTGAGATGCATCCACAGAATAAACAGTATTATGATAATAACATAACAAAAATAAATGTGTTGGAGTGTGTCACGTTTTTATTTTATTGTCATTCTTTTCTCAGTCTCAGAAGAAGAGTAACGGGGCCCCTAATGGCTTCTACGGAGATATTGACTGGGACAGATATGTAAGTAAAACTGTTTTTATGTTCATGCTGCTTTTGATCTGGTATCTCACCTCAGTAAACACTGGTTCTCCAGGTCTTTTTTTATGTGACCTCGGTGCTGCTGTTCTGCTTTCATCCACACAAAAAAAAGCATCCATATTATTGATCTGTATCATTCTAAAATCAATATGGTGTGGACCAAGCATGTAAAGTGACACATAGGCTCTAGTAAATCAAGTGCATGGTCTTGCCTGTTATAATTTGTGCCATTGAACTGCTTACATTTTAAATCCAGATTATTACTTAGTCAATAAGCATTTGATCTGTTTTTATTAAGCAGGAACCTTGGCATTTATTTAAGATCATCACTATTATTTATTTTTTCAATATGTGAGCAGACCTTGAACAGAATATATTGTATTATTTAATGTAAAATAATAACTGTACATTTATGTTCATCAGTTTACATAAAATAATATTTAAAAGACCAATTGAAACTATGGTATTTTTGATAGTAACCACAGTTATTTTTATTAGTAATATGTTACTAAACCATTAACTCTGTGTTTCAGAACTCTCCTGAGGTGGATGACGAGGGCTACAGTATAAGACCTGAAGATGAGACAGAAGAGCCAGATATCCTCAACAATGCTATCTTTGTCATTTTGCTTTGTTTTTTTCTGGCCAAGTTACTTTGGCTGGCAGAAATGGCTTGTTTTATTGTTTGCAATATATTTCTTAAGTTTGTTCAACTGATTGGAAACAAATTGCTGTTGCACATTTCACAAAACAAATGGGCTTCATGTTAAAAATATCCCAGTTCACAGAAAACAAAACTTAAATCTTGATAATCATTCGGTTTTTTCATCTGGGTAAACCTATCCAATTAACATTAACAACATGAAAGTGAACAGGTTAAAAGCTGTAACCACATAACTAGAAAAAAACAACATACCTTCCAAAATATATTCTGTCATTTGGTGTTGTAATGATAACAGATTCAGACAAAATCCCTTTTAACTTTTCAGAGGGGTTGAGATTTGGTGACTGCTAAGGCCATAAAATATAACCACAGTGTTTTCATAGTCATCAAAGCATTTAGAGACCTCTTTTTCCCTGTACATGCAGCATTTTTATTCAGAAGCAGACTACACCCATTAGGTTTTTTCCTTTTTTTTTTTATCACCCGTTTGTACTTTTTCAGTCACTTTACTTTTACCAAAACTAGAACAACATTTTCTTTAACATTTATGGTACTGCCTGGATCCAAGAAGACCCACTTCTTCTCCTCTGATGAGTCAGAAGAGGAGGAGGATCACAGGAAAAAATTTAAAATCAAGATTAAGCCTCTGCCGGCCGATTGTGTCGTGTCTGAACCCTCAGTGGACGAGCTGAAAGCCTCCATAGGCAACATAGCTCTGTCTCCATCTCCTATGGTTAGTAGCTCTGTCCTCATCATTCTCTTATTGCATCTCACCTTCCCTTGCTTAAACTGTTTTTTAACTTGTGAAACAGTAACATTTATGTTCATTGGTGTGTTTGTACATGTGTGTTGTAAAAATATGATTTATCACCCATACTTAGTAGACATCCTATGTGTAACTGCCTCACACTTTGCAATTTTTAACAAAATAGGACCAGTTTGCGTTGAAAGGCAGCAGTAATAATAATATGCAATACCTCTGTTTTGAATCCTATACTGAAATTATCCAATCCATGTCCCTGTAATGAGTATGGTCAGTTGATAATATGATATTGAATAACATATCATTAATCTGAGATGCTTGTGATACTTGGTCAGTGCTGTCAGTGGCCTCCGTGTTCTCCCGTTGAGTTCAGTGTTGTTAACACAAGGCAGATGTCCCACCACAATACAAACCATCTGACGACATGCGCTGCCAAATAGCAGGGTGTGAAGCTCCTGTTTGAAGGGATGCAGCACTATCGATAAGTCCAAATTCAAGCACACTTCCCCATTAGACAGCCTATGATTAGCAGCAGTGATACAAAGCTTTGGAGACTTTGGCTACCCCTGCGTTTTTAGCTCCCACCCCTAATTCCTCTAGTCTCTAGTGAGGTACGTTAGCTTGGGTGTCCACCGTAAATAATTCAGGTAGGAAAGTGGGCACAATAACCTCGTGTCTCTCTGCTGTACTGTGAGATTGCTTGTGGTCATTTGAGCTTTCGGTCTTAATAATTCAGTCCAGCTGCAGTGTGTTCACCCACTGACTCTGTTAACCTGATCAGGTGTGAAGGTCTTTTCATGCTGCAAATGATGGACATGTGTGTGGGAGACACATGCACACAGACGTTGGAGGATTCTGTCTTTTTGAGTCCTTTTAGTGATGGAGTAATAAAATGTCATGAAGTCTCCCTTATTTCCTGAATTTATGTTGGTTGCCCTGTCAAATTAATGAGTCCAGTACATACTACGGAGTATATACTATATGCTGTCCTTTCAGCAGCGGTGTCTAAGCTACTGAAATATGAATTAATGTCATTATTTACCATTATGCTCTCAAAGTCAGTGAATTACTTTACAAGTTACTTTGTATTAAAAGTAATTAATTAAGAAGAAAATTAACCATTACGTTACTTGTAAATGTCCATTTATATTGTAAAAGCCAAATGACCTCTGTGTACATGTGTGTGTCTGGGGATTCACACACAATCCAGAAAGAGCTGATTGCTGCAGTTTGGCATACTTGTGTATTTTTGGTCAAGGAAGACAGCAGTGGAAAAAGCAAGTTACATGAACCAACATTTTGGGAGATATTAGTAATTTTGGAATGGAATAAACTTACAATCATGTTGCTATAGCCAGAATGCTTTGGCAGTGACTACTGGACAAATGAATTTCAGCATGCACAAATACACAACAACATAAAAACTACCATATCTATAACCCTGTCGATCCCTGATCAATGCACTAGTATCAATTATCTTAATATTGATCCTCTCATCCATCAGTAGTGTAAAAAAGTGTTCGCACACCCTTAAAATTTTACAGTTTCCAATATTATCATGAAATTTTTGCAGAAAAAATATTTTTTTGTTTCAAATGCTGTTTACATTTTTGCAAATGTAAAAGTATAGGTAGTCAATGTCTTAGTAACCTTGCATTCCTTTACTTCTCTCAGGAGTTATTAAAGTTCAAAGCATTTTCCATTTAGGTGAAACTAGAAACAGCAAAAACCCCTCAGAAATAGAAACTGACCTTGACGATAAATTATATTTTTTTCTTAAATTTACTTTATGTATGATCACAATGTATGGTTGTTTATCATCTTTGAAGGGGCCTCAGTGGTCTCCCAGGGAAAAAAAGGTCAACTTACTTGTGTGCAAAACAAAATCATGACGGTGGAATTACTTGGCCTGCAGCTGTGATGAAACTGCTACTCTATCCTCCACCAGGCCAAATTAGCATCTTGTTTCCCTGGATCGTGGACAGCAGCTCCAGCGTTCCCTCACACATAAATTACGCTATTCACAAAGTCACTCCCAGTCGACCCGCAATGCTAAGCAACCTTGGCTATGGACCGACGACAAAATGGTCTGAAAAAAGAAGAGGGGCCAAATGTTAGCAGACCTCCAAAAGCAAACAGTCTGCTTTTGTAGTTCTTCTTCTTGAACTGATCCAGTAAAACTTTATCCACAGACTAAAACATGTAGGACTTATTCATTTTCAGAAATATCACTGCACTTTTATTTAAACACTGGGCTTTATGGTATTATGCTCTTGCTGCTCAATTTTTTTTTTTTTTTTGGCCTGTAAATAAGACTGTGCCTTTTGGAAATCTTGACAAGTTCATATCAACTATAAAAGACCTGAACTACACACAAGAATTATGAATACCTAAGATTTTGAGGCATGTCACTGGCGCAGACTTTGTGGCTGTAGTTGGCATATTTTTCATGAATTATTCATGTGTACACAAGCGTTTGAGAGGGACAGCTTATTTCACATAAAACCTCAGCCAGAATACACCTCCTGCTAGGAGGAGTAGTGATGTGTGGGTGGAGGGATGAGCTCTCGTACTATACCAGCTTTATCTGTCTATTAATGACTGCTGGTGACGCATATTACTGCCTACCTTGAACACAAATGCTTTGCTTTGCCAGTATTAATACTACTGCCCTCCTCTAATTGTTCCACCCTCTGCTTTTTCCTCTCTTGTGTTTAAATCCTTTGCTGCTCTAATGATGCTAACCTGTAGAGGAGTCCGGTAAGCCTTTGCTTTGCATGCTATTGTGTTTTAATATGTCTAATATAGTGCAATCCTTCCTTATACTGTCACTAATATACATGCGTTTTCCCCAAAGACACGCTTCATAACATGCACTAATAGCTGCAGAGTTTGTATTGGCTCAGCATGTGAGGACAAAGGTCTAGTATCATGTTCTTACATTTCTGGTGAATGGGTTTAGTTGTCTCATTAGAGAACAAGCACATATGATTGACTGCTTTTAATAGCACATGCTGATTTGTTGCCCATGTACTTAGAATAAAAAAGTACTGTGTTAGAAGTTGTTTCCGCTGACTAAGTAGTCCTAAATCTGATTTTAATTGGTTTTGGAGTTTTGACCTTATAGTTCTCAGGCCAAATAACAAGACTATAAGCAGAATAGAAGGTGAGGAAATGGTCAAGGAGGGTGTTTGAAATGTTAAAAAATTACAGTATTTTAAAAAAAAAAACATGTCCATTTCATATTGTATCATTGTTGTCTTTCTCTGATTACCAATGACTTCTTTTGGAATATTTTTTCTGATAACTGTCAAACATGACTCATATTATAAAATATGATGAAAGTCTCAGTGCAGTCAATGAGCCCCTTCAGATATTATGTCAAAATGCACTAAATTTTTCACAAAAAAATCAATAATGGCATATTCAGCTTCAAAACTGACCAAAAAGCTTTTCTTTGGACCCATTCACACATCCATTCTTCATATCACAAAATTGTTACCGAGCTCATCCAGTTTAAAAATGGAGGAAAATATCAGTGTGTGTGTGTGTGTAAAGGGCTTTTTCATGTAGAGGCTAATGCTACAGTAGTTGCAAATAGAGGCTAAAAGGTCACCGTGTCAGATTAAATACTTCCTGTTTACAGATAGATGGGAGACAGTGACACTGCATCCTGCTAAACTGTATCCAATGAAAGGAATTCTTTCCACCAGCATGTCCCACCCCGTGTTGCATCACTTTAATCAGTCATGGCTCACTGCACAACTGGAACGAGCGTAAGAGCGAGGGGTGGAGGGAGAGATGGTTGATGCGAGGTGGACGTGACGCAGGCAGATGGCGAGATTTCAGCAAAAATTACCAGACCAGTGGGCAGATGGGACACTACAAGGCAGAATGAAAGAACACCCAGAGGGATTAGATGGCCGACAGTCCACCTTTTCACACAGAAAGTTGAAATGATTTGATGTCGATGGAAACAGTGGAACATGACGATGAGGGGAAGAAGGATGGGAGTGACTGATGCAGCTCCACAGGACATTTTGGAAGCTGTCCAGTCACGGCGGATTCACAGGCAATATTGTAGACAAATATCTCATTCATCTTCTGTTGAGATTTTATGACCAGAAGATAGGAATAAACAGGGCACGCAGATCAGTGAGACTAAATCCCCAATTTCCAATGGGTTTGCACACACAAAACTTGAAAAGACGTTTGTGTTTAAACTTAAAATGATGTAAAAGGTCAACGAGTCATGGAGGATATTTCAATATCTATCAACCACACAAACTTTATTTGTATAGCCTGTTGATACAGGTTGTACAGTTCAAAGTGCACTCGTGACTGATCAGTTAATATTTAGGCTGCAAGTGTAAAGTGTAATAGAGTTTAAAAAAAAAAAAAAGAATAGGTTTAATGTTGTTAATTAGTAAATCAATCAAAAATTGTATTTATATAGCATCAAATCACAACAAAAGTTATGTCATGACACTTGATAGAGTCATTCGAAACCAGACTCTCAAGCCAATTTACAGAAACCTGACAGAATCCTCCTGGAGTAAACACTTGTGACTAGTGACAGTGGTGAAGAAAAACGTCCTTTTAACAGGCTGAAACCAAGAGCAGACCCTGACTCCTGGAGGATGGCCGTCTGCCTTGAGCTGTTGGGTTAAAGAGAGAGGGTAAAGGAAGGGGGGGGGGGGTGCATTGATGCACAACAAACTGAGCTTGAGCTGTGAAAAAGTAGAACAGCTGGTGCTAGTATAATTACCAATAACTACAGCAAATGTCTATAACTGTTAATACTACTACAAATACAATTATTAATAGTTGATGTACTACTACTACTGTAACATTTAGTACAAATGATGGAAACCTCTACCATCTAATTAGATAATAACCACAATCACAAAAAGAAAAGAAAGTAAAAGATGCAACTTCCACCATAAATTTAAAAAAGTAATTTTTATACACTATACATAACTAAACTGCACACTTATACTGAAGGGAATACCATCTATAAAGTCCTATAATAATCATTGTCCCCAAATCGCATCCTCTTTATGAGTATCATGTTGGCTTTACTGATTTGTCACTCTCTGACCAGGTGTCTCTTCTCTCTTCCTTTTTGCTGGTCACAGAGACGTAGCCCGGTAAGTGTCCTTTTCTTCTGCCTCCCTGGAGTCGGTCTAAATTTGTCACATGCTTCTCGTACCCTTTTGCTTCCCACATTGTCTTTTGAGTTGCTCGAGTAAGACACGAAACATATATTGGGGTTCAGCAGCTGAAAATGAGGTCAAAGCTGCTGCAAATTTGTGCTGATATTCACTTTTAAATATAGGAGAATACATATTTGCATAAATGAATATATGCTTCAGGTTTCTCAAGATCAGTAATGTGTTTGTGTCGTTTTTGATCTTGAGCAGCTTCATTCTCAGTCTCTGTAGTGGTGGAAAATTTGCACTTTTGACAGCTGGACCCTTTGATGTCTTACTTCAGTCACTCCCCTTTGTGTCTTCTCATCTGCTTCTGTCTTTTCCCCTCCCTGCCTCCTTCCTTATCTGCCTTCTGCCTTTCCTGGGCACTTCTGTCCTGCTCATTGTGAGCTCATGCATATGCTCACAGGGTGTATATACAATCACAGCTGGAGAGGCAACATCATTAGAACGCTGCCTCTCCAAAATGACTTGTGCTCCAATCAAATCAGTCTCTTCTCTTCTCTTTGACCAAAGGTTATATTTCCAGATTTCAAGCATGAAGCCTTTGGATATTTGTTGCTTTTCTTTTAACCACTGCTCACAGCACAATCCTCTAAGCTTCCTTTTTTTCCTGAATATTAAATTGTGCAGTTACTTATCTGAAGTTCTTTTCCCCTGTAGCACAGGTTGTAGCCAATGTGGTTAATTTTTTAGCATCTTTTTCTGTAGCTTGTAGCTGCAAGAAACAAAGTCTAAAATCACTGAGGTGTAAAGTACCAGCTTTACTACTCCAAAATACACTGTATGGACAAAAGTATTGGGACATGTTGAATTCAGGTGTTTGTTTTGTAACTGGTGACTGGGTTACAAAATAATAATGACAAATATATTATACTTTTATATTGTGGTGAATGTCATTACATTGCATTGGGTTCTGTTTAAATAATTATTTTAGCTTCCAAACTGCCTCAGATGTTTGTTTGTTGTTTTTTTTAATTTAGTTTCTCTCATTGTTGATTTTGGGGTTTTTCTGGTTTTTGTCTGTGACTATGATTTTCATTGTCTCTCTAAATTTCTAAAATATTTCCCATGCTCTGACTGCAAATAATAATTCAACTAACAATGTACTTTCTTCACACCTCACTAAGGAAGAAAAATCCCCCATTAAACTTTGAGGAAATATTGATGTTTATAAAGTGTTTGGAGAAAAATATTGGGGCACATCATGGCTATCATCCTGATTTTTAAGATACAAACATGAATTTAAAGAAAATAAATGAATCAATGTTAAGAGAAATTAAGTAAAAACCATCTCTTGAGGCATTTTGGAAACGAAGGTAGCAATAAAAAAAAAAAACACTGCAATGATATTTGTTATAATATAAAACTATATTGAAGTATTTGTCATTATTGTTTTGTATCCCAGGCCTCTGTTGGAAAAGAAACACCTGAATTCAACATGCCCTGTACTTTTGTCCATGTAGTGCATATTTTCATCTTTAGAAAAGAGTGCAGGCACTGTGTGTGTTGGTGTGGTTGTGTGTGTTAGTCATGTGTGGCTTGTATCTGGTCATGAAGTTCTACTGGTCTCATCACATTAAATCAACCTAAGGCTGCAGTGTATCTTCTGACCTTCAGCACTGCACGGCCTACATTATTCTTCTCTGTAAACTACAAAGCAGTTTTATTATTTGCAGGAAAGTTAAACCTTGAGTGTCTGATACTACCCTTCAATATTTTTTTAATGTATTTTCACACTGTCAATTTTAGTTGCATCATTGATAAATAACACTTGATGTAGCATTGTACATTTATGACTCAAAATGTTTCTTTTGTTTGTTTGTTTTTTACTTTATAGGGTTTGAAAAGGAACACCTCCAGTAAGTGTCAGTCCTGTTTAAACTTATTCATCAACCTGTATTATGCATCTATTGTGCTATTATGGTGAATATAAGAAGGCTGACAGGTGATTGTGTGTGTTCAGGTGAAGAGATTGCCAGACCGAGACGTGTTGTCCCCGTTGCACTTACTGTGGCCCCAACACCAGCTCCAGCACCTCAGCCTCCCAGGTTAGCATCTACTTTGCATACTTATTGGTCTATAAAATGTAACATAGCCTAGTTTCATACCATAAATCCATTCGCTTTTGTATAATTACACAACCCTTCTCTCATTTTCTGAAACAAGCCCTGTGCAAATATACAGCATTTACACTTTCATTCAGCGAAAGCCTTGATTGTGGAGTTACTTAGAAATGTGGTGATAAAAGCAGTAACTGTTAAAACATAAGCTCAAAGGAAGAAGGGAAAGGAATGAGCATTTATCAACATTATGTAACTGTGTCTTCTTACATAGTGTTTATTTTTGCCTTAGAGCTCAGTGATTTAAGTGAATCTGTAGTTTGTTTCTATACAGTAATGTGTGCTGTGGCAACTAATTCGCTGTTTCATCTACTATGAATACATAAACATTTCGGCTACATTCAGACTGCAGACATATGTGGCCCAAATCCAATTTTTTTTTTTTTTTTCTCCACCATATGTGACCAACTGCTGTATCCGTCCTGTTAAAGACCGTTTGAACAGCACAAATCAGATTTTTAAAAAAATCCAACCTAGGCCACTTTCATCGTGTTTCCACTACATGGTACCTGCTGGACTCGACCCCTGCCTTTTTGCATTTCCATTCCAAAAAAGGACCTGGAATCTGTTACCCAGAACTAGTTCCAAGCGATGCTTAACCGTGACGTATAAACACTGCAGACCACTGATTGGTCAGTTTTCTCTGTTACCTGCCATTTTACAAGAAACAGATGCGGAAGTTGATAGTAAATATAGCGATACATTAATCCATATAATGACAGCCCAAAACTACACCGTGGTCAGTCGAGGAGATTCAGTCTTTGGTGGCTGACATAAAACAAGCAATGACAACATGCAACGAACAAGTTTTCAGCAACTCTCTGGGCAGACGGCGCGGAATTAACACATCCCATCAGAATACCGAGGCAAGCAGAGTTGAGCTGCTTCCATGTAGTGGAAGTGTGGCATTACATATGTTGTCCTAAATTTGATATGTATCTGATATCTTGCAATGCGACTTTAGTCTGAACAGCCAGATCACTGTCATCTGACCTTTATATCACTGAAATGCAACAAATGTCTCAATTCTGTGTCCTAGGAGGAGAAGCAGCAGGAAAAAACGTATTTACTAACGTAATCCCAGTGCATGCCTGCGTGATCACGTATTGGGTCACTTCAGGGTGACGTTCAGTTCAGACTAAAAACTGATAGAAGTTGCATGCAATGTGTAATATGAACGAACACACAAAAAAATCAGATTTTACCAAAAAATCTGAATTGTGCATTAAGACCTGCTGTCTGAACGTAGCCTAAGTCTCATAATTTGTAATTACTCCTGTATGTGTGGCTTTTGTTGTTTATTGTTGTGTGCTAGTTTTTGTGTTGTGTGCCTCCGTCTGCCCCTCTGCATCTTTCTTGCACTCCAGTTATTCCCCAGTCAGCTCTGGATTCCCCCCTCCTCACAGCTGCAGACAACCAGTCACTCCTTGCATATAATACAAATGCTACACGTCTCTAGGTTTATTCCTTTTGTGTGTCTTTGCCATCTCCAGGGCCCTATATTTTTGTCTCGATAAATTCCAAAAATAAAAGAAAATGTATCATCCACTACCTGCAGTCTGTCCTAGAAAATGGTGCAATAATGTGTTGTAGTTATTGTTGTAGCTGCTCTTTTATGCAACTGTTTCTCCTACATTGTCCTTTGTTGCCGCAGTCAACAAACAGTCCCCGAAGACACCACAGCCTTATTTGGGCCTCCTTTGGAAACAGCCTTTGGAGAACAGAAAACTGAAGGTAACTTTTCCTTGTATCTTTTTTGCTCTGAGTTTTTGTCCATTTGTGTGTGTCTGTGTATGCCTTTATATGAGTAATGGTTCTTAAAAAAATAATAGTGTTGTCAGATTGCTCCTCACATTGTTTTTATTTTGTCATATGGTAATGTAATTGAAAAAGGATTTGTGAAAACAGTCTTAAAAATGCCAGCAGAGCCCTGGGTGGCAACATCCCTCTTCTTTCTCATCTTTGAATCTGTTGTTTCTCTTCTTTCCACCTTTCGCCTACTTCTTAAGCGTCATGGTTTTTCCCTTAGACACTGTAAAGCTGTCGATGGACGTCTGTCTTTACTGAGGTCAAAGTTGGAAATGAGTACTCACAGGTCGTGCTCATTTGCACAGCGAGTTCGTTATTATGCAGATTCCTCTGTCACACACTCTCATTCCAGTCCTGTAGGATTTAGAGATGCAGACTGCAGGAGAGCTCTTAGCTGTTACGCAACTGCTATGTCGAGCATAGCTAACATCAGCTTGACACAAATTCACTTTATATATTCATTCAGAAGCTGCTCTGTGTGTGGTGCTGGGAAACAGTGGACTTGATTTAATCCTTTATTCAAAGGGGTTGTTGGGGGGGTTGATTGTAATCTTTTTCAAGAGACTAAACACTGTATACAATAAAGACACAGATTGCATTTATATATGTAATAAAACACATAGTACAGCTTTTAAAATGTGACATAAGAGACTGAGAATAAAGAGATTAATATTTCCGGATACGAGGTGATACCTAGTGTTTGTGATGCACTTAATCCTTTTTCAGTAATTGTGATATCATGATGTTGATATATGTCAGGAATTCTAGAAGTAAAAAACAGTTTCTAGGGGATAACGTGATGGACTGCAGATTTATCTTTGGGTTTTTAATGTTTATCTTTTTTTGCGCATTCATTTAAAGACCTGAAGAATAAGAAAACATTAATAGTGTTCTGGTGGTATTTCTCTTGACATGGCCTATTCTGTCCCTTCCTGAACCTAGTGGTTCTATCTGAGTCCGATGTGTGGGGGACTCCTCTGTTAAACCCCGAATCCCCTTTGACAAGATCCTTCCCCACAGGAAGTAAGTTCTGTGATGCCCTGCTCGTCGTGTTGCCCTCCCTCATCTCCCTGGAATGACTACACAGATCCATCAGCTCACCTCATGAACCCACCCATCATATGACTAACAAACGGAGCTGCCAACTGACACCGCCACTGTGTCACAATAACACCCAACAGACAGCTGTTTCATTTCATGAGCCATTTCACAACCAAATGATCCAGTTTTGGTTGTCCTCTATAACATGGGAGGGGTTCGGTCCTTGGCTTCCATACTCCACCGCACCCTCCCCTTGCTGCCTCCCCCTTGCATTTGGCATGGTGGTGACCAACTGTAATGTTCTGCATGATTGGCAGTTTGTTATGCTCTGTTCAGGCCAAAGAGTCGCAACAAGTCAAGTCTAAAACTTTCACTTGGAATGCATTATGCTGAAACATTCTGAAAATCTGTCAGCTTACACCAACAGATCGAGATGTAATGGTGTATGGTTTCCATAGCAACAATGCTCTGTAGTGGTGTTGAAACCTGCCAGCTTTTTAGGCTTTTTTGTATTTAACCTTCCTCTTGTATTAGGGTTGGCACTGACCCATTTTAGGTTTTAAATGCATAAAAGAACCATATAAAATTTGTTTATTGCATCAAAGCTTTTTGGCTTCGTCAGGAACCTCCATTTCAACAAAAGATTACAAATCAAAAATATATCAATAAATTATGAAATCCTCTGGTTGAAATTATGACCTTTGTGTTGTTAGGGTCGGTTTTAACCCAGTTATAAAAATAAGATTATGAATCAGTAATTGGAGCCAATTCTGAAATTACAAGTGCACTGTCAGCCATCACACTGACAGCCAGCTCCTCTCCCAATTGTGAGGTTTTGGGATGCTCATTTTGCCTTGTTATCCAGTATACCTACAAAAACGAAACAAGCAAAAATGGGCATGTCCACACATTTGAGGTCGGTTCAATATAGAGTCGGTGACTTGCAGAGTGCACATCAAGGGGTGTACTAACAAAAAGAAAAAGGCCCAGAGGCTCACACCAAACATATTACAATCAGTATTTTCATAGATAAGTCTAACAAGGTAACAAAGAGATGAGAAACAAATTGGATGATGAATAATTGCATTTAGTGCATTTTAGAGCTGATTTAAGACATGGGTCAAAGCCGACCCATTAACATAAGCACTGGTAACAGAAAGCGAACTCAAGAGGAAGGTTAAATACATGAACATTAGACTCTTAGAATTTGAATGAGGATAGTGAATTCCATTATTGATTGATCAACACACACCTAAAAAACAAATTTGAATTCAGTTTATTCATTGTTTTGAGGGTTTGGTATCGCCTCATAACTAGCCTGGGAACCAGATGCAGTCAAGCCTAATCACAACTGTTAATCTACTACGGGGCAGGTCAGGTTGTAGTCTGATACGATGACAGGCTGCCACCTGTTCAAGTACAGCATTGGCTTTTGTCCACGTGAGAAAGCCTACTATTCCTACCTTTGGAAGCAACATGAACTGTTCCATCTGCTCTGTAACAGACTGCACTAACACTAGTACATGATGAGGTTTTTTCATTTATGCACTGTTTATACTCCCTTCAGATTCCAATTCATTTTAATATTAGTTAATAGATTGCATGTTCCCAGGATTTTGTTATATTTAATGTTGTCTAAATTATCATGGATTTCTTAGAATGATATTGTAAATAAAAAAGGATAAAAAGGAGTGAATCTGTGCTCAAACCATGGTTAATAACACCTCTTTAAAATAAAAAATAAACTGAGATCCCCCATTACTTAATGCCAAGCTATCTCATAACCACACAACCACAGAAAGCATTGGCATTAACTATCAAGCCATATTTGACCAGGGGAATGGCTGATGATAACACACCACTTCCTGACAACAGGTGACTCGACAAGCTGAGTTATGTGGTGCCATCATTCCACCTAAGTGGACATGAGATGGGCCAGTTCACAACGCTGCAGCTTTTTCCCGAAAAGCATCCCGAAATAGTTTTGTCTCATCATGAAACTTTGGTCTGAACTGGGCTTGAAATGACTCCCTATCCTCAATGTGTTTACTGTGTTTTGCCAAGTGAAAACATTACCTTTATGGATTCAACCTTTTAAAAGCATTGTCATCAGCTAATCTACACACACATATAGGCCTAAGTAAGTATCATAAATAACCCTCGACTTTACTGCAAACAACACCCTATTGACAGTTTCTAGTCACAGATTACTCTGTTACGATTGATTGAACCATTCATTGTCACATTGTTGGGGTTTTTTTGCAGCTCCACCTCCACTTCCACCCAAGAACGTCCCAACTTCTCCCCCGGCAACCAGTCCCCTCTCTGCAGAACACACTGGTAATAAATCTTATGCTTCTGCCTCCCATTGTATCACCTCAGGATATAACATTTTCCATTTGAGTTCAATATGCTCTTTGTCTCTGGCATTCCTCTCTATTATTTTTTTTTTTTATTATTCTCTTGTGTAAATGTATTGATCTTCTCTCCAAATACGCTCTTTGATTAGTCAGTTATTACCTCTGTTTCAGAAGCATCGTCAGAAGCAGATGGCACCAGGAAGACATCGATAGCAGACTTGGACAACATTTTTGGACCAGAGCAGCCTCCCTCAGCTCCAGAGGAAACAAATGATACCTGGGTCTGCTTCAGTGAGGAATCCTCTGTCCGGCCTCCTCTACCAACAGATCCTGCGCCTCCTCTCCCCTCCTCCCCACCTCCTCCAGAAGAACCAGCACCTCCACTACCAGCCTCTCTGCCTCCACCTGAATCTCCTGCCCCGCCCTTACCTACATCGCCACCTCCTCCAGAAGACTGTGCGCCACCCCTCCCTACCTCCCCTCTTCCAAAAGAAGACTCTGTGCCCCCTCTACCAACCTCTCCACCTCCTTCCGAGGAGCCTTCTGCACCTGTTGTCCATTCAGGTCCTTCTACACCTGAAGACAGAAGTTCTCTTGCACTTTCCACATCTCCACCCCCTGCATCAAAGGATCTTGAATCTCCTCCTCCCTCCTCTTCACCCCAAACCTCAGTCCCTCCAGTCACCTCACCCACCAGTGCTCCCTCTCCTCCCAAAGCAACTACTCCTCCTGTGGTGAATTCGCCAACAGAAGAACCCGTATCTCGCTCTCTCCCACCACCCCTCACCCTGTCTCAAGAGGAGCAGCCCAAGAACACAGAGGCCACCCAACCCAAAGAGGACGGAAGTGAGACTGTCACTTCACCCAAAGAAGCTAACCAGGGGAGTAGGACTACACCTCCCCCGCCTCCTCCCCCCACATACCGGGCAGTGGTGTCGTCACCAGGTCCTACATCTGGAGCCAGTGGCACAAATAGTGGTGAGTGGACTGGCTGTTAGCAGGATATTGTCAGCAGTATTTACGGAGTATAAATGAGGTTAAATTTAGAGTTTGGTTTGATGTGAGTTGAAAGGGAATATTCTTGGAATGGATTTTTTGTGTTGGCCCAGTTGGATGCACAGTACTATTTTGCTGAACAATAATGTCCTATTAGCTGCGCTATTGTTCTGAATGACTCATAGTTAAAGGTTAGGCTTTCAGAGAACATTTATATTTATATAGACACACAAATAGTTTGTGGAATTGTGGAGCATCTTCAGTTGGAAACCAGTTTTATCTGAGAAACCTAAAGTAATTATCCAGGGATGTAAACGCATAATAACTATGCATATTTCAATACACTGAGAGAATATGAATCCACTTGCCTCAGTCTTTTGCTGAACATTGTGTGGCTCATGTAAAATTTCAGTTAGACATTAATTTGATCCCAGAGATATTTTTGAGACGCTGCCTACCAAAGGTGTTAGTGTGTGATTCCATCTGTTCTCTGTGCTGTGAAAGTAACTCTCATCCTCCAGACTATTATTGTTCTGACATTTTTCTGTTTTTTCTTTACAGGCTCCTCCTCTCCTGTGCGACCAGCCACACCCTCATCAGTCAATCCCACCCCACCTCCACCTCCACCCCGCCCTCCTTCACGACCCAAACTTCCTCCAGGGAAACCCACTGTAGGGGATGCGGTAAGATCACCAGTTGATTACATTAAGTCATTGTGTTTGAATATATTGTTATTCTTTTAAACTTTAGAGTTGGCCAATCTTTATTGAAGTTTAATAACAAAATCAGCTCTTGGATACTAGGAATAAGCATTTTATAAAAACCAGACTCTACTGTGCAGCTTTCTCATGTTGAAATGGAGAGGCCTTTCATAGTAGAAGCCTTTACTTTTACAGTTTAATTGTACAATTTAAAGTTTCAGTGTGCAATACTTCCATAAAACTTTATGAATTAACTTTCACAAATGACACTTCTGCACCTCACCTCTGCTCTGTGGGCTGTTGAAAATGTACCATATGTCGGGAAGGTTTTTGTCAAAACTTAAGCTAAACTCTGGTGTTAAGGGCTAAAAATGTGATTGACAGTTGATCATTAAGGTTCTGTCAGATTTGATGTGTTGTTTGACTCTGTGGCTCTTCAGAGAATTAATACGATGCCTCCGTGGCTCCTATAACCATGTTATTTTGACTTCAAAGCAGCATGAAAGAATGTCAAGTCACCTACCTTTGTATTTAGTCCGTTTGACGACAGAGCAACAAAATTTAGCTGTTTTTTCTTCTGATTTGTGACTCATTGTTTTGCAGCAACTTTCCATCAGCCGTAAACTCAGTTAGGGTTCCTACACAGTGTGGAAAAATATGGAATATGTGGGGAGTAAGTTCTAGGTCTTTTAAGTACAGGAAAAATGTAGCATGAAAAAATATTTGTTTTTCCATATGATTGCCCCTGTTCTGTTTTCTAAAATGCAAAAAAAAAAAAAATCATCATTTATTTATATAAACAGTCAGCCAGCAGAGACAAAATGTTTAGTCCTGTGGGAGAGCACTAACTAGAGTAAGTTCAGTGTTATTATAAGCAAATTAAAGACAAACACTGTGCAATTGTTGCTTGAAATCTTCAGTCTTGATTCAGGCAGTGTTCACTATTAACGCGGGCTTATGGCAATGTAGCCTGCCTGTAAACGTAGTTGTTTTCATAGCAGACATTAGCTGTTCATGTTTACAAGTCCTCTGTTTGGAAATTTGAGTTTGGGAAATTAGGAGTTTTGAAATGGAAAGTGTATAGGATGTTAGACCAGCGATGACATGAGAGCAATAGTGTTGAATTATTGAACGTCTCATTCTTTCACTGTTTCACTTCTCTGTTTCTCTTGTCTCTCCTTTTCAGAATCGCCCCTTCAGCCCCCCGATCCACTCAGCCAGCCCCCCTCCAATTGCCCCTTTGGCGCGAGCCGAGAGCACCTCCTCCATCTCCTCCACCAACTCCCTGAGCGCTGCCACCACCCCCACCGTCAATAAAGAGCTCGCCGTGTCTGTATCAGGTGTGTGCATCGTTGACGATCACCGAGTTGTGCAGCTGTTTTCTGTCCGATGTGTTTACAGACAGACGAGCAGTGGAAGCTCAACTGAGCTGCTCAGGGATTGGTGCAAAACGGCCACTACTGATGAAAGTTTTAATACTGGTTTTAAACACTTATCGCATCCTTGTTGAAATTTAGTGTGTGCAGAAGAAGTCGTGCTGTTGTGTATTCATTTATTCATTTTTAATTTTTTGTGGACATGATGGCAGTGTGTCCATGTGATTCATTTTGCGCCTGTTGTGCCAGGGTCACTTAGTGCAGAGACTATGCAGGAAGGTGATAACATCTGTATATTTTATTCAGCAGTATGTAATGTCAGACGCAGTGAAAAAGTTAGAATATTTTAACATCATCTTCTCATTTTTTTTTCAAATGAATGAGTCTCCTTTTGATACAGTGTGGATGAAACTTCTCGTAAATATTGTCCCTGGTTTTGATTCACACGGAGACAGACAAATTGATATTTATTCTTTCACAGCATGTGAGGTGTGAGTGGGAGGTGAGAATATGACACAAGGTATTAATTTTAAAGCAGTCTTGGAAACCTGTCCTGTAATGGCTTAATGACATAACTCTTTACTCACAGATTTAACTTTAGAAAAGTCGGTTTTAAGGTCCCTGTAGTGCAGAGTTGTGTGTGTGTGGATAATAGCAAATCTCAATGGATTGAACCATGAGTCATCGTAGATTTAAGAATATAAATATCCGAGAACTGCATTTGCATAAAAACGGCCTAGTCTGACACATTACCGAAACGGCTTCACTATGTTCAGATTTTAACATCAGACCAGCTCTAAATTTGCATCTGAACATACTGCAGATTAAAACTGCCAGTTCCACTGCTATTTTGATTTAGAATTTGTTCATCACATGCTGTGTTTATTTTTTCTTTGAATTGCATTTAAACTCATGCAATTTTATTTTTTTTAAAACATTTTCCTTGGTTTGATATGTTCTCTGTTTCTTTGTTTTGCCATTTGTTTGTCTCTTTATTTGTCTTACGGCTTGTCAGAAGATGATGCTTATGTAGACAAACTGCCCACCTTTGAGAGACACTTTGATTCATTTGCAGGTATAGTATAGATTCCCTCAGAGAGCGAAGGGTTTGGGGTTTGAAAACATTTGGGAGAGTGCATCTGTGATCTGTAAATCCACGGTCTTTACCTACAGTGTGCATGATACTGAAAGGTAAAGGCAGAGTGTTGTTGTGCTTTCTTGATTGTTGTCAAACAGGAAGATATTAGGACAGTGATTTCAGAGTTTTAGATGGTTGCAAAAAGCTACTTTTTTGTCTACATTGTTTAAATAATGAGATATCTGTGTCACTGTCCTAATATGCATCTATTTGACTCATCTACTTAAGCTGTAGGGACATACTACACATTCACCTTTTCTTTTCAAATACAGCAGCATATTTCACTTTAATATTCCATTTTATTCATTTTTTGCTCCTCACACATCTGTAAACATGTAATAGACATGATAGCCTTTCTTTCTCCTTTTTTCACTCAAGTTGCATCTTCTCACTCATTTTCTCTCTTTCACTCATTTTGTGGTTTCTCACTTGTTTTACCACAGACACAATCTGAGAAAAAAATGAAAGCTGTAGTGACAAAAATCCACACTTATTTCATAATTGTTCCCCCTCTTACAAAAAAAAGTCTCCCCGTTTGCCCACCTGCCCACACTTGAGACTTTTCTCTCTGTTTTATGACTGTGCACCAGTGAGTGTCTCGCCATGTCACCATGGCAACCCCCTGTCTCTTCTCTTTGCAACACATTGTGTGTGCGCAGAGTGCAGTGCAATCACTCCTAGATACCTTTACTCTGCAGCACAGGAGTACGTGAGTGTTTGTGTGCCGTGTGTTCAGTGAGCATGTCTGAAGAGCTCTTTATCTGCGGGCCCTTGAGATCCATATTGTCTTTTCTCTCTTACTCACACACATATGTACTTCCATGCATCCTGTCAGATCAGAGCCGCCACTTAAGTTTGAGGCGTTTGAAGTCTGGCATGAGAATTAGGTCGTACTTAGGCAGGCGGCAGCTTTTTGGTATTCATGCCACTGTCTCTACACTGCTGGAGTAGCAGAGCACAAACCCAAGTTTAGCCGGTCTCCACTGAACGTAAAGCTTCAGTCTGCTCCCACACTCAACCCCTGACACCCACCTGTCACACCTGTCACTCACCCCCTCTCCAGCCATAGAAAAATACAAACACCAAGCCGCCCTTCCCATCTGACCACCTGCCCTTTTGTTCTCTTCATGAGGCGCTGCTCAGCTCTCATTCGCTCCATCACCCACTGCTCCACCACTCACCCAGCAGCGCACCTTGTCTGGTGGGACCCACATCGTGCAACTGTATGGATTAGAACAACAATAACTTGCACTCAGGATGATTTATACGTCTCCTTAAAATGGAGACTTTTCAGCATCATGTTCTACATACTCTTCTTGCTTTTCCATACTGAAGCTGCATACCTGTTCAGAGTTATGCAGATCTTTGACCAAATACATGGAGCTACATCATTCAATACGGCTTTACTCATAATGAACTTATTCTCAACCTTTTTAGCCTGGAATGCTGTAACAGTGCATTATATAAGAACTCAACCAAATAAACACATTTTGTCTTCATTATATCTTAAAACCCTTTTTTTATATTGATCTGCATATCTTAAATTTAATATGTACAAAATTTGCTTGCATTTTGTCATGAATTATTATTATAGCATATTGCAGTGGTTCTCTAGACTTTATCTATACATTTTTTCAAGCCAAGTTAAAGTTATATATATTAAATTAGGCCGCTGTTCCAGCTGACTAACCTTATCATCAGAGTTTATCATCAGTGACAATTCATTTCAAAAGTTTGTTTATTGGATTTTGTCAAGATTCTACATAATGCAGTTTTTATACATAATGCCTCACTGCGGACCTGGTAAAAATGTAAATTATTATGTACATCTTTATCACACATTTAATATAGCCTCAATATTGAGCCATTCAACCATGATCGTGTCCTACTGCTGCAGTGAGTTTCAGTTATTACTCAGTGAACCCATCAAGGCAAAATTGATTAATTTCACTCAACATCTTCCCATTTTTGATATGTAGACCTATTTTTTATATTCTTACGTCTGGGGAAAAAAATAAACATGATATTCTAGTTAAGTGCATACAGTTAATTAATTCTGGCAACTATGAAAAATAATTTTAACCTGTTCAGCTTTTGCCATTTGAGGTGGATTCTCTGCAACAACAATAACAAAAGCTGTCTAAGTACTCCAGTTTTTGGTCTCAACTAAGTAGTTCAGCTTGTCCCTCAGGTCCTGTACATGACCTTCCGTCATAGTTTCGCTCGGAGGTCGAGGCCTCTGAATGTGGGATTCATCATTTCTTTGTGCACCATGGCCGCCTCTTCCTCCTGCTGCCTGGTTCTAGCCTCACTGTTGCCCCCTGCAGGATTTTTTTATACTTAGCAGCCAGTCTCCATCTGTTTTTGAAGGCAGCTGTGCAATATTATAGGCTCAGGGCTCTACAGCAAAAGCATAGACATCGAAGGATCTGTGTTATGTGACCAGCCAGCTGCCGTCCAGTCACGGAGGAAGTAGACATTTTGTGGTAGACGTTGTGGTACTTAAATTGCCACAACTGGGTCACCAATAAATAACAATAATAATTATGGTAATAATGAGTTCCTTTATCTTGTGAATATACTAAAAGAAGCATATAATATGATGGATTTAAAGTAATGATTTGATTCTAGTGCTCTAATGTCAGTCAGATCCCCTTGAAATTGATTGTTTTAGAAGATGCTGTCGTACAGCATGTTGGCATTTTATTCCCCCAGAGCCTGAGCCTTTCCAAGAAAATGACAAAAATGACAAAGCTGATCTAATCCACATCTGGATCTTTACAGAAGTCGAAGAAACCGGCCATATCGAAAATGTTCAAGTTGAAAGTGCTTTAGAGTTTGAGACGGACATAGTTGCATTACCCTGGCTGGTGTAAGGGAATGAAACGGGTAAAAATCAGGAAAGACTCTCAGGTAAAGCAGTGTTTATGCAGAGAGAAAAAGATGGCTGCCACCCCTCACATCTACAGCCTCGACATCCCCTGTAGTGAAACCCCGCGCCCACCTGCCTCGACACTGTCCACACCCACGCAAGCACCCTCAAAAAGCATCCTTTCACATCCATGTTGTCACGTTCTGTCCTGGCGGTGTGTCGTCCTGCCGTGGCCCTCTGTTCCACTCCACCTCACTGTGATGTCTGATAGACCTGCCATGTGAGACTCACGCTACTGTCCTTCTCTCCTTCCCCCCTCACCCTCTCCTCACCCACTTTCCTTGACTCCTTCCCTCCCTGACATCCCTCTTCTGCCTCCCTCTTCCTCTCCTGACCCCACCTCCCTCCACCCCCCTTGACCCCACACAGAGAATGACCAGCCATCCCTTGTATGGTTTGACAGAGGGAAGTTTTATTTAACCTTTGAAGGTAAGTTTTCTCTGCACCAGGGCTAACTGTAGTGTGCACACACACTCTTCTGAGGCTCATTTGTGCAAGCTTCGCCCCCTTCCCTGCCCTTCCCCCTCTTTCCTCTCTCTCCTCTTCCTCCTTTTCAATCCCTCCATCACCTTCACCCGTGCCATGCTAACTCCTGGCTGAGCCCCTTCGTATGCAGTCAACTTCGCAGTGACCTACCTCCTCTTCCTGACATTGTCCGTCTCATTTCGTCAGCCTTTCATTCCCTGAAGAATCGTCGTTCTTCGTGTACTCCACTAATATCTTTGTGGTCACTTGTTTTCGTTTTTTGGTTTGATCTTTGAATTCTCTGATCTTCTTTGATCTTGTCAGAATAATTCAGCTTTAACAGCATGTCTGGAAGAAGCATGCACATATCGCTGTCTTTCTCAACGTCTGCTTCCTTTCTTTCCTTTCCCATAGCTCATTCATCTCTACGCAACATATGTCACAAATGTAAGGGATATATTTGAAATGATAGTCTTAGTTTTCACAGTCAAAGAGCAGAGAGAAAAGGGTATCTTTCCACTCAAACAACCTGCTATTGTCATGTGATGTTACTAACACTTTTGTTTCTACTCATTAGAAAATAGTATTTTCATTTCATTTCATTCAGCTGTAGTTTGCACACCATGATTTGTTCATTTCATCCAAACACTACTGGTTAGGAAGAAAGAGTCCTGGATTAGAAGCTGGAACATTCTGAGTGTCTTTCTTCTTCTGTTGATCTTCAGTGTTTTTATGTTGTGTTAACCTTACTATTGTTGATGTGAAACAGAGTGTGTGGCCAGAAAAGCTAAAAAGGGAATTCAGCTCAGTGTGTTGTTACAGTCTGCACACTGGCTACGTGTCTTGTCCAACACACACTGAACTCGCACTGCTTTAATGTGTCTTTATGCACACGTGTCTTATTTCCAGGCTGCTCCAGAGGCCCCAGTCCTCTAACCATGGGGGCCCAGGACACACTTCCTGTGGCCGCTGCATTTACAGAGACAGTCAACGCCTTCTTTAAAGGAGCTGACCCTAACAAGTATGTTGACACTCGGCCGACTCACATCTTTACTTCAGCTTTAGAAACTGAGTTACAGCAACTGGATATGTTTAGTTCATTGTCTTAAAGGGGTCATATTTTGCTAAACCCACTTTTATTAGCCTTTGGTTAATTTATTTGTGTATTTGGACCCTAGTAGTTCATAAAGTTTGAATTTTTCAGGTGCTGCAAAGCTATCTTTATATTCATTTTGGCATAAATCAAGTGGATTTCTACAACCTGTTTAATTCCTGCTTAATTTGCTACGTTGTATTACTAGTGATGTCATGACAGTTGCACATATCAGGTCAAGACTTCTGACGAATATTTCTCAAGGTATGACTTAACTGTTTGTCAACAGCAGCGGTTGTAGTAAAAACTGGAAAATGTCCAAACTTCACACAGATTACCCAAAATGTTCAGTTGTTCGTTGTATTCACAAACACAAGTGGCTGAATGGGACAGAAAGCACCGTCAACATCCTGGAGGGGGCGGGGCATGAAGTGACACGTGCATTTAAAGGGCCAGCGCTCAAAACCACCTTTCTAGTGTCATTCCTCAGAAATAGGGTTGAAGATGGACCTGTGGAGTTGAATGAATGAATGAAGAATTCAGACCCAAGCAGAGCATTTACAGTTTATGGAGACCACAGGGAAATGTTTGAAAATGCATAATTTCATTTGAAAATGCCAAATATCACTCCTTTAAGTGTCAGAAGCCCATATCAGTGTTTTTTCCCTTTCATTATTTCCCAACATCTTTCATATGTTTGTTGAAGACTAAGGTGTCTAAATGAGGCAAAAAATAGACCATTAAAAAAACCCTATAATTTCACCTCATTTTCATCCATTCTGTTACCAGAGGTGTGAGAATAAATTTGGAAGAACTGCAGGAGATGAAAATACTGAATAAAACGTGATTAGTCATTAGAGCTGGGAAAATTCGCTTGGTTAATTTGATGTGAATTTGGCTTATGCGGTACTCAAAAGGCCCTGTATTCTGCACCTAAGCCTTTTAACTATAGGGAAAGCCCTGCATATATACGCTGATGGCCTTCATCACTGTTGTCATTCCCTCAGTCTGTAGGTGCAGGTCTGTTTCTACCACAACTCCATTGTGCTGCAAGATAAAATCTACAGTCCTCGTTCTGTGCAAAAATACTAAATTATTCATGTATTCAAATGATGAAAGTTGAGCTGAAGTAATAATAGTACTTGTGATGTTTCAAGGAGCACTTGTGAAAATATAAATATTCTTCAAAGAATGATGGTGGAATAATGGTTTCTTTATTTTGCTCGATGAGTCTCCTCAAAAAACAGTGATTTTAATCAGTTGTCTGTATAACAAAAGCAGCACACTTTAATCTTTCAGTTTTTTTGTGCTTGAGGTACAATGAAAAACATAATAATCCTGTAAAACATCATCATCCTTGTGGTAATGTCTGGTTGGTGACTGCATTTCCTCTCTGCAGAGTTGGTTCATGCCAGCCCGATATCACAGAGCATGCTCAGTTTCTGTGTTTATACTGCTTTGGATTCTGCTGCAAAGAGGAATAATATATTTGATGTAAATTATTAATCTATTTATGGAAATATACTGCATATGGCAGTGCTTCTCACATTTTAATTTGTTACCTTTATTTTTCCAGACAACACATTAAGAACAGTTTCTGATTTACAGTGTCAGCCTGGAAGTGCCAGAAAACAAATAGAAACGATAAATAATCAAATGGACAGAACCCAGGGCAATTAATCAAAAGTAAATATATGATCTGTCATTTGGAAATAACCACAACTTAGACTTTATTAGCAGTTGATGAGATGTAAAATAGTAACTTAAAAATAATGAAAATGTTCTGAACGCTGCAAATTATGAAACTGACATAAATACATGAGGGATACTTGGTGATGAATATGTTTTTATAGAAGCATCACTTTATGAAACAAGTTAGAGGTGACACAAACAATGACGAACAACTAAGTTGAAAACCCTAAGTGTGACCCTCTGCTCTTTTTCTCCCAGGTGTGTTGTAAAGATCATAGGTGAGATGGTTTTGTCGTTTCCAGCGGGAATCACACGGCACTTTGCCAATAACCCGTCCCCTGCTGTGCTAACCTTCAGCATAACCAACTACAGCCGACTGGAGCATGTGCTGCCTAACCCTCAGCTCCTCTGCTGGTAAAGACACCCCTGTGAACCCACCACCACTCAGGACTATCTTAGAATGACCACAGTTTTTTGTTTTTTTTTCCCCCAGCAAAGTAGTGTGGGTTTTTTTTTTGTTGCTCAGATTACACCATAACTCTCACTTCATTATCCTCACAAAACCAGTTCCAGTGTCTGTTGTGTTTTTAAAATGTTCCCTGAATGTTATTATTCCACAAGATTCAAGTTTAACTTTAACATTAAAACTAATATATATATACTTACTTTTCATGATGTTTTGTATTTCTATTAACTTCACATTCAGTGCTTTTAAGACCATTTTGAGTCTTGTTTTCATCACACAATCAAAGATTATTACCATCTCAGGGTTTCTGTCGGCTGATTAAACTGAGAATTAGACAGTTTTGTCCAAGATCTGTATTTATGGTTGTTTTTTCGTAGTTTTGTTTTTTATGAGGAATAAAAGTGCTAAAACTATATGTGTAAAACTAAAAACATTGATCTCAGATGGATTATTTTCAGATTACAGTGGTACCTTTACTTAAGAACACCTCTACCTACAAAATTTCCAGGTTACGAAAATCCTTTAAAGTAAAATATTGACTCTAGTAACAAAAGAAATTTCAAGTTCCGAAAGGCGCAATTATTACATGCTTCATGGTAAAGTACACTTCCACTCAGCAATCAGGATATGAACGCCGCAATTATTCCATACTTTACGGTACTGTTCCAGTCGGCGCTCAGAGCTGTTCCGCCATTGGCTATGGCGCGGCCCCCTGGCACACAGAGGGAGGTCCCTCTGTGTGTATGCTTGTCTCACGCTAGAG